>BMAU01007251.1:0-292399 GCA_019973935.1 Trichonephila clavipes | reverse complement strand
TAAACTGGCATTTGGTATGTACTCTCGTTTAGTTTGGATGACAATGCATGTTTGAACCATTTATATTCCGATATTGCAAAAAGTTATACAGATATTAATTAAGGTAATTTGTCCAGGTGGAATCTTGCAACTCAATTTTGAAGCTGATGCCTTCAACTGATTGAGCTGGAATTTGGTATACTCGTTTAGTTATGATGACAATGCATGTTTGGACCATTTATATTCCGATCGCAATTAGTTAAAAAGATATTTTGTTCGGGTGGAATCTTGCAGTTCAATTTTGAAGCTGATAACTTCAACAAATTGAGCTGAAATTTGATTAACACGTTTAGTTTGGGTGACAATGCATGTTTGAGCCATTTATATTCTGATATCAACCTAGTTACTGTTACAATCTTGTTCAGGTGCTAAGGTGAGTACGTTTACTATGCAACAATTGTTGACCGGGACCGTAGCTCAGATGGTAGAGCGCTCGCTTAGTATGCGAAAGGTATGGGGATCGATGCCTCGCGCAACCAATTGTTTTTTTTTCTCCTGTAAAATATATTTGAAATTCATTTGATTTGTACGAGATATTTTACAATACTACTCTTTCTACACGTGCAAAGTATGCTATAAAATTACAAGTTTATATTTAACTTGCAATGTAAAATGTTCGGTGGAATCTTGCACAACTCAATTTTGAGTCTAATGTCTTCAAACGATTGAGCTGAAATTTTGTATACACGATTAGTTTCGATGACAATGCATGTTTTAACCAATTATATATCGATATTGCAATCAGTTAAAAAGATATTAATTCATGTAATTTGTTCGGGTGGAATATCTTTCAACTCAATTTTGAGGCTGAAGTCTTCAAACGATTGAGCTGGAATTTGGTATACTCGTTTAGTTTGGATGGCAATGCATGTGTGTTTGGACCATTTATATTCCAATATCGCAATTAGTTAAAAAGATATTAATTAAAAACCTTTTACTACTGTTATTTTTTTATTCCGCTGATCAGATTGTCGGATTGAACTTAACCCTCTAAGTGGATACCTTCCTAAAGAAAAGTTATTCCGAAAGCGTATTACTCTTATTTTGCTATTCCCTTCAAAAATGCAACAGACTTCAATTCTTTCCCCCTTGTAAAACTTGGGAGGTCGAAAGGGGACAATTTTATAACTTAGTTCGGCGTCTTTGACTTTCGGCGTGAGAACCAGGATAACAATCGTTTACAGCTAGCTGTTAAGTTGCCTTGGGCAATCTTGTATGAAAACCGTAGATCTACTCTGTCGTTTTCCCGATAGATTCAGTCACAGTAAAATTAAAACAAAATTTAGGGTAAAAAAACATGAAATAAATGGCGTGTTAAAAGTTGAAAAATAGTTATATTTTCTTCAAACAAAATTTATTTTTCTGTCATTTATTAAAAATTAAAAAAAAATATTTTGGTGTTGCGATTTGAACCAGAAAAAAGCATCCTGTATTCATTTTTGAATATGAAAGTAAGAAAACGCGCTCACTTTCCTGTTTTAGAAAAAGTTATGAGGTAAAAAGAGTAAAGGCCCTATCTTTTTTTTAAAACAATAAGACAATAAATGGTGCATATTTATGAAATAAAACAGATCTTTCTCTATTCAATTATATTTTTAATTTAGAATAACATAAAAAATGATTTCAATATACTTTTAATTTATTTAAATTTAAATCATATAAATGATTTTTTATGTTAACTGAATATTTTTCGGAAAAAATCTAAATTTTCATTCCTAGTGCTCTCCTTTTCGAACTCCTTGTATTGAATAAAAATATCTTTTCTACATCGGCATTTGTGATGGACATAACACACATTCAGTCAATAATTTTTAATTTTAATGGGGGATATACTTCTTCAAATGCGCATGACAGTACTTCTAACCATTTTCTACTTAAGTTAAATTTCTTATCTTTCTGTTTCTTTTATTACAAGGAAAAATGTCACACATCGATAACTACATTTTCACACAATTCAGTCATTACAGATTCTTTTGTGAGAAAAAATCTCCCTAATTAACCCTCTAACCGGATAGCACGGAAAATTCCGTCAGTGTAAAGATGCTTCGAAAATGGACTGCACGGATTTTTCTGCTTTCAAGTAACGTTTTCAGAAGCGGATTAGCCGCACATTTCTGAAATCCTTTCCCCCTTTTAAGGTTTAACGTCTTGAAAAATAATGAGGGACGGAGGAAGCAACAAAGCAGGAGTTTTATGGCTCGCAGGGAACCCCGTGTTTTGACCCTGGGGCAATCGTAAAAAATCGAGGGGAAATTTCTTTAGACCCCAGGAAGTGTTAATTTGTTACCTCGTTTTTTTAAAGTTTTGAAAAGTCTCAACGCATAAGTAAAATATGTTACAATTCCCTTTTGGTTTCATATTAATTTGAAATTGTAACAAGTTGGGGCCCTCTCAGTGCAATCTGCTATTTTATATAGTTAGACAAATTATCTTTTTTTAAGTATATTATTTTCGCTTCATTTTTCTTATTTTAATCAAAGCTTTCAGTTTTGAAACATGATTATTTTATTATAAGATATCGAAAAAATTAATAAAACACCAAACTCTTTAAAATTTGGAACCTTTTCAATTTTCCAACCACTAAAAATGAATAAATTTAAACTTCATCAAATCATTTGAATTTCTTACACTTTGATAAAAATAATAACGAAAAAAAAACTAATTAATATTTATTATTATTATTTTTTAGATTTCAAAGCCCAAATGTTCAGGGAAGTTTCAGTACAGTGCCTAGTTATATATTGCTAAAATACACCGAATTATATTTGAATTTTAAGTGCTTGAACTTCAGTTTACATCAAAGACAACATGAATGAAGATTTTCACACATTTTTTTATAACTTGAATGTTTGAATAAATGGTAATCAAAAATATACGGAAACACTTACAGTAGACATTTATCGATATAAATAAACATAATAATCAATTTTAAATTCGAGATATTGAAAAACATTCGAATTATATATTGTTCAAAAATATCTTTTTATACAAAATACCTCAACATTTATCTTTTTAAAGGCTAACTGAATAAGTAATTAAAATCTGGAATATTTTTTGAAATCTCGATCTTATAAAAGCTAGAAATTTTATGTTAGAAATTCCATTTGAAATTTCGAAAAAAAAATGCATCGCGCAGTTAAAAATTATTTACCATAAGTTTTAGCAATTGTTTGTGTATAATAAAAATTTCAAATTTTTTATTATATAGCTTCTTTGGTATCTTTTAATATATTTCGGCCGCGGTAGCTGAGTGGTATAGGTATCGGAACGTGGCTTGCTTTTGTCACGAGTTCGAGCCCAGTACCACTAAAGACCCGCCGTGTAGGGCAACGATGCACGTTAAATCTGTCGAGAGCTGAAACGTCCTCCCGTTGGTGTGGTGATGTAGTTAGGAGAGGGGGTGCCAGCTGAGGTGTCGTCCACGTCACTTGACCTAGAAGAATTTTATAGTGAGCATAATTCTGAACAGTGGTCTGGAGCTTTATTATAGATTCATTGTTTTTGTGTGTTATCTTGAGTTAACACAAATTCACAGTAGTATTATGATAAGTAAGTTGAAAAAGCTTAGCGCTGGGTTTTCTTCGCCTTTTCATTCTCTCCATTATCCAATAGACCATACCTTTCACTCTCGTTACCTAAGGAGAGAAAGTGGTTCAAAATTACGTGGTCCGTCGCCAAAAGCCCTCGTGTAGCTGAACAGTGCAACGTTAATATTCAATCATTCATTTAATATATTTCACACAAAGATTTCATACAATTCAATTGAAATACGCATGCTAAGAGCAAAAAATATACTAAAAAAAAATTGATGAATATACAATTACAATAAATTCTTACATAGAGAAGCAAAACTGAGAAGCTGAAAAGCGTAGGAATAAAAAATTTTGAGGATAACTGAAGTAGTTTTCGAAATATTTATTTTAAAGTTTAGAAAATTTGTGTGCGTTATGTTATACTTTATATCAATTAAATGGTTAAAATAATGTGTGTTAATATTAGTCATGTAATCGTTTGATGACACATTCATATACTAATAAAAAATTATCATGGTCATTGATGCGAATGTCAAGAATTTTATGTAATTTTAAATTCAGACATTAAGATATTGATGTAGAAAATATAAAAACGACCATCTAAAATACATGAAAAATGCAGTCTGCTATAAAATGATCTTGACAAACAAAATCCGGCATTTTCACTTACTATGGCAGAGCCGGCTTAGTCAGGGGTGATCTGGAAAAACAGAGAGAGAACCGCGGTTTTGATGGATGCCGCTCTAGCTTTTAAAGCTCCACGAAAAATTATATATATATAAATTAAAAATGCAAAAATAAATGTTGTAATTTTCCATACATTTTTATAACAATGAATTGTGGAATTGGCTTCCAATACATTGTTGTGTTTGACATTATCTAAAGTAACCAACCCTACTTTAGATAGATTTGTACTACTTTTTCGTAACCGTATTCCTTTTAAAATTAATTCGTGCAGCCGAAATACACCTTTTGTACCCTTAAAAATTTATGTTAACTATAACGGTTAATTTTAATTTATGCAACTATGTGAAATGTTCATAATTAACCATTTCCGTCTAAACAGTGTACATGAAAAAAAGTTTGGACTCCCCTCATTTATTAGGGATTTATATAAGATTCTAACATTAAATTTTATTTTTCACCGAATAGGATTGAAAGGTAGTGTATAGTGCTTCCACACCACAGGTCTGGGGTTCTATTAACGGGCTGCGCAAGGTCAACTCTGCCTTTCATCCCCGCTACATTGGGTCGATATATGAGTACCAAGCTTGCTTCGGGTCTTAAACACTGAAGGTCTCTCTTCAGACAGACCACTAAATCGGGACATCTGTTCATGCACCTCAGCGTCCAATGGTCACGTGTATTATGATGAGCACAGTAGTTCCTGGCCCTCATGGATTGTTGTGCTTCTGAGTTTGAGTCTTATGTTTGAGGATTACCTCACTTTGGGGATACCCCTTAGATGAACATGTATTTCCACTCATTTGCAATTAAACATTTTTCTTTCAATTACGTTTGTTTCAGAAGGAAGTATGATTTTTCAAATGTATTTGCTTAATAACATGTATATTTGTGTATTATAGTAAACATTTTATCAATCCAAAATTACATGCTTTTAGCTCCTCTAAAAGCTTTTAGGATTTTACGACTGATCTTACAATCCATATACGTTTTATAGTAGTATATTTAAAAATGATAAAGACATTTTTACGACTGTGTGAGCTTTTTATGCCTCGTTTATAAATATAAAAAATAGCATTCAGCTACAGTTTTTAAAATGTACTGAAATAAGTGGAGGAATAGGATATTTACATATTATGAATATTTTTGACTGCAGTAAGATATATTTATATTTCAGTTTCTTTACAATTTGAATAGAAGTTGTAAGCCATTTTGCGAATAGTTTGATGTTGAGTATAAACCCATAGGCTGTTTAATATTGTAAAGTGTTTTACTTTGATACCAGCGCACACTAAAATAAGGCTCATTTGCAGTTATATGATCAGCTTCAGTGATATTTAAATTTTCAAAAATAGTCTACACGTACGAAAACATTTTTTCGCAACCACACACCACATCTCATACTATATCTTCCCTACAGCTTGAAATATTTGTGTATACTGAAAAATTTAATACAGGATACATTTCCAAGTGTTAAATTTGTTTTTAAAATTTGGTATGAATACATTGTGGAACAGTCGGTTAACTTCACTGAACAAAATTGTTTTAAGTGTACTGTTTTGAAAGACAAAATTAATTAGGGAGAACTTATCTCACAATAGAATTTGTAATGACTGATTTGTGTGAAAATGTAGTTATCGATGTGTGACATTTTTCCTTGTAATAAAAGAAACAGAAAGATAAGAAATTTAACTTGAGTAGAAAATGGTTAGAAGTACTGTCATGCGCATTTGAAGAAGTATATCCCCCATTAAAATTAAAAATTATTGACTGAATGTGTGTTATGTCCATCACAAATGCCGATGTAGAAAAGGAATTTTTATTTAATACAAGAAGTTCGAAAAAGAGAACACTAGGAAGGAAAATTTAAATTTTTTCCGAAAAATATTCAGTTAACATAAAAATATCTTTTATATGATTTTAATTAAAATAAATTAAAAGTATTGAAATCCTTTTTTATGCTATTTTAAATTAAAAAAAAATAACTGAATAGACAAAGATAGGTTTTATTTCATAAATATATTCATCGTATGTAATATTTATTGTGTTATTGTTTCAAAATGAGATAGTGCCTTTGCTCTTTTTACCTCATTACTTTTTTAAAAACAGGAAAGTGAGCGCGTTTTTCTTACTCTCATATTAAAAATGAATACAGGATGCTTTTTTCTGGTTCAAATCGCAATACCAAAAATATATTAATATATTTTTTTATTTTTTAAAATGACAGAAAAATAAATTTTCTTTGAAGAAAGTATAATTATTTTTCAACTTCTAACATACTATTTATTTCATTTTTTTTTTTTTTTTTTTACCTTTCATTTCGTTTTTAATTTTACTGTGACTGAACATATAGGAGAAAGACACACCGAATTCCACAACGCTTTCAAAGAAGATTGCCCAAGGCAACTTAACAGCTAGCTGTAAACGATCTTGGTTCTTATTTTACAAAAGGACCGAACTGGGTCGTAAAATTGTCCCCGTTCGACCTCCCAAGTTCTAAAAGGGGGAAAGGAAAGAAGTCTGTTGCATTTTTGAAGGGAATCGCAAAATAAGAGTTAAACGCTTTCGGAATAACTTTTCAGGAGGAAGGTGTCCAGTTAGAGGGTTAATTTTGTCTTTCAAAACAGTACACTTAAAACAATTTTGTTCAGTGAAGTTAACCGACTGTTCCACAATGTATTCATACCAAATTTTAAAAACAAATTTAACACTTGGAAATGTATCCTGTATTAAATTTTTCAGTATACACAAATATTTCAAGCTGTAGGGAAGATATAGTATGAGATGTGGTGTGTGGTTGCGAAAAAATGTTTTCGTACGTGTAGACTATTTTTGAAAATTTAAATATCACTGAAGCTGATCATATAACAGCAAATGAGCCTTATTTTAGTGTGCGCTGGTATCAAAGTAAAACACTTTACAATATTAAACAGCCTATGGGTTTATACTCAACATAAAACTATTCACAAAATGGCTTACAACTTCTATTCAAATTGTAAAGAAACTGAAATATAAATATATCTTACTACAGTCAAAAATATTCATAATATGTAAATATCCTATTCCTCCACTTATTTCAGTACATTTTAAAAACTGTAGCTGAATGCATTTTTTTATATTTATAAACGAGGCATAAAAGCTCACACAGTCGTAAAAATGTCTTTATCATTTTTAAATATACTACTATAAAAACGTATATGGATTGTAAGATCAGTTGTAAAATCCTAAAAGCTTTTAGAGGAGCTAAAAACATGTAATTTTGGACTGATCAAATTTTTAATATAATACACAAATATACATGTTATTAAGCAAATACATTTGAAAAATCAAACTTCCTTCTGAAATAAACGTAATTGAAAGAAAAATGTTTAATTGCAAATGAGTAGAAATACATGTTTATCTAAGGGGTATCCCCAAAGTGAGGTAATGCTCAAACTTAAGACTCAAACTCAGTGGCACAACAATCCATGAGGGCCAGGAACTACTGTGCCCATCATAATACACTTGACCACATTGGACGCTGAGGTGCATGAACAGATGTCCCGGTTTGGTGGTCTGTCTGAAGAGAGACCTTCAGTGTTTAAGACCCGAATCAAGCTTTTGGTACTCATTTATCGACCCAATGTAGCAGGATGAAAGGCAGAGTCGACCTTGCGCAGCCCGTTAATAGAACCCCAGACCTGTGGTGTGGAAGCACTATGCACTACCACTTGATCCTATAGGGTGAAAAAAAATTAATGTTAGAATCTTATATAAATCCCTAATGAATGAGGGAGTCCAAACTTTTTTTTCATGTAAACTGTTTAGACGGAAATGGTTAATTATGAACATTTCACAAGTTGCATAAATTAAAATTAACCGTTATAGTTAACATAAATTTTTAAGGGTACAAAGGTGTATTTCCGCTGCACGAATTAATTTTAAAAGGAATACGGTTACGAAAAAGTAGTACAAATCTATCTAAAGTAGGGTTGGTTACTTTAGATAATGTCAAACACAACAATGTATTGGAAGCCAATTCCACAATTCATTGTTATAAAAATGTATGGAAAATTACAACATTTATTTTTGCATTTGTAATTTATATATATATAATTTTTCGTGAAGCTTTAAAAGCTAGAGCGGCATCCATCAAAACTGCGGTTCTCTCTCTGTTTTTCCAGATCACCCCTGACTAAGCCGGCTCTGCCATAGTAAGTGAAAATGCCGGATTTTGTTTGACAAGATCATTTTATAGCAGACTGCATTTTTCATGTATTTTAGATGGTCGTTTTATATTTTCTACATCAATATCTTAATGTCTGAATTTAAAATTACATAAAATTCTTGAAATTCGCATCAATGACCATGATAATTTTTATTAGTATATGAATGTGTCATCAAACGATTACATGACTAATATTAACATATTATTTTAACCATTTAATTAATATTAAGTATAACATAACGCACACAAATTTTCTAAACTTTAAAATAAATATTTCGAAATTTACTTCAGATATTCTCAAAATTTTTCATTCCTACGCTTTAGCTTCTCAGTTTTGCTTCTATGTAAGAATTTATTGTATTGTATATTCATCAATTTTTTTAGTATATTTTTTGCTTTTAGCATGTAGTTTTCAACTGAATTGTATGAAATCTTCGAAATATATAAAAGGTACCAAAGAAGCTATATAATATAAAAAATTTGAAATTTTTATTATACTCAAACAATTGCTAAAACATATGGTAAATAATTTTTAACTGCGCGATGCATTTTTTTATCGAAATTTCAAATGGAATTTCTAACAAAAAATTTCTAGCTTTATACGGTCGAGATTTCAAAACATATCCAGATTTTAATTACGTATTCAGTTAGCCTTTAAAAAAGATAAATGTTGAGGTATTTTGTATAAATATATATTTTTGAACAATAATTCGAGTGTTTTTGAATAGCTCGAATTTAAAATTGATTTTTATGTTTATTTATGTGCATAAATGTCTACTGTAAATTTTTCCGTATATTTTTGATTACCATTTATTCAAACATTCAAATTATAAAAAAAAAAAATTGTGAAAATCTTCATTCATGTTGTCTTTGATGTAAACTGAAGTTCAAGCACTTAAAATTCAAATATAATTCGGTGTATTTTAACAATATATAACTAGGCACTGTACTGAAACTTCCCTGAACATTTGGGCTTTGAAATCTAAAAAAAAATAATAATAAATCTTAATTAGTTTTTTTTCGTTATTATTTTTATCAAAGTGTAAGAATTTCAAATGATTTGATGAAGTTTAATTTTATTCATTTTTAGTGGTTGGAAAATTGAAAAGGTTTCAAATTTTAAAGAGTTTGGTGTTTTATTAATTTTTTTTGTATCTTATAATAAAATAATCATGTTCCATAAACTGAAAGCTCTGATTTAAATAAGAAAAATGAAGCGAAAGAATATACTTAAAAAAAGATAATTTGTCTAACTATATAAAATAGCAGATTGCACTGACACGCCGCAACTTGTTACAGTTTCAAATTAATATGAAATCAAAAGGGAATTGTAACATATTTTACTTATGCGTTGGGACTTTTCAAAACTTTAAAAAAACGAGTTAACAAATAAACACTTCCTGGAGTCTAAAGAAATTTCCCCTCGATTTTTTACGATTGCCCCAAGGTCAAAACACGGGTTTCCTGCGAGCCATAAAACTTCCTATCAGTGTCCTGCTGTGTTGCTTCCACCGTCCCCAATTATCTTTCAAGATATTAATCCTTTAAAAGGGGAAAGGATTTCAGAAAAGTGCGGCTAATCCGCTTTTGAAACCGTTACTTGAAGGCAGAAAAATCCTTGCAGTGCATTTTCGAAGAATCTTTACATTGACGGAATTTTCCGTTCTATCCGGTTAGATGGTTAAAGAATTTCCTATTTTTCGACATTTTTTACAAAACCATCTGATTCTTTCTGTGAAACTGAGACACAAAGTAATTACATAATCAGAATGATCATTTTTTTGTCACGATACGGTATAAACTTTTTTTAAAAATAATGATAATTTCTATCTTTTTGATTTTTTGTTTTTTTCTAAAATGAGGCAAAACAGATGTGTTTTCATGAAAATGATTCCTAAATCGTTCCGTATGATTTTCGTTTTTGCTTTTTCCATGTTAATGAACTGATATTCGGCACTAAGAAAGTTCTGGCGTTTCTCTTTTAGAATCAGTCATTTAAAAATAAAATGCCGAAAACTTTTTTTTCTTTGCGATTTTTCAAAAAATATTCAAATTTTCAATAAAACATCTTAAGTCTTCGTTATTTTTAAAGATAATCGCACGGAGCTTTTTTATGGTTTGCAGAAGATTATTATCCAAATTCTGCACAAGGATTGAAAAAATTGGCTTACAATTATGGAATTAAAAAATTTTCTTGTGTTTTTCGTTTTTAATATAGTATTATTGTAAAAGCAAAAAGCAGAAAAAAATAATAATTTTAATGTTTTGATTAATTTTGCTTTGTCTATTTTTGTTTTGGTTTTACAGTGTGTTTACTCCCCCCGCATTATCCTCTTTTTGCTGCTTTTTAATATCTATCATATGTACGTGGTCAGGCGGGAAAAAGATTAAGTACCCCTGAGCTAGCCTGCTCAATATTAACAGGCAAACGACCTTACAACAATGATGTGTTGAATGAGACGAACAGGCTGAGAAACTTGTCCAACGATAACTAAAAAGTAAAAAATAAATTAAAAATAAGAAAAACTTTTTTAAAAACAAGATTTTATTTAAATGCTCTGAAAAGAATAAAATAAACTTTTCTTTTCTCCAACAACACCTTCGCTCGGCTAATGGCACCACGGTTTCAATTCAGACTGTTCGAAACCGGCTCCATAGTGTAGGTCTGTATGATCGCTGACCGATTGTATGTTTTAGGCTAACATCAAGGCATCGTCGCGACCGCAGGGCGTGGGCAACAAAGCATGTGAACTAGAGGAGAAATGAATGGAGCAATGTTCTTTTTTCTGACGAGTCCCGTTTTTCTGTTCATCCGAATAATAGGCGTATTTTCATCTGCAGGGAGTGTGGCAGTAGGAATAATCCTGCGTCCGTGCACAAAAGTGTCAGATTTTGCGGTGGGGGAGAGTTGGTGTATGGTAGCATCTCCATTGACAGGCAGACAGACCTCTACATCATTCGAGATGGACCTCTGACCGCTCGCCGATATATTGATGAGATCCTCAAACCTATTGTAGTCCCTTACGCTGCAGCAATCGGAGATGACTTCATTTTAATGTACGATAACTGTAGACCACATCGTGCTAACCTGGTGGAGGATTTCCTTTTCGAGGAAGAAATCGTACGAATGGAATGGCCAGCGAGTTCTCCAGACATGAATTCAATAGAGCAGGTTTGAGACGCTCTAGGAAGACGAGTTACTGGCCACCAACCACCCCCAGAAACTCTCCAAGAACTGGAAAGAGCTTTTCTGGAAGAGTGGGACAGAATACTTCAACTCGTGATTAATTGTCTCATTGACTCCTTGCCTCAAAGGTTCTCAGCGTTGCTGGCCATCCGTGAAAACCATCCCCCTACCGAGAATGATTTCCTTTGAAGAAAACACCTTTTCGTATTCTTTTTTTCTCATATGCACACATTGTGTTTTTTTTCCTTTTGTATACAAATGCGCAATAAAATGCATTTTTTTCTGCCAAACATGTGTAATTTATTCTCTTATAACCTACTATGTCTGTCAACCATGTATCAATCAGCTAAAAAGTTTCCCACCACCTAAAACCGCAATATCCTTTAATTATTTTGAGCAGTGTATGTATATATATATATATATATATATATATATATATATATATATATATATATATATATATATATATATATATATATATATATACATCACATAGAATAGAAAAAAAAAACTACCTGGAAATTTAAAGAATTAAAATTGTGATTGGCTATGTAAATTTGCTCAATCTTTTTTGAAGATCCAGCATTCTTTTTTACACCTCAAAAGAAAAAATCACTTATACATACAGGTGGATGACAAAATAATACGAACACCTGTGAAAGAAGAGAAAAGCTTTATTAATAGGGAGTTGGACCCCCCCTTTGACTGAATTACAGACTGTATGCGACGTAGGATGGACGCATAGAGGTCATGAACAACTTGTAATGGAATATGAAGCCATTCTTCGTGGAGAGCGGTCTCTAATGCCGAAATCGTAGATGGTGGAGGGAATCGAGCACGTAGTTTTGACTCCAAATATCCCCACAAATGTTCAATAATATTTAAATCAGGTGACTGAGGGGGCCAATCAAGATGACCTACTTCCCCTCATCCTCTGCAAACCATTCTTGCACGATTTTAGCAGTGTGGATAGGAGCGTTGTCGTCTTGATAAAGTGGGCATTCTCCGGGAAATGAAGTCTGTACAAATGGATGCACCTGATCCCCCAGGATATTGACATAGTGAGCAGCTTTAACCTTGCCATGCAGAGTAACAAGTGGCCCAAGACCACGCCAAGATATCGCCCCCCATACCATAAGGGACCCACCTCCATGCTTAACAGTCAGCACGATGCATTCAAGAGCAAATGCTTCTTTGGGCGTTCTCCACACATAAACGCGTCCGGTGGTTTGGAATAGGGTGAACGTCGATTCATCCGACCAGATGACTTGTTGCCACTGTTGTGGGGTCCACTGTCTGTGTGTTCTACACCACTGGCGTCGCTGTAAAGCATGACGTGCTGTTACCAATGGTTTACGAATTCCAACTCTTCTATACAAGTTCGAAGCATGAAGTTCCCTTTAGACGGTTCTTGCTGAAATAGGGTTACAAAGATGACTATTCACCTCAGACGTTATCTGGGATAGCGATTGTTTGCGCTTTCGGGCCACTATGCGGGTTAAGACTCTTTTATCCCTGTCGGTAAGCTTTCTTTTCCGTCCACTGTTGTGCTTGCCAGACGTCACATTCCCGCATCTCTTGTATGCTGTCATAACGGCAGATACAGTACTCCTTGCACGCCCCAAATAAATGGCTGTTTCCGTCACCGAGCAACCAGTGCACCTCATCCAACAATCATACCTTTTTCGAACTCTGACAGGTCCGTCATTATTGCGTTTTTCAGAAATTGCAATTGACGCGTGCAACACCTATCGCAGCTGTTGAGCGACTGATACTTTACCTTTCGAATCCGCTAGGCGGCGGACTGCAACGCTAACTGACATGCGCGTTGTGCGTCTTTGAAATGGGTCATGCCTTTTTCACGGGTGTTCGTATTATTTTGTCACCCATCTGTAAATGCTTCCATGATAAAATTAGCTCATTTTAAGGAAGTCGTGAAAACAAAAAAAATATTTTTTACTCATAATCCAATCAACGTAAATAAAAACTGACGAGCTCTTTTAATTTTTGTTTAAAATATCTTTATTATACTTCATATTTAAGGAATGTGTTATTTCAAAATATTAGCAAAATTCCTTTTTTTCCAGTTTTTGATTTAAAACAACCGTAGAAACAAAGCCATCCAGTCTAAGAAAAATTAAAATTTTATTTCACCAATCTATTGCAAAACTGTTATGAAGCCTCAGTTCTTCCCTCAAACTAGCCTTATTCTCAGGCGTAGTATGGTACGACCACCTACACTCTCTATTTCACGATTTAGTCTATTTCTTTCCGTCTTACAACCGTAACGTAATTTATACATTTCATTGTTCTGTATCACTAGAGAGTAAGGATCTTAATTTTTACAACACTGAAGGATTGAGTAATTTGTTAACGTCTTAATATTAAGAGACTATTGACGACGGATCTTTTAATGTTGAGGTACGACCAAGAGACGAGGACATCGCTTGAGCTCTGATCCCCCTCTTCTAATTTACACATCATTTTAACGGGAGGACATTGACCCACGAAGATTTACCGTGAACCAACCCTTCCCCGGAGCGGGACTTTGGTGGCACTAGAGTTTGAACATCTAGCATACCCGCCACAACCTCATGTTTGTAAACACTAGTCTACCGTGGCCTCATGATGTTTTCAGCATTTGAATTATTGGATTTTCTTGGCACGAAAAATTAGATGCCGTGGGATAGTTAAAACAACACTAGATTTAACAATTTTTGTGATTCACTGCATTTTTTATTTTTTGTCAGTATTTTTTATAAACCGTAAAATCCGGCGTATAACGCGGACATATACTTTCAAGCTGCATTTTTTAATTTTTAAGTGTGTTCGCCGTATAGCGTGCACCCCGTTGTTTACGAAGAAATCTGAAACGGTGGAATGTAATGTTCGATTTTTTGAAGTCATTTATTTGAAATATTACTCCAGACTTTTAAAATGGTAGTATATTTCTAAAACTAGAACTCTTTTAGTTTATAAGGTATTGCATTTCTTTTAAATAAACCGTATTTCCATATGTACAGAAGTAATTTATTTTTATCCTCATCTTTTTTGTTATTTTTAAAGCTATGGGTTTTATACTCTGCGTGCAACGCACGCCCTGATATTTCGATCTCATTTTCTGTGTTCGAAGTGCGCGTTATACCCGGATTTTACGGTACATAAAAATATTATACAACCTCTGACAATAAAGTTTGGTGAATGAAGTCAGAGCGGTGGAACTGGAAACACTGGTGAAACCAAAATAATGCACATGTATAGTGGCAGGTATTGACCATCTGCCCACACCGTTGTTCAGTTGAGATTCATTTGTGTTTTCTGAAAGACTTGTATCACAAATTGCTTGTTTAGTACATTGGTTCAGAACTGAGCACAGGGAAATAAACAAATAAAAGATCAATTTAAAATATTGTTTTGAGCTTAGCAAGACACCAAAAGAAACTTATGTGATGCTGGTACGTGTTTATGAACATCAAGCACTGTCTATGAAGTGTGTGTGTGTACTAGTGGTTCACCCGTCTTCGAAAAATAAAGAAAGTGTTTCTGACAACCCCCTTAGCGGAAGACTGGCGACCTTTGTCAGCGACGAAAACATTGAGAAAGTGAGGAAATTAATGTCTAAAGATCGCCAGTTAACTGTGCTTATGAATTGCAGATTAACAGTGAATCCGTGCGACAAATCATTTCCCAGAATTTTGGGATGAGGAAAATGTGATATCAACTTAATGATATTCCTAACATCCAACAAAATGTGACGAGGCTTTTGAACTCCATCCCATAAAAAGACTTCTTGTAAAGTTTCCAGATCATGTGTAGCAGATCTCAGCGGTGCATAGTTGTGGAAGGTAACTATTTCAAAGCATAGTAAGAAACCTTTCGTTGATATTTAACTTGCGTTAATGTTACAGGGCTATTCACCGAACTTTATTGTCGGTTGATTGATTGAATATTAACGTCGCACTGTTCAGCTACACGAGGGCTTTTGGCGACGGGCCACGTAATTTTGAACCATGGTCAAGTGACGTGGACGACACCTGAGCTGGCACCCCCTCTCCTAACTACCACACCACACCAACGGGAGGACGTTTCAGCTCTCGACAGATTTAACGTGCATCGCTGCCCTACACGGTGGGTCTTTAGTGGTAGTGGGCTCGAACTCGTGACAAGGCAAGCCACGGTCCGATACCTATACCATTCGGCTACCGCGGCCCAACTTTATTGTCGGAGGCTGTATATAAAAAAATCATCATGTCTATTATATTCTATTTTTACGACGAAAGCGCATTTCTATACATCATATATACCTTAATATTCTCAATAAAAAAATTTCCTATATTTTTCATCATTCTTTACATTTATGTATGAATTTTGAATCAAAGACTTAGAGAAAAGTTTATACTTTTTCATTTATTTAATCTACTAATGGAAAAGGCCAAATTCCTGCATAGTACATAACATATATCCTATTTATAGAAGGTAGCTCAAAATAAGGAATATTTTTCCTTCGTTTCTGAAACAGATATCAATTCCAAAAGTAAGTTACACGCTCCAGGAAATATCCTTCTTCCTACGTATAAAAACAATCAAGTCATTCCCTGAAATTGCACCAAGCGAATTTCTCCTTTTTCTGTTGTAACTATTTCATTCGGTTGGTTGGGAATGGATCCAGGGGGCCTGCAATGTCACGAGCACCTGACAACTCAGATATCAAAAAGTCCCTTTTCCATTCCCTTCTTGCATTTTTCCCCTACTTGAAAGGAAAACCTCATTGATGAAAAAAAGAATACATAAAAAATAAAAATTAAATTCAGGACTCCCACTATGTTTGTACACGTTAATATAAGTGATTCTAAAAAGGGTCGTAGGGTGGGAACTATATTTAAATAAAATTGAGTTATATTTCTCTTTTCATTTTATGAGGAAAAATTGCATATTTGTGAAGCTGCAATAATAATAAAAAAATAATAATAAGAGCGTCTTTAAAAGTTTCTTAAGTGTCTGCATTGAATCCACAGAGACGCTTTTTTTTATTTAATTTCCTTCATGATTTTAAGCTGCCGATTGGTTGGTTCACTAAAAGTTTCCAAAAAGCTTTTAGATTTTAACGTTTTGCCGAGTTGTTTTTATCGAGGACTGTCAATGCATTTTATGTTAAACATAATGTTTTTTTATGTAGGAATAAATTTAAAAGCATATTTGCTTGAAAATGAATTTGCACTTCAATTCTCTCCAACCTGGCATCGTAATGAAATTTTAAAAGTTTGGAGAACTTTGAAACTCTCTCTTAAAAATGTGATGCGTAATTTGAGATTACGTATTTAATTTTCCTTTCATAAAAAAATCTTAATAGACAATAATATGCTTGTGTTAGGATCAAGTTCAAGTACTTTAGTTTTTAGAGGAAAAGAAAATTAATAACTGTGCATAATAAATTCAAAGTTGGAAAGAAATCACATTTCTCATCAATAATATTAGAGAGCAGTCATCAAAAAACGGGTCCCTTTTAAATAGCTTCCGGAATTTACATCACAGCTGAATAAAATTGGTACCAATGTTTGTGGCTGAAAAGGTACTAAAAATGTTAATAGAATAGATAATTACCTTAAAAAGTCCAGCGTAAAACGCGCACTGGTGTATATAACAAGCACCTATACTTTCAAGCTGCAATTTTTTATTTTAAGGTACATTTGCCGTATAACACGCACCCGTTTTTTACGAAGAAACCAGAAATGTGCACAAGAAAGGCTGTTATGTTTTAAAGTAATTTATTCGAGGTATGTTCTCATGCTTTTGAAAAAATAATTTACTTCTAGAAATAAAACTCCGTAAGTTCATAAGTATGTCATTTCTTTTAAATAAATAGTCTTTCGTTAGATGTAGAAGACATTTATTTTGTGTGTGTGTATATACTCGTTTCTTTTCTTAGAGCTATCATTTTTATAACCGGCGTTTGACGCGCACCCGTCAATTTCGATCGTACTTTTTGTGTTAAAAGGGCGTGTTATACGCCGGATTTTATGTGGAAACATTTTAAAACAGAATTCTCCAACATTAGAGTCCGATTTTTTTTCATGTGTCTAACTTCGGTGAATGAATATTAACGCCACACCTGTTTAAGTGTATCGGCAGCCTTTGCACGGCGGGTCTTCAGCAGTACTAAAGTCGAACTCCTGACAATCCAGCCGTGAATCCGTTACCTTGACCACTAGGCTACCGCGACTTCCGCGGGTGCTTGGAAGGTAAGACTTAACTTTTTTTACAATTCCTTTTATAAATTACATATTATTGAGGCATAGAAAAATATTCTTTTTGTGCTTACGAAGAAACTAAAAAAGAATGTTTTGAACCTTTTAAAAAACTTTTTACACTAAAGGATATTTTTTCTATCTCACTATTTAAGAACAATAAAATAAAACTAACAAAAACATTATTATTTTGAAGAATTTGAATAAATAATTATAATTACGAAAAACCGGGAACATTAATAAGATTAGTTTTGTTTACATAATTGAATTTAACACACCACGCGTTTCTTAATTCGAAGAAAACACTCATTTGGATTTCTCTTCTTGAAAGTAGAAAACATTTTATTTTTACCAATCTTTTCCGAACTCTTTTTCGTTTTAAATCAGTAGGTGTAAGGTTTATCTAAAAAACTCATATCTTAAAACTACATATGTTTTATCTACAAATGTATAGGAGAAAAGCAACTCACTCGCCCATTCATTTTAACACGAGATCTTCAGAACTATTACACCTAAGGATTTGAAATTGAGCTTGCATGCTCTTGTTGTTGAACAATATTCGCTATTAACGGGTTTCACGAAAATCGTCAGCTAAATAGGTTATAGGGTTGTTAAAGACAAAAGTTCCCAGTTTTGAACTATTACTCCAATAGATTTGAAATTTATCTAACATGTTCCTTTTATCGAGTAAAGATTAGTTAAGAACGGGGGTTGAGGATATCGATGGCTCAGAAGGATAATGAATGCTCTTGAGGTTACGGGTCCCTTGTCGAAAAAGAGCCTTATTTTAACTAAAAGACTTATAGATTTGAAATGAGACAGACAAGTGACTTTAGTTCTGCAGAGATCTACTGAGAACAGCATTTGTGAACAGGGGTTTGCGAGAGTGGGGAGTTATTGATAAAAAAATTTACTTCAAAAAGATTAGACTTAAAAACTTCAAATTCGTTAAGCAGGTTTTTTTGTTGAGAAGTTTGCTGAAAACTTTTCTCAAGGACTTCCAAAAGTGTACGGGATCCTTGAGAAAGAAAAAAAAATATCTTTAGAGCAATTGCATCCACATGCTTAAACATTTGGGAATATATATATATATATATATATACATATATATATATGTATGTATATATATATATATAAGTATGTACATATATATATATGTATGTATATATATATATATATATATATATATATATATATATATATATTGTTTTATTTTCCAAGAACATATTTTATGGACATTGACTCTCAAGGAGAGTTCGAGGGGAGGCGTTACTGGGGGGGGGGTTAGGTAAGAAAATTCCGTTTTTGAATAATTACATCAATAAAATTAGAATTTTGAAAGAATGTTTCTAATGTTGATTAAAAAGGCCTACAAAAAATTATGGAAATCGACTCAGAGGTTTGGGGGGCTACAGAAAAGTGATTGATAAATATACTCTTGTTTTGCATATTCAAGTCATTTCCTTTTCAAACTAAAGGTAAAGATTATAAGGATATGTCTCAACATAATCGAAGGCTTGATACTAGATCTTAGATAACAATGACCTGAGAAGAATGTACAGTAATTCAATGTCATGAAAGCATAGTGTAGTGGACGCGCAATGCCTAGTTACGTATAATATAAAAACTGATACATTTAAAAAAATAACAAAAATACAACCTTATCATTTTAATAATTATTTTATTATAATTAAATAAAGATTTTGAATTTATATATAAAAACTAAAATTCGTTAGCAGATTCTCCACTGTAGATGATAGGCTTATATCTTCGAATTAACTTTGTAAAGGTCGCCCTGACGCGCCTAACTGTGTGGAAGTCTCAGAAGGAAAACTAGCCACGTTCAAAATAATTACAATTTATTCTCAGATAAGAACAACAACACAAATTCAATTAACCAAGTTTAGAGATGCACCCAAATACCAAATATGGAGAGCAGTAAAGGGGTAGGCAAGATAAGAGAAGACTTTAAATAATCAGATAACTTACATCTAGGGAATACCTAGGGCTCTACCTAATCTAATTTGATTTCTAGTTGACAAACCGTCAACTTTAATATTACAATAATCAGATAGGAAATGTCCATGCCTCTCTGCACGTTTAATTAATCACTCTTCGCCGTTAGCAGTCTAACTTACTTCTCTTTACTAACCTGAAAGAAGCTTAAACTTTATATACAAGTCTTAATTTGCATGGTCACATGTTCTTCTTTGGGAAGAAGCTTTATAATGTACCGTAAAATCAGGCGTATAACACGCACTTTAACCACAAAAAAATCGAAATTTAAGGGTGCATGTTAAACGCCGGGTATAAAAACGAGAGCTTTACAAATAAAGGAAATATGAGAATTTAAAAAGTTAGACTTCTACATAAGTCGAAATAATGTTATTTTTAGGCTATTTTAGCCATATGTAGGACAATGCAAACTTAACGCGAAGCACATTTTCCAACAGAAAAAGTGCCTCGATTTTTATGAAGATTTGTGAGATTGTAACTCATACATTTGTTTATAATATAGTGTTTTTAAAATTTCA
Organism: Trichonephila clavipes; assembly: GCA_019973935.1. Taxonomy (NCBI): domain Eukaryota; kingdom Metazoa; phylum Arthropoda; class Arachnida; order Araneae; family Nephilidae; genus Trichonephila; species Trichonephila clavipes. The sequence goes on along the minus strand of BMAU01007251.1, from coordinate 271,970 downwards.
AAAATATTTCATAAATAATCAGTTTTTTTTTTTATTTTAACATATAAAGGAATAGATCATTTAGCATTACGGTACGGGAAAAAAAACGCAAACACATTTTATAAAAGAAAAAAAATGTGTCAACTCTTATAAAAATGAGTAGTATGATAAAATAAATGATTCTTTACATAATATATAGTTAAACCGGAATGTAATAATAATGTTTAAGTACTTTTACATCTGAAACAATATTCTTAATTTGGGTCCTATTCTTTAACATGTTAACCGAAGACAGCCTTAAAAGGGACATTCCTTTTGAACTAAGAGGGATGTAGTTCCAGAACTACACGATTTTTTTTCTAAAGCTTGAAATAATACCTAAAAATACATTTAAAGCTTTTTCGTAAAAATGGGATGCGCACCTTACGTGAATATATCTAAAAATTAAACAATACAGATGAAAAGTGTAGGTGCGTGAAATACGCCGGATTTTACGGCAGATCCAATATTTCCCAAAATGATTAGTTTTTAAAGGATCGCGGATAAACCCCCATCACAACTTTTAATATTTAGTTTGTGGTATTTAAATCATGAAGATATAAATATTTCCTCTTAAGAAAAATAAAATGATCATAGATGTTTCTTTTTAAAAAACGCAGAAATTGTCATGTCTGGTGCTCATCGCTCCCAGCCCTCCCATCTCCGCGAAGCATGCATCTATCAAGGATGATGGGGTACACCGTAACAAGCCCTTGTACAACAGAGAGATAAAAAAAAGAAATCCATTTTTCTGACTGTCACGTCTCGCTAGGAATTTCTATTTGTCACTCTGTTTTTTCTCCTCGGGACTTAATGTATATTTCTTGTCTCTATTTGAAATGTGGTTTGGGGCTCCTTCCTCTCCTCTTCTTCACTTATTTCATTTTTTCTTCTTTCCTTTTTAGGGATTTATTTTTTTCTTTTCTTTCTCGAAATGCTCACCATAAGTGTTCTAGAACATGAAGGCTCTTTCCGGTGTGAGATAGAAGAAAATCTCCCGCTGCTATACACAGAAGTTCGTTCGCACTGTATGGAAACGATTTTGTAATTCAATTTCTTGTTTGTGTTTTGAGATAAAATTTGGGCTGCATAAGAATAATCATCTGATAAGGTTTTCTTTGGATTGAAATTTAAATTAAAAAAATATTTTAATATTCCTAAAAATGATATACGGCTCGAAGGCTACGTAATCACGCTTTCCTAAGCGAAATATTCATGCCAACTACTTAAACACGTTGTAAAAATCTTGGTTATTATATTTCAATCAATGGTTTCTTCACATATTAAATTTGAAAGGGAAAAGGCTTCCTGCAGTAAGTAAAAATGAAAAAATGACCACACAAAACTTTATCTTTAGGTTGTTTAAACACAGACAACTATTAAGAAAGTGAAGTCTCTGATCCTATAAGCATATCCGTTGACTGGAAGATTCATAGCATCAAAAATAGGAATTAATTTCGAAACTGTAATTAAAATCTTTGTTAAGGATTTACAAGTTAAAACAGAAGTTGAAAGCTAAAGCTCATCTCCTTTTTTAAACCATATTGCTAAAAAATGCATATTGTAGAAAACTTTGTAAGAAACACCTAGCTGCTGGAAAATGAAAATTTGGGGTAACATTCGATGAGGTAATGGCCTATTTAAGTAACTGTAAGAAATGAAGATCAATTTCATATTGTTTACCAACAGGAATGATTGTATAGAATAGCTTTGGCAGTGAACTGTAAAGTTCCTAAAGGGATTCATGATAGTTGCAAGACTTAATAACAACGGCAAATTAAAAATAAAAATAAGTCTCAATAAAGCCAAAATCAATTCACTCTACTATCAGCAGAAAGCTTTAAAATCAATTTTCAAAGAAGAGATTCCAACTTTATATGAAAAGGACATTGCTAAATTTGAGCTTTGTTTGGACTAAGCCTCTAAACACAAGTCTAAGTCAACTGCTGCTTACTTAGAAATGAAGAATCAGAAACAGGAATAATGTGTGATGAGATGAAATACATGTAAAATACCCCTACAATTCTGCAATGGACTTTTGTGCTTTTGATTTATTAAAAGAAGCCTTAGAAAACGGCATCCATGAAAACTGAACGGACTTTAGAAAATGGTTCAAGTGAAATGGAGTCAAATTTGCATGGCAGTACTAAGAAAGAGTATATTTTCGAGATAGAGCTAATGCTGAGATTCATGGCTATCAGATAAAATCAAATGTTCACAAAAATACTGCATTTATTGATAAAAGTAAGTATTAAAATTGTTTCCATAAATTGAAAACGACCTTCTGTGCAAACGCCTTTTATAGACTCCCGCTGCTTATGGTGCTTCGCTATCTTATTTAGGTACATTATTTGCTTACATTCTTGAGTATATTTGCAAATGATATTGCGCAGAAATTCTTCATAGGGAGAAAGATAGACTTTATAAAACATGTTTTACCTCTATGCCGGTTAAGTGACGTGGTTGGTTTGTCGCTGGCCTGCTACACCTAAGGTTGCGGGTTCGAACCCGGCCAAAGTCGGTGGTTTTTCATGATGCAGAAAATCGACAGCGGTCATGTCGTATGTAAAAAATCCCTAAAGTGTCCGTTTGGATTGAGTGATCTCGGCAAAATTAAATCCTAGTACGGATTTGCATCTTTAAAGCTCAGATGCTCCCTCTGGGGAGGAAACTGGGCGTCAAAATTACATGTGTATCCACCTTTATGGTGTCACACTAAAAAGAAACACGAGCTTTCGGAAACGTACAAGGACAACGATGGTAAAACACTAATCCTCAGCCCATTAGAAATTGTGTTTAACCCCAATTACTGTCCTTAGTTAGAAAATTTTCTGGAGAATATGGTAGTATTTGGGATATCTTCTAGTCGACCCACTTTCTTATATTTCTCCTGTTAAAGAAGTTTTTTTTCTCTTTTATTGTTTTTGAAAAGTTTTTGGGCAGTTGGAGTTCTGTCACAGTTTTCTAAGGACTTATTATGAAATGATCTTATACAATCTCCTTACACGTTTGAGACAAATACTGCTACAATAAGTCACAATCAGTCTTCGTTCTATGTTAAAGTAGAGTAAGCAGGCAATTGCTTATGCATTTTTATACAAAATTTGTTGTCCATTAAATATTAGACTTTCTTGTGTTTTGGTAAAAGAAAGAGTACAATTTTTTTTCATTATTGTCAATATAGTTATTTCAAGTAAATTTGTATTGTTTTTATACTGATTTCACAAGTCAGAGAAAACGTATTATTTGAATTTTATGTTCTTCAATTCAGAATTCTTGGGGAAAAAAGTGGGCGTTTTATACTTTGTATTATTTTAATAAATATAATGTTGAAACGCACCACACATATGTTTATTTCCCTACAGTGATACTTTTCAAGTAAGGAAACTGAGTTTCATAGACACACATACCAAGTTAGGCATAAAAAATAAGATTAGGTAACCACAAAAGATGTCACCAGGATTACCAGAACGGTGACTTTACCGAGTTTGGTAATAAATTTAGCGAAGAATAGAAAAGGGCGAGGTGTGAAAATTTCGTGAAGTGCTGTCCTTGTCATTTGATTAGTGTTCAGAATTAAGATGAATATCCCTAAAAAAACTGCTGTAGTATTAAAGAAACAATCAATCAACGATAATCTCATATTTAAAAAAAACATTCTATTATTCTAATTGATGATTTAAGTTATGTCACTGTAATCTATTTTACACAAGAATTATCTTTGAATAACTTAATAAAAAACGTTCGGCTCTTTCATTCACAAAATCGTCATGAAAATCTTTCTTGTATGTAATCGACTCACAATCAAGATGGAAACTTTATTAATGAAAAAAAAATGTAATTCAAAGCACAAATATATTTGAAATTCAGTTATAATTATTCAAATAATAGGGAAAATGTTTTTAATGACCTTTCTGTAAGTGTATGAATTTCTTTCAACATCACATGCGCATCATTTTACTATTCATTAAACACGAAGAGATTTAACAAATTTACAAGTTCCTGTTTCATATATATTTTTTTTTAAAACTCAATATACGCTTGTAGTTTGACACAATGGGCTCAATTCCCGTGATGTCATAGTCAAATGATAGTGAAAGCAACGTGAATCTAGTCAATCAATTCAAAAATCTCATGCGACGTCATAGTCACATGATAAAAACTATCTAGTGTTTCCAGTTCACGAGCTTTGGTGTTGCCAAGTTTTCCTCTTTGAGGAAACTTTCTCTTAAAAAGTACAAAATTCAGCTTTTTATAAAGAACACTAGATTTAGATACGAATAATATCAATTTTCCTTATATTTTTCTTACACCAAAATTTCATAAGTGTCTAATTAAATTTAGAACTATTACTAATGGTTTTAATACCTATAATACACAACCAGGCAAGGTGTTGCAAAAAGTTATTCAGCGCACTCTAGACAATATCTCAAAGTCCATTATTGTAAAGAATAGTAAAGATATCATTGAGAACATGCAAAGTAAAAGTATTAAATCTTTGCATAGTTTTGGCTTCGAAGACTTATTCATTTCTATTGATATAGAGCAGTGTTTCTTAAAGTTTGGGGCGCTCCCCCCTGGGGGTGCGCCAGCATATCGAAAATTTAAAGATTTTTTTTAAAAAATAACTGGAAAGAGAAGTAAAAAAATGCTTTCTTCCATAATAAAAAAAAATCACAGCAACACTGATGTCATTTATGTTTATCATCTGGCGTTTTCTGTCAGAAAATAGCTATCTTTGATCCCATAACCAAATTAAAGAATAAAACCATTTTCTTTAATTTTTTGTATTTCCTCAATGAGTGATTTTTTATTACGTTTTAACATAAAATATTACTCATTAAAAGAAAAAAAAACGAAACCCAGACCCTGAGAAATATTCAAAGAAGATAAAAAATTCATCACTGTAATTATTACTGAAATACTGTACATTAGTTGTAGAAAAGAAAAGGAAGACATGATTCAATTTTCAGCCAGGCTGCATAATACGTTAGCTAATCATTTGATAGAACTTCAAACTTGGTTCTACATTAGTTCCGTCCCAACTTTTATGTGTTTGTTTTTCACTTCGGGAAATTGTAAATAATAAAGAGTTTTACGATATTTGGAAAAAAATTAATTGATTTAAAGTATTATTAGATCATTCGTATTTTTTTTTTCTGAATACACTTTTAACCCGGGAGTGGTGCCGCGAGGCATCTGTGATCTCTATTGAAGGAAGTTGAAACTTATCAAGCAAAAGAAGAACCTGCTGAAAGAATGCATATTATTCATGATTGAGAAAAGCCATGAACATGAAACGAAATGAAAATTTTCAAATGCTTCCTAAATAACTCCATCAACCTAATATATGAAGCGATAAGTGTACCACAAGTTTCAGTTCATCTTGTCAAAAAGACACAAGAAAAAAAATGGTCAACTTGCTATTTGTTGATCACCAAAGGTGTCATGAGTTCGAGCCCAGTACCACTAAAGACCCGCCGTGTAGGAATGAGATGTACGTTAAATCTGTCGAGAGCTCAAAAGTCCTCTTGTTGTAGTTAAAAGGAGGCCAGCTCAAGTATCGTCCTCGTCACTTGACCATAGTTCAAAATTACGAGGTCCGTCTCCAAAAGCCCTCGTGTAGCTGAACAGTGCGAGGTTAATATTCACTCACTCGATCATGAAAGCTCATTAAAACTACAAAAACTTGGAACAAAATATGACAGCTTTGCCAGCAAATAACATTTCTGTAATATTACTGAAAAGAGTGTCTCTGATTTGCGTCTTTTATTAAGGTCTTGCACTTTTGAATCATTTTAGTTCCGTTTTATATAGGATTTTTTCTCAAATACTCAAAGATTAATTGAATAGTTCTTGAAAGCCGGTAAGTATACTTTCTCTTAATTAAATTATTCACTGGAATACCGATTTGTACCGTGTACATTGAAAATAATTAAAGGGTGTTTTTCTTAGAGGTATAGAACTTTAAATTGCAATAAAACAACGATGTATTATTCGATTGACATGAATATTTTTTATTCGAAAGATAATCTTGTGGCATTACATTTTAAATATGATTTCTGGCATATGACTTCCACGGCTGGCTCGGATGTAGTCCAATCTGAACGTCCATATTTTGATGACTTTTTCCAACATTTGTGGCCGTATATCGGCAATAACACGGCGAATGTTGTCTTCCAAATGGTCAAGCGTTTGTGGCTTATCCGCATAGACCAATGACTTTACATAGCCCCACAGAAAATAGTCTAGCGGTGTTAAATCACAATATCTTGGAGACCAATTCACAGGTCCAAAACGTGAAATTAGGCGGTCACCAAACGTGTCTTTCAATAAATCGATTGTGGCACGAGCTGTGTGACATGTTGCGCCGTCTTGTTGGAACCACAGCTCCTGGACATCATGATTGTTCAATTCAGGAATGAAAGAGTTAGTAATCATGGCTCTATACCGATCACCATTGACAGTAACGTTGTGGCCTTCATCGTTTTTGAAGAAGGAATCCACCAACCCATAAAGCGCACCAAACAGTCAGTTTTTCTGGATGTAACGGTGTTTCGACATACACTTGTGGATTAACTTCACTCCAAATGCGGCAGTTTTGTTTGTTGACGTAGCCATTCAACCAGAAGTGCGCTTCATCGCTAAAGAAAATTCGCTTCTGAAAATCGGGAACAACGGCAATCTCGTTTTGGGCCCATTTGACGAATCTGCGCCTTGCTTGATGATCGTTTTGATGAATTGCCAAACCAAACTGAGAATAAATCACTTGACAGCTGTTAAATCGGTCGCCATCTTCGAAAGTAATGCCAACTTAAACTTCTCTACCTGGAAAAAAAAACTCTTTATAAACAAATGATTGGGGTGACACCCCGTACTACCATTAGCGTTAGTATCGAGTGCGCGCGTGCTCCCGGGTTAAAAAATTTTGAAATCTTCTCGCTTTAAATATTAAAGTAACACAATTATTCTGCATCAGAATTTTATATTCTTTTTCATTATTTAACATTAATTTAAATGCTAATTCTGTAAAGTTTAAAATTACAGTTCTTTTAAACAGTTATTTACATTAATAGCATTTATAAAAAAAATTACATTTTTGTATACAACGTCATGCACGCAGTTTTACTGTATTTACAGTTCATATATTATATCAAGAATAATGTTTTATTTTTTAAAAATAATGAGCTCGTGCGAAGAGCAGGTGTTTCAGCCAGTATACGTTTAATGTATCAGTACTGAAGAAGGTATTTTATAAATAATTTCTTAATACTAAATTAAGCTCTGGTTTAATAATTATTAGGGACTTCCATGACTTTGTCTTGTAGAGAAAAGTTTTCAAAGGAAGGTTTATATATATATATATATATATATATATATATATATATATATATATATATATATATATATATATATATATATATATATATATATATATATATATATATATATATTTTATATATATATATATATATATATATATATATATATATAATATCAGAAATTGATATTCTGAATTAATTTTCTATATTTAGCTGAGATCTATATTTTGTCTTCAAAGCAGCCACCACAGAAAATCCGGTTTAACAAAGGTAGGATGTTGAAAATGGTAATAGTATGCGAAGTGCTTTTGTTTTCAGTACAGAGAATTCATCATCCGCCTCTACCCAAAATTCAAAGAACAATTTATTACAAAATTACCTTTTAATTTTTCACTCGATGTGAAATCTATGAAGATTTCTTCTTCAGAAGTTGAGAGCCCTTCTGGATTATCTTAAAATAGATCCCTAATTCACTCGTAACTTGTTACCAAGTTGTCCTCATCTAGAAAATACTTTTTAAAACTCTTTGCCAACATAGCTACATAATTTTACAATGGTTTTAAAAACAACTTTCACATGTTGTTCTTCAGATTTCTAAGTTTTAACACATAACAAGCTGGGGATTTTTTTCCAATCATTTACTTCCGTAGTGGTATTTCCATAATTAACTATTTTTGAGAATACTTTCATGATTTAATTTTCGGAAATATGCTCGTCTGTGTACTTGTTGATCCTTTATTATCGTCGAATGTTTGCTTACGGCTTAAAAATGTTTGTAGGATTTTGTTTTAATCTACTGCCGTAAATATTTAATTACCGTGAATTACAATTAAAGTGCAAATTAAAAAATGTACATTCACACAAGCTAGATTCGGTAGCTATAGAAGTATCGAGTCCACCAAAACTGACTGGAATTGTACGAGGAAAAGCATTTTTGCATGTTTTGCGCATACGTCCGATAGGTTGCCCAGACTCACGCAAACGTACCCTATAATGCCAGATGTGATGGATATGATAGAGACCAACATAGACTAGAGTATTTTCCGAATGACATTTGTACTTCGAGAAATGAATGCTGAAGGAAAAAAACCTTTAGTTAAATATATCATTTTGCGATCTGTTCCATTTTAAAAATTAGTGAAAGAAAAATAACATAATAATAAGTAAGTAATATGCATTTTAAATAATTTTCTTAAAATATATATTACTTAAAAGTTACATATACAGAATTTAATATATTTATCGTATTAATTTGTACGGTTTATAATTAAGATTGTATTGTAACTTTAGCGTCTCTCTCTCAAAGTGTATTTTTATTGCAGTAAATACATTATTGTTGTACAGGGAGGGCGACAAAAATTATGATTGAAAATTGGGTAGCCAGTATTGAATGTTTGTGAAACACTGATATAGAGGATAAGATTAAAGTACTTAAAATGTTTATATTAAATATCCATTAAATAAATTGATAAATTATGATAAATTTAATACTATTATACAATTTGTTTTGAAAGAAAATTACATATTTCATAATAACTATTATTATCAACAAATAAATGGTCTGCCACAAGGTTGCTCAGTGAGTAATAGTGTGGCCAATATATATTTACAATAATATGAGAATGAGAAAAAATTGATACAGACTCTTGTTACTTTTTAGATACAACGATGATTTAATTATTTTCAGTAATAAAGATGAATTTACTCTTATTTTAAAGTATTATCCACACTACTTGAAACTAATAAAAACCAATTGCAATATAGAGTCAGCAAACTTCATAGATCTCCAATTAAAAGTTGAAAATAATATGCTAAAAAGTAATATTTTTGATAAAATAGACTCTTTTTATTTTAATGTTATAAAAATGCCATATTGGAATAGTTCCCTTCACATTTCAATTTTTAGAAATATTGTTCTAAATTATATAAAAAGAAATAATGATTTAGTACCTGAAGAAGTTTCAAGAATTAATAATAATAAAAAAATCTTTCAAAACTGCCTAGACTATAATATTCCTGCTTGTTTTATATGTAAATATATGTCTTCAAAATTATAGCTATATAATTATTATTATGTAATATATTCATTTTTCTTTTTAGTTTATAGTATATATTATTCACAATTTTCTTATAATAAATTTAGTTACTAAAATATATATATATATGGCGCTATTATTCTTAGTTATGCTGTTTTTTTGTGCTTGGTGTCAGTACACTCATGGAATCTGTATACATCTGGTAAGGTTTTAGTTTCTTCGCACATTTTCATTATTATTACTTATGGTAATAATCATTTTTAACCTCTTTCGCAAATATTTTTGTTTATTCATATTTATATTTATCTATTTCACCCGGATACCTATAGTAATTTAATATTCCAATTCCATTTTATTGATGTTATATTCACCCGCGTGGTTTTGGGTCTTAGCCTTGGTTTAACTCCTATGCTATTATGTCGAAAATTTCCTCTGTACGAGAAGGTTGAGATCTCACAAAACACTGCTTAACCCTGTTTCACTGTCCTAAGCCAGTGACAGCTCGGGAAATCATAATAGTTTTTTCCTCTCTAGCTATATCTCTTTTTTTTGGTTTGTAATGGTTCCATGTTCTCATTCTTTCGGTTTGACCTTAAGATTTTTTAGGATTTAATAGTCTTCTTTTTAATTTATTTACTGCTATATATATATATCTATATATATATATATATAATTAAAAATATTTTTGAAGATTTATTTTCCTAACATTTAAGCGTCTTTACCCAAATATGAAATTTTATCTGAGTTTTACAAATAGAACAACAAATACAATTAGTTTAATGTTTGTTTTGAATTCAATGGAAAACACGTTTTTGTTCTTATCATGTGACATCATAAATTGAGCCCTATTAGATGAACTAAAAGTCTAGTGAAACATATAAAGGATTGTTTCATGAATTTTTTTTTGCGTCTTTAATTTAATATCCATAAATATAATGGGAGGCGCGAGCTTATCGAAAAGTGGAAAATAAATGATTTTTTATAGAAATTATTAATTCACTGAAATGGAGCAAATCAACACACATTCAGACATCATGAAAAGTAAAATACTTATTTTTTCTGATATTACACACTCATAAATGTAGATAGGATATTCCATGTGATGCTTATAGTAATTTACTTAAAATATCTATTACTTAAAACTAACATATAAATTATTTAATACTTAATAGTTTGTACGATTTACACAATTATGGTTATATTGTAGCTTTATCGTCAAAGGAATCATTATTGCATTCAATACATTGTAAATATGTGCGGAGGGATGTTGTGAATATTAACGTCGCCCTAGTCAGCTATTAGGGGGGAGTTGGCGACGGAACTTGTAATTTTGAACTATATTAAATCCACGGGTTTGTTTCCTTACAATTAATTTCCAAAAGCTTTTTGTTTAGAATTAAGGTACTCCCCTCACCACCATAATCCAATCAATCCTTTCTAATGTCTGTGCTTGTCTTCTTTGGATTTATTTTGTTGTTTCTTATTATAATTTTAAAAAAATCTTGAAGTAGTTTTTCCTCATTTCTTTTTCTTTTTGGATTGAATTTTTCAAAATCTTGAAATGTTTTGAAATTATATATCATCTTCTAATATAGCAAGTTTTACAAAAAAATCTTGAACCAGAACAGGTAGCTTACGAAGGTAACTATTTCTATATTGAGATAGATTTTCCCCAATCACTTTCTTATCAGCATAATTTCTAGTAAAGCCTACTACATGAATTAGATTTACGGGGATTCGGTACTCTTTGAACAAATCTTTTTAATTATGTATTTAAAACTTACATTTTATTATTTTTGATGCTATTTCTATTCAAGAAAAGGATTCTAGATGAAATTGTGTGTGCGTCCACATATTTTATTCTCAGAAATTTAAAAATTTAAATTTTTTGAAGAAAATTTGGAAAATTTCAAAATTTTACTCCTTTTGTAATTATTAATTTTTTATCTGATGTTTTTTAATATTCTTAATTATGTTCTAAGCAACTTTAGGGATTGATTTTACAATAATTTAATTAGACTTGGAGGGGAAAAAATAAAATGTTGATATATGCATGCTAAAATTCAACGAGAAAGCAATATCTCCTACAGTTTAATTTTTTAAAACAGAAGTATTCCTTTTACAGCAAAATGGATCCTTTATTTTGTTACATTCATTATATATAACACACAGGAAAAATATGGAAGTGATTGTTAAATAATTGTGGAAGGAGTAGCATTTTGAATGCACTAATATATCGAAAAACACAAACTCAGAAAAAAGGCTTTTAAATTTATAATTCTGAAAAAATAAGTAAAATAAGCCTCAATAAACTTAAAATACCACTTTAAGACATATATTTTTCAGTAAAATAATAGCAATTTCGTATTTTTTCAACCCATACATAGTTATAAATTATCAATTTTTAGAGAGTATTAATTGCACAAGAAAATTCAAGTAAAACGTTACCAAAAAAATTTTTTTGTCATGACAAAAAAAAAACTTTTTTTTTCACATAATATTGAAGAGTTATAATCGTATGAAAAACATATAATGAATAAGAACCGAAATTATGAAATTATTAATATAAAATGCCTTATTTCAAAATTCTTAAAAGCACACATTTTTCAAAGCAAAGTACATCATTATAATGCTTCGGAATATCTTGATTTATATATTAGACCTCTTCTTTTTTAAAATTATTATTTCTCTTTTTAAAATAGATTTTTTTTATAAAACGATAGGTTTTACAGATTTTTAGCTTTATTTTCTAAAAATGGGGCGTTGTCGAATGGCCTAAATTTCTAATTTTCATTTTTCAAATGAAGTTCTATGCAATTTTTAAATTTCTAACTTGCAAAAGTGTAATATCAATGGAAATATACAAATACAAATATAAAAACTAAATAAAAATTTAAAAAAAAAAACAAAAAAATCATAGTTCGGTCAGTTTTGGGGTACGAAGTCTTCTTAAAATAGTTTGACCACTTCCTACTATAGTTGATTGGGAATCCTCATAACTTGTATCATCTCATTCATTTTATGGTTTGTGAGAAATTCGAGAATATTTGAAGACTGACGAGATGAATGTCTGCTCATGCATCCGAGCTAATGAAACGACATACGAAGTGATTAGATGCCGTGCTTGCCTGCTAATTATCGTGGAATTTGAAAGACGAGACATTTAAGCGCCTAATAATTACACCAAATGGCTGCTAAGTGACTCATTAAATTAAAATTACCGATATTATTTAGGTCTAGAGAGTTTCAATACAGTGTAGAGCCGCAATTCAGCTTCTCTATGCATCTTTATAATGATAACAATCTTATAACGAATGCTTGGGAAAATAATTTAGTCATATAATTAAAAAATTGGAGCCATGTGCATGCAAATGTATACATATATTTAAGAAACTGAGAAGTGTACGTGTGATTGATCTGAATTTTTTTTACCCTACCCAAGTGTTACCAATTCTGGAAAATAAAAAGAATAGTATGCTCTATAACTTTCTGAACTACTCACATTTTTCATTAATACTTTTATTTCTTTTCTTTGAGAATTTTCAGCACATGATAGTAGTAGCTCGTAGATAAATTCTTTATTACTTTTTTTTCTATTTTAACAGGTTTTTTTGTTAATGATTTAAATGAGAGAGTCACAGAATTAGATGTATTTTATATATAAAACTGCATTGCGCATTTGTTCTTTAAAAATATAATTGGCACACTCTTTTAATTCCAAATGAATTCAATATCACTCAGCTAGGTAATGAAAATATTTCTGAAATAAACGTCAACTTAATTTATTTAATAAAGTCGTTACATCATTAATAGAGAGAGATGTGTAAGATGGGATTTCGATATGCATAATGCAATTATAAAAATGCTTATTCGGCTACCAAAAGATTAATTAAAGTATTTTGTGTAAATATACACATAGAATGGACAAATTATTACGACTTCTCTTTCAATGCATTACAGGACTATCTTTGTCCCTTAAGGTAACCGACAACGTTCGGAACCGTCATTTTAAAAAAGCGCATAAATGGATACTTTTCATGACATTTAGTGTCACTCAGGTTAGAATACATGCATTAAATTGTTTTAAGGACAGTTTGACAAAAAAAAATATTTAAATAAAATATTTGGCAAAAAATTAACTTAGAATAATCTTTCTTCCAAATGTTCTCCTTTTGTAAGAAATGCTTCTATTATAACAATAATTTGCCTGTATATACACTGCTGGACAATTGCTAAGGACGGATCATAAATTGCTATGTAGCATAACACTAAGCGAGACATAAGGCCTAGTAGGATAAAATATAGTTGCCACACTGTTCAGACATTAGAATAAAGAATATTTATTGTTCTGGAAAGTACAAAAGCTGTAAAACATCTGAAAGAGAAAAAAATGTTCATTTGATCTGCGTACGGAGAAATGGAACAATGCATCTAAAAGTCAGCAGGCACCTTAAAGAAAGGTATCAGTACGGATATGTCCACCGTGGAGTGTGATGCAACATTCCACACGTCGTACCATACTTTGCACAACATTATCCAGCAGCTGTTGAGGCAATTTATCCCATTCCTCTGTGAGTGCACGGATGAGGGTGTTCTTGTTTGTCGGAGGATAGTTTCGACCAGCAACTTGCCTCTCCAAAGCATCCCACACATTTTCAATGGGGTTTAGATCTGGAGAACTCGCTGGCCATACGAGACGTTGAATAGCCTCGCAGTCTAGACAATCCTGAACAGCGAGTGTTCGATGACATGTTGCGTTGTCGTCCATAAAAACAAATTTATCACCGACAGCACCACAGAAAAGACGAACATGAGGAAGTAGATCTTCATCAATGTATCGTTGGCCCGTCAGATTCTCATTCGCAACCACATGTAGGCGTGTGCGGCCATTGATCATGATGCCGGCCCACACCATGATACTGCATGTCGGATATCGGTCCTTTTCCTGGATATTTGCTGGACGATAAGCAGTACCACTCTCGCGCCAGATCAGTTGGCGTCTACAATCCGATGACACAGACTGAAACTACTCTCATCTGAGAATAGAACGCCTTTCCAGTCCTGTTCAGTCCAATTGTGATGCTCACGACACCATTACAAACGGGCAGTAGGGGGCTGTCTGGTCAATGGGACACACACAACAGGTCTGCGAGCGTATAGTCCTCCTCCCCTCAAACGTCTGTCAACAGTTTTTCGGGTAATCTGCTTTCCTGAGGTGGCAAGAAACTGATTTGCAACCTGCTGAGCTGTGGTGCGCCTGTTCCTTTTTGCTGATAAGGCGATATATATGTGTTCTGCAGGCGTCGTACTTCTCACACGACCTCCCCCGTACCGTCTACTACACATTCCAGTAGTTTTAAATGACTTCCACAGCCGTGAAACAACGCTGTGAGTGATGTCGAACTCCCTGGCAACATATGTTATTTTTCGCCCTTCTTCGATCTTTCCAATAATTTGGCTACGCATAAAATCATCTATGCGATGTCGGGAAGACATGCCAAAAATTTTAAGTTCGTCTATTAAATCTTACCTGTAAAACTTTGACTTGAAACAACAACTGTCCACACGCGTCAAAACCTTTAAAGCTCTTATGAACGCTATCACGTGATGAACAGACGTGGAAAAAAATTTGCATACTCATACTTCTTACTAATATCCCGGCACTTATTCTAATTTTTCACATTTTGCTCCCTTTCATTTTGTGGTTGCTATGGATGATAGTGTTATCCGTCCTTAGCAATTGTCCAGCAGTGTAGTTCAGACCTCTCTACAGAATCTCAATTAGAATTTCTGAAAAATTCACATTATTTTCAGAGTTTCTACCATTTGAAATAGCTATTCGCGTTTTTTTCTTAAAATTGCTCCCCTCTGTGGTCGTAAATTATGAATAAATCCACTTCTAAGTTATATATTTCAAAAATTCTAGTTGAGCCTCTGAACAGAGGTCTGAGCTATATATATGCAAAATATTATTCTAATAAAATCAGCTTTCACAAAAGGAAAACATTTGGAAAAAAAGTATATTCTAAGTTAATTTTTTGCCAAAATATTGTATTTAAATAATTTTTTCTTGTCAAAGTGTCATTAAAACAATTGTATGCATTTATTATAATCTAAGTGACACTAAATATCATGAAAATTATCCATTTATGGGCTTTTGAAAATCACGGTTCCGAACGTAGTCGGATACCTTAATGCAGAAATGGATGCTTCTTGATATGAACATATACTGTATTGGTAGGTGGTATGAGGAATCTGAGAAAAAATTCTAGGAATTACACTTTTCACTCGTAGCTTACTTCACACTTCTCATCTCACATGTTCTCAGTTGGATTGAGATCTGGTGATTGTGCATTTGTTAACCAAGCGAAATAAAGTTTCTGTCAGGCTCTCCGAGCCCTCTGCTGGCAATGACAGTGCTATTAGAAGAATAAATGCAGTTTTGAAAGTATCCATCCAATGGCAGAATACACAATTAATGTAACATGATGTACTTGATCTATTATAAATCTGAAATATACTTGTGCATTCAGATTTTCTTGTAAAAGAAATAAAGGTAATTTGCAATGCTAAAAAACCTCCCCCAGCCATAGCATTGCCTCCAACACCTTGAAGAATTGTAGCAATGAAGGGGGAACCCATGCTTTCGCTTTGTTTTTCCCATTTTCACAAATTTCCATCTACATGAGTTAGTTAAAAATCAGATTCATTGGATAACAGGTCTATTTCCATGCATGTGTTATCCAATTATTGCTCTCTTTGGCGAACTGGAGACGTCTGAATTTGTTCAAGGCCAACTACAAAAGTTTTTAAATAGGTCGCTGGATCCCATAGTCAATACCTTGTAGTGAACAGTTCTTTCAGAGGCGTTCGCAGCATTTGCTCCTTAATGAAGTTTCCTGGAACTTGAAGTATTTTTTATCTACTGTTGGGGGACTGCACAACTTCAGTAATTCTCCTTTCCGGGGGAGGGGGTGCTGAGTAGCCTAAGACAATCACTAAGCTGTCATTCAAAACCCGGATTTCCACTTTTGATAATTTATTCTCTGTACACAATAATATGAATTGGGGCATTTCTGGAGAACAGAACCCACGACCTATGGATCTGAAGCCAAGAAACATGACCACAAGACAAAAGTGATCCATCTTGTCCGGACGCTGTCGCTGGCTTACTTTGCTATTCCGCTACTTTTGTCCAACGAGACTAGGAGGAAATTGTGGGAGCTTGTGTGGTGTAAGTTAAACATTTATTGAAGTGACAACTTCTATTGCCGCGATTTTCTGGGGAGTGAACTTGAATGGACGTCACACTCGGGAATGTAACGCTCATTCGGCATATTTCGCCTGTATTCGGAAAACTTTTTCCGACGAGATTGTGACTAGAAAAAAAGAAAACATGTGACTAGAAAAGACTAAAAAGAAAGCATGTGACTAGAAGATGGGTGTTCTCCCTGCGCAAATATCTTCGGCCGTTTCGACGGCTACCTCACACTCGTCTCGCCGGGCTTTCTCTCTCCGCACCGATTAATCTTTTATAGTCGCCACAAAATCATTTTCCTCCAGCGCATTTTGCAGCTCAATAATTTTTTATCTTGGCAATCCAGTACTTAACCTAGCTTTTTCATACTTTAAATTTTAAAAGGGAAATTTAAAAAACTAAAGCTATATATATATATATATATAAATATATATATATATATCCCAATTGTTATGATTGGAGATTTAGATCTCTTACAGAGACTGGGCGCTCCATATAACCCTCAACCCTCTGCCTTCTTATATGCTTTTTTAAATAGTTAATCTTTCCATGTGTTTTTATTATTAAAAATATATCAGTAGGAATAACTATAAAGAATGGTACGATATTTATATTTTTGTGTAACTTTATTCTTGTGTCATTATTGAATTACTTTCTTTTTAGTTTTGAGGGCACGATATAATACATTGATGCATTTATGCCAACATGCCTAATTATGTATAAATTTAAGATATTTTGTTTTATATGAGAAATTAGTGTTTTGTTTATTCTCTGTCAAATCTTAATTAACTTAAAAATGTTATTAATTACTTAATCTAAAGCTGCACACCTTTTATACTAATGCATCGTTATTTTGTGTGTCCAACTGGTCATCTAATAAACTTGGCAACCATACGTTTCGGTTTTTTGTTTCCCAAAAGATGAACAGTTGATTCAAACTTCAAAAGGAACAATCCATAGGGAATTTAAAAATAAATGAGATGATATTTCAATAGAAGAGTATAAAATTTAAAGTTCATAGCAGGTTATTGCATTCATAATATGAAATTAAAATGCTACGATTAAAAATATAGATTTGTTGTGGATAAATAATTAATTTCGATTCCGAAAATGTCAAAAAGGCCAAAATAGTTGAGACTTCTGGTAGAAGAGGTTTAAAAATGTTCACAGATATTATTATGAAAATCAATTCAACGCAATATTTTATTTTTAATATGTATATCAAAACAATTAGAGTTAAAACATTTTAAAGTTGATTGCCAATTACCTTGCTTTGCAAGTATAACAGAAGCGTATATGGAATTACATGAAATGTGGAATGTCTTGCAATCGCTTAATTCGTCTTGTGTAAACTATAACACACCTGTGCATTTTCATTTTTTAAAAAAATGCTCATTACATTTGGCAATATATGCTTAAATAATTATTCAAAATAGAGCAGTGAAGAAATTTGAATGGCGACGGAAAATCGGAAAATGAAGCAACATGTTCGATATAAAGACTTCCTTGAAAAAAAATTGCAATTTTTTTCGGGGGGGGGGCACTCTTGTTGTCAAGGGAAGTACAGAGTTTCAAAATGTTATCCCCCTCCCCCTGCCACTCCCAAAAAACATGAAACGCGGTAGCTGGTCCCCCTTCACCCCACCAACATTTCATGAAAGTGAAGATCCTTGCTTCCACTAAATGGGGTTCCACCCACCTTTTTTAAGAAAAATGAATGGCGTGATACTTTCTACTGAATATTTGGGTATAAAAAGTTATGTATCGGAGAAATGTGTGTAGCGAAATGTAGAGCAGAAAATGGTCAAATAATTCTATTGGTTACTATTTATATTTCACCCAATAAAAGTGTAAAGAAAATTATCGAATTCATTCAAAACTATTTAGTTGCCTACACTGTATGAAACCGGATCAATTCTTCTGAACAAATTGCTTATTATTTCAAGTGGGGATTTTAATGTAGATTTTTCAAAAGACAAATCAAAACCTTTAGTAGATTTTTTAAAATCCAAATTCAATTTAACTATGTCAAATAATCCAAATGAAAGCACGACAAAATACGGATCAATATTCGACGGAGTTTTTTTTAACATATTTAAATAATTTTGAATCTAAAGTATTAAAAACCTATTTCAGCTACCATAAATCTATTGTTTCCTTCTTAGAATACAATTAAATCACAAATATGTATATTTAGCAAAAAATATTACTTTATGAGTACAGACATATGATTAAATAATTTTATGTATGACAATTCTAATATAATATACCCTTGTTTTTTTTATTTCACCTCGCTAATCCATGAAATAACATTACAAAATTTGAAGTTGTCACTCCTATCATATGGTCATAAGCACACACACACACTTTTTTTAGAAATACAAATTGGAACAAATTTTTATTTAGCTCTCGGTAAAGAGGAAGTAGTTTAGGAAGTAATTTCGTTTTTTTTTCATAGGTTTGTAACAAATTGTTCTAACTCGCTTTCTTTCGTTTGAAAACAATTCTAAATTCGACAATAATAATAGAAAAAAAATTACATTTTTTGTTGCGAGTTATGTTTTTTTAAATACACCCGCAAGACGTTTTCAAAATGTATTGACTTTATGATAAATTTTGTGTTTTTGTGCTTGTTTAAATATTTTTCTAAAATTAAAATAATAATCAATTTAAGTATTAAGAATAGTATTTTGAGATAAATTATAATTTATATATATTTTTTAAACATATACTTTATATTTCTCCGATGTCAAAAGCAAAAAACTCGTTGCATGAAATTTTACATAATTTAGTTTTTTAATTCTGCTAATGTATTGAATCTATATACATGCTAATAGTTGATTTTAAAAGAAACAGAAATCTACCTTTTCTGAAAATAATTAAGATTGTAATAAGTTCTTCCGCATGTCTTCCTTTAACTAACCTCTAGGGGGTTGCTTTATATGAGAGCGTCGAATTGTGAGGGATCTTGACATGCATATATAAGAGTTAATATTTAAGCAGATCTGGATAGACGTTAGGGGAGAATTACATGAAAATGTGCTACAAATCGATAGCGTATGTTAGCGAAACGAATGGAGAATATTCTGAGGTTATTAATAGTCTTGAGCTTGATTGATTTTGGGGAGAGGGTATTATCTATTTATGTATACATATACGTATACTTCAAGCACACAAGTATGTGCTTGAAGTATGTACTTGAAGTATGAAGTATATATATATATATATTACTTATGTGTACTTTAAGCACATAAATATGTGGTAATTTCATTTAAAGGTAAAAAAAAACGTTTAAATTTAGTTAATTCCTTTCATATAAATGTTTTTGAAAATGTCATCAAGTATAAAACATTTATTAAAAATTTCTGTTTTTTCTGTCTTTATTACTAATTTACCACAAGCCATACAAATATATTCAGCCTTAGTTCAAAAATTTTTAAGTACTAATTTATAAAACTATCATCCGAAATATTTTCAGAATGTAATCATTGAGTAAGTGTACGACTACTTCACATCACAGCAATACTTTCAATAGTGGGTGAAATATTTCCTAAATAATTTCTGTATAATATGCTCTCAACACTTATAAATCTGTGTCTATTGCATTCATATGATAATGTTAAACATTTTCATTTTAATTAGCTTAAATACATAACATACCGAATAATTCAGGAAATAGTTATTATAACAAAAATTTATATTTCCCCAAATGATGCAAGTTTGATATTAAGCAGGCCCAAATTTGCATTAAATATAAGCCAGATTTCTGTGGAATTAGATGGTGTTCTACTAATGTGAAGCAGGTGGTACAGTAAGTTTCAGTGAAACTTTTATAAATATGGAATGCATAGAAAATATAAATAACATTTTTCCGTGCTGATAGTTCAAATAAACTGTTAAGCCTGTTATAAAAATGCCATTATTATCTGACTCTTTAAGGTTATACACCTTCATATAATACATTTGAATATATTACTTCAAAGCATATATTTTATTTACTAAATTAATAATTAAATATAAGGTATTTGAAGCAATTATATATGCTTGGCAATGAAATGGTGCTAATTTTAAAATCACAGGTTGAAAGGTTTGAGTGAAAAGAATTATATAAACAAGCGGTTATATAGAAATCATAATAATATATTTTTTTCCCATTTACATTATTTAAATAGAATCGTTTGATCCATCCATCTATTAGAAGTATTTTATGCCTTACACTAAGGTAACTCTAAAAGTGAATATCAGGAGACAAATGTTTCACCATGATAAAAAATACAAATTAACAGTTGAGTTTCCTAAGCAAAATCAAACAAAAGTGAAAGAACATTCACCTTATTCTCCGGATCTAGCTATATGTGAATTTTGGTCATATTTCAATCTAAAAAAGGAACTTATGTGGACGTCGTTTTCATTCAGAAGAAAGGATTGATGTGGCTATAAATACATTTTTCTCATGACTTCCAAGAAATTGATGGTTTGAGGTATTTAATCAGTAGAAAGATCGTCTACAAAAGTGCATTGATGCCAAAGGACACTACTTTGAACACTCCTAAAAATTTGTAAGCATAAATTTAAAAACCCAGATGTATCTCATAAATTTCAGAATGACTCTTGTGTTACAGATTATGAAAACTGGAAAGGGATAACCATCAGTAAGAGTAATTTAAAATTTAGGAGAATAACCTTTTAAGATTTGGATATATATATAATTAGGTAAGTAACTTTAAATAAAGACCCTCAAAGCAATTTAAAACATCGATTAATGGGGTTTTTTTAAAAAAATATTTGCAGGTTTAATGGAAAAAACAATAAATGGTTACATTAATCAACTATTATTTTAAGAAAAGTGCCCCAAAAATTATTTTTCCCCTTGGCACCTTAGAAAGTGATGTTAATTTGTAATTTTACTGCTTGGTGCTAATTTAAGAAGCTCTTCTGCTGTAGGAATCATTATGATATTCTCTCAATTAACTTCTCAGTCCCTGATTTTTTTATCCACATTATTAAAAACCTTCTTTTTTAGATTAATTTGACGAAATGTATTAATTACACACAAAAAATGCCTTGTTCTAAAGTTTTGAAGGTTTCATATCGAAAAAGGGAGACTACAGAAACAAAGGAAAGTAAAATATTAGAAAGTATTTATATTAAAAAAATGGTGTAGAGAATTAAATATGTTGTTTGAAGAAAACTATTATAAACCAAGGTAGTTGTAAAACATTCTCTAACTACTATTACTATTCTTCCCCAGTTTTTTAGTCAGAGGAAGAAATCGAATTATTTTAATATAGAGAAATTATGTACGTATTAAACTATTTCACCTAAATTAGCTCATAATATTAAAACCCCATAGCTCACACTCTAGTTGGGAAGATATAATTAAAACTCGAAATTTCTTTTAAAAACTGTAATTGTGCGTTGAGTAATATTTACATTTTCAAATTAAAACCAATAATTAAATTATTTTAATATCCAATATTAGCAATACTGTATCTTGTTTAGGGGGTCATAGAGATATATTGGTATATTTTTTTTACATATCCACATTATTACGTAGTATGTGATTAATGTTTTTAGAAATAATATATTATTTAAATACTTTTCATCTACATAAGTCGAGTTCAAATCATAATCTTAGAGTGTTTTGCTAGCTAAATGTATCTATTGAATATTGTCTAAGGTAATCAAATATATAGGAATTATATTATTGTGAGTATAATCGATAAATATACGAATATTGTTGTATGTAGGAGACTGCTTTTGATCCCTTAGATTTGCATTTCAGCATCAGAACGTGACTCATTCATTGGTCGAATCTTGCTACAATTACATAAACAGAAATTAAAGGCGATAGATAACAGGAAAGCAATCCCGTAGGGAAAGCAGCCATTTATTGGAATTTCACAATTAAAAAGGTAATATAAATATATAATAGTCAATTCCAAATTAGGTCAGCATTGAAAATTTTATTTTTGTTACTTTTTATCACAAATAATTACAATTAATATAAATATAAGAGAATCACAAAATTAAGTGGAAATTAATTTTTATAAATTATCATTAAGACTACACAGTACCCTAAAAATTTAATTTTTACCGAATTTTTTTTTCTTGGTTTGGTGGCCCATATCATTGAGATGCTTGCCACGAAATTTCAGATCCGTTAGCAAATTAGTTTTTAAGATATTTGAAGTTTTATGAGCAATGGTTTTGGTTTCGGTTTCCTTTTAAAGCATTTTTTCACACTTAAGTTGAATTAATTAAAAATATTTTTGAGCTTTTAGTTTAAAATGGTTATAAATTCTAATTTTCATTACTAAAATTATTTCGGCTTGATTATGTTTTGAGTTTTTTAAGTTCTCATAAATAATACATAAAGATTAATTTCATGGCCAATTTTTGCTTTAAAAATAATTTATATAACTTAAAAGTTTTATCATTATTTTTTTCTTGTAGAGAAAATACAATGGCAAATGCGTTCTGGGTTTCTGTGAGAAAGAATATTTCGAAGAGATGGAATACTACTGAAAATGATGCATCTAAAAATCAGTCCTCAGCTGATTCTGCAATTAGACTTCCGAATACAAGTATTCTGAATTCAAATGCTGCAGATATAACTGAATATTTCCTTGATGTACCAAACTACATTATATTAAACATATTGTAGTACTATATTTTAGTATTTTAAATTCGTACCACAAGAGCTAAAACTTCCTAAACTGCCCTAATTTAAAACACAAAAATTAAATTTTATGAGAAAACCTGACTATTTTTAGCTTAAGTTAGTATCATTATTAGTTTGTACATAAATGCTTCGTGTTTCAAAACTTTTGTGAAATATTAGGTTAAGATAAAGCTGAATAAACTGACGTCTTAACAAAGGCTATCAATATTATGCAAAAATATATTTTGAATTAAAAATATAATTTTCCGTCATATTTACTAAAAATAGTGTTTTAGTGTAGAACATACATTGGAAAATAACGTATTAAAAATTAGAGTTTTACGGGCATTATAAGTTTTTGTTTTATGACTCGACAAACTTTAAATGCGTTTTTCTCAGACTTTTAATTTTAAAGGTATAAGTGTTTTCTAATCCCTAAGGCTTTTTTCCTTTTAAGATAGAGCCTTTACTTTTTTTGTATAGACTCCCAAATGTATGTTCTATAAAAGTTAGTATGGATTTAGGGCTGAGAACTCTAGTTATTTTTCTAAAAAATGCCAAAGTTGATATTTTAAAAATTTTCGAATTTTTTCCAGGTTTTTCTAGAAAAATAATTATTAAAAATCAACAAGGTAATAGATTTTCAAATCCGTACTAAATATTATTTGTAATAATCTAAGAATCATAAATAACTTAAAATTACTAAGAAATTTTAAAAATTGAGTATTTTATAAAAGTTGGAAGAAACTTCGAAAATTCCTAATTTTTTTAAAATATTAAAATAATGGCTGGTGAAACTGACTTTCTGCTTACAGAATCAGTTTAATAATATAATCTAAATATAAAACATCAATTATTTTTTCTGTAACTGTCTCCCAATTTTTTTTTTTTTTTTTTTGAAAAAAGGGTACCGTGTAGTCTTAAAGTATAGTATTGTCATCCAAAACAATCATGCATATAAAATTTCAGATCACAACTGAATGTTTTAAAACGTAAAGAAAGAAATAGTTTAAAGTTTTGACCCAAGTCGCTCAAAGTGAGGCCAACGTGACTGTATGTGTAACTCTTTAAATAATTAGTATCCATCAATTAATTTTAATTAATTATAATTAAATCATCGTATTGTCACCCCAAATAATCGTGCATAGAAAATGTCACTTCAAATGAGTGATTTAAAATGTGAGAAAAAAAAACATCTTAAAGTTTTGACATAAGTCGCCAAAAATGATGCAAAGTGGCTCTGAATCTGTAATTCTATAAATAATAAGTTATAATCAATTAATATTCATTATTTATAATTAAATTACCGCATTATTTTCAAGAATATTTGTGTTTTTAAAGTTTCAGTTCTATCGAGCGCTTTTAGATGTATTTTATAAACGATTGAAAATTTGAACAAGATATTAGGTTGGGGAAAAAGAAATTCATAATTTTTTCGGTAGATGGCTGTAGTGTCGATATCTCGTGAAGTATCGATCAAACAATTTCAAATTCATGCTCGTTGTCAAGGTGATAGTTCAAACTAAACAAATTCGTTTGCTGTTTTTGTTTGGTCCATTCTGTTGTGAGTTACAGGGTGTTAAAAATTGAAGTCAACAAAGAGAAAATTTGGTTATTTTTCGTTTTTCTTTGATAAAACCAAAATGACAGCCCGGCGAAAGAAATTGTGAATGGTATTTATGGTGCCGATACTGTAACAGCTAGTTACGAGCATTTTGGTTTCGTCCATTCCGTTCAGGCATTTTTGATGTTAAAGATGCACCTCGCACAGCAGGCCCATCTTCGAAAATGTAGGTAAAATCACAGAAATAATCGAAGTTGACCGGCATGTTAGTAGTCGTAGCATTGTCAGGAGCTAAAAATCGACGATAAAACAGTTTTAAAACATTTACGTACAGTTGGATTCAAAAAAGGAGCTTGATGTGTGCGTGTCAAACCAATTAACACCAAAACACAAGATGGATCGCATTTCTATCTGCGAAGCCTTGGCTAAACGGAAAGAAATCGACCCATTTCTTAAACGGATGGCTACTGGGGATTAGAAATGGGTCACATACGACAATATTGTGAAAAATAATCGTAATCAAAGCGAGGTGAAGCAGCTGAAATGGTGGCTAAACAAGGATTAATGGCCAGGAAGTTCTACTATGTATTTAGGGGGACTGAAAAGTAATAATTTATTTTTAGAGACTTCCGTTTGGCCAAAAGCTAAATTCACATCTCTACTGTCAACCACTGGACCGTTTTCAGCTAACGATTGAACAGAAACGGCCAGAATTGGCCAACAGTAGAAGTAGAAGTATAGTGTTCCATCAGGACAACGCCAGACCATACATGTCTGTAGTGACTTGCCAGAAACTCTGGGAGTTTGGTTGAGATGTTTTAATGCATCCACCATATAGTCCGGATCTGGCATCAAACTATTACCACCTTTTTTCGCATTGTAAAACTTCCTAAGTGATAAAAAATTGGGATCAAGAGAAGATTGTGACAAGCGATTACTACAGTTTTTCGCCAATAATGACCAATACTTCTATGAGAGAGGCATTATGAAGCTAACTTCAAAATGGCAACAAACTATACAACAAAATGGCGCATATATCACCCAAATCGGACAATCCGAAGCATTTTAAATAAAGTCTTGAATTTCATACAAAAATAATGGATTTCTTTCCCCCAACCTAATATATATATATATATATATATATATATGGAGATTGTGAACTAATAATAAGAAATGAAAAACAGCTAACAAGTTAAACCAACAATTTAAAAATAAAGTATAATATTTACAAAAAATGTGGTAAATTCAAATAGTTTAAAACAAACTACAATACAGAAACTTAGAGAGAGCTGCTCCATCACAGAAATAAATGTGCAATAGGGACTCCCATTCGTTTTTAAAGTCAACTAAGTCTTTCTCTGCAAATGTCCACGACGCAAGGGTAGCCATATTAGTAACACCACTTTCATTTGCAATGATAACATGATAGACTTTTGTGTCAAACATTTAAAGTATCCGACAGTAAGTTGGGATACCAATTTTTCAAAAATTGAATTTCAGAAGATTTTCAATCTTTTAAAGTACACCAATAAGTTTTTTTATCATTTATTTATATGTATTTTAAGAGTATGTATATAAACGTTTTTATCAAAAATATCCAATAAAACGTGAGTTATAGAGCTCTGAACACACCCGCCTAGCAGAAATGGACGTTCGCTTCCACCAAGATTTTGGCTAATTGGCTTATCTCAAATAAAAAAAAATAACGGTGTTTTTATCTATAATCTTAAATGCACAGAATGAACTATACTCAATTGAAAATATCATAAATTGTAGTTTTTGTAGACTTTTGGCGAAAAAGTTTCGAATTTCATGGTTTTTTGTGTTATGTTTTTGTTATAAAAAATAGAAATATTTTGAATTTTAGAATGATCGCAGTCCATTTGTTGCGTATATATGTGCTGAGTCTACTCGATAAATTTGAAGTGGTTCGGTCTAACCGTTCTTGAGATATGATGCAGAAATTTTGAAAAACACAGTTTTGAAAAAAACGCGTTTAAAAAAAATTTCAAGTTCGATTAAAACAATGAAAATCTTAACTTAGCGCTTCTAATATATAGCTGCTCTTCTAACGCATACTTCTTTATAACGACTTCGAATTTTAAAAAAAAATAAATCCCTGTACCACCGTTTTCCAGACACGTTAAGGAAGGAATATGTGAAAAAGAAATTGTTTGCTTTTTTAACCCTTTACATGGGTGAACAATCTTAAAAAATCATATTAAGTGAATAACATGCATCACCTTTCGGTTTTAGAAAAAAAAATTATTTTTATATATGAAATTTTAGCAAAATTTCAAAAATTAAGAATACCGCGACAAATAAAAATGTAATGCAGTTTTGATTTCATTGATACACATCTGGATCCATCTAAATGTGACACATCGCAGGGTAAAAATATTTTAAGAAATAAATATTTTATAAGAGCATTTAAATTTGATGTTATACTGATTTTTCGTCAAAATTACTGTAAGTTCTAAGCTAAAACTGGCTGTAAAATTTGATTAAGTGTAACTATCTTATAACCTGTGGATTTTTTTGTGTACTCTGGAAAGCTCATACTATATCTTTATATATATAGAAATCTTCTGTGCGTGTGTATGTGATTAAAATCCTCCTAAATGGCTGGACCGATTTTGATGAAAGTTTTTGTCTCTATTCCAGTGGATTCGAAAATGGTGAACACACACAATTCGGTCTGATATCGCAATTAATTAAAAATATATAAATTAAAAACATTAAAACGCATAATTTGTTTACCCTTGTGAGCTATTTGTTCTGCTAATGCGCGGCAAGAAAAGCCACGAATACGGTAAATCTATATTTATATATAAACCCTCTGTGCATATGTGACTAAATTCCTCCTAAACGGCTCGATCAATTTTGATAAAAATGTTTGTGTTTGTTCTAGTGGATTCGAGAATCGTTTAGATTCCCAATTTGGTCTGATATCGCAGTTAGTTAAAACGATATGAATTAAAAACATTAAAACGCATAACAATTTTACCGCAGTGTGCTATTCGTTTTGCTAATGCGTGGCAAGAAAGGCCACAAATACGGTATCTTTATATATATAAATTTTCAGTGTGGATAGCGCGTTTATTTCACAGAGCACTGCTCTACAGCACGCTTTAACAGTTCCAAAAACAATACCGAAATTTTCAACCTTTGTAATCGACAAGATGATATTCGTCAATTCGCAAAGACATTAATGTATACTAATGTTCTTAAATATTTAACACGGAATAAGCAATCAAAAAATTGGAAATCATGAAAACGAGGCATTCCAGCCCCAGGATACTTCGGCATATTTATGGCAAATACTTAGACCAATTATATACAATTCATCCTAATCGACGCGAATGTTTTTTTTCTGCGTTTGTTATTGGTTAACATTCCAAGATCGACATTTTCCCAATGTTTGCGAAAAGTCAACGAAACTTTATACGATACTTTCTTCGATGCGAGTCGTGAATTACATTCATTGGAGGATGATAACCATTGTGATCTCACATTTGCAGATGCTTCACTGAGCTCAAGTCCACAGCAAATTCGTCAATTATTTTCAATAATATTAAAAAAAATGTTTTCCGTCTCAAGCATCTGCTCTGTGGAACAAATATAAAGACTCAATGAGTGAGGATATTTTGCATCGGATTAGAATTACTAATCAAAATCTTCCTATTGAATTTTCCGCCTCAGTGTATATCGAAATATTAGTAATGATTGAGGATATTTGTATTCTTATTTCAAACATGCCACTCATCC
Source organism: Trichonephila clavipes (assembly GCA_019973935.1). NCBI lineage: Eukaryota > Metazoa > Arthropoda > Arachnida > Araneae > Nephilidae > Trichonephila > Trichonephila clavipes. The sequence continues at coordinate 243,340 of BMAU01007251.1, read as the reverse complement.
ATTTTGGCATGCCAGCGCCGAACCGCCCAGTAGCATATGTTATCAACAGCAATGTCCAACGTGAACACCAGTTTGATATGATTTCTTTGGCTACTTTTGTTGCTGATAATGTACAATTGCTTACTGCTGAACAACGAAATGTATATTGTTGTGTAGATTCAAGTTCTAGGACTTTATGCAAAAACAATCACAAAGAAAAAAAAGTTCTTTAAGAGCGATGCGAATTTATTATCAAGAGTCCAATTTTTTAAATACAGGATTCAGCAGCAATATTCACAGAGTAAATCTCCGAAGGTCTTCACACTTTCAAAAGCATTTAAACACAATCGCCAGTGTTTCAAAATACATGTATGTAACAGCTTATTCACAAGCACAGCCGAGCTAATCGCTAGTCAAAACAATGTTCACTCTTGGCTGGTTGAAATCAGACTGACTGCCGTTCAGGCAAGCATCTTCATTTATAGGCGTGGCAAAAACTTCCAGAAATATAATTGCTCGTGTCATTGAGCGTGACATTAGTGGAGAAATCCACTACTTTCTAGAAGATTCCTAAGGGTTCCGAACTCGCCAACATGGTCGTCAATGATGCCAAAATGGTCGCCAACTTGGCTCCATCACCAAGATTTCGCCAAATTCTAATTCAAACGTCATTATAACGTAAGGGGAAGCATTGCTTGTCAATGGTACAAATTTAACATGAAATAAACATAACATAGAGTAATACAAATGTATTAAACATCCAAATACAAATTATATACACTATTTACACATAATTCATAACAATATGATCAAATCAACGTATCTATTGCAGTTCGACCAGGTGGATTATTTTTTTCTGGATGCACCAGGTGACACTGGTAAAACAGTTCTCATCTCACTGATATTTGAGCGCATTTGATCACAAAATAATACTGCGTTGACAATTGCTTCATCAGGCATTGCAGCAACCTTACTTGACGGTGGATGCACTGCGCATTCAGCACTTGAAGTACACTGGCCTCAAAAAGTTAAGGTACAACCGGGTTTTTGTGTCTAATTTGCAAATGAATGAATGTAGAAACAAAAAATTTGGAGGATATGTGCATTAAATAGTTTTTTATTGAATGCGTCATAGAAATTTGTATAAGTGTATTGCAAAAAACGATTTATAACAAAAAAAAAAAAGCAATCTCTGCGGAAAAGTCCATTCTTGGAGAAAACAGCACATCACAGTGTTATGTGGTAAAATGGCATAAAAACAATACAAAAATGGGTTCTAATAAGGAATGTGTCCACCCCTAACTTGAATGCATTGGCGGCATCGATTTCCCATGATGTTTATTAAGTTGTCGGGCACCGGAATAGGAAGCGAAGACCAGACACAGAGTAAGCCTTGTTTCAGCTCATGTAACGACATTGGAGGAGGATTTAAAGCAGCAACCTCTCTGCCAAGATAGTCCCAAAGATGTTCTATCGGATTCAGGTCTGGAGATCTAGCTGACCATTCCATTCGTTCCAAACCGTGATCCTCCAGATACTCCTCAACAATCCCAGCTCGGTGAGGTCGTGCATTATCATCCATCAGAATGAAGTCGTTACCAATAGCAGCAGCATATGGGTGGACATATGGATCAAGGATCTCATCCCGATATCTAAGACCAGTTACGGTTCCTCCATGGAACACATGTAGGTCAGTGTGGCCACCGAGCGAGATCTCTGCCCAAACCAGGATTCCACCACCTCTATAACTGTGTCTTTCAACAGTGTTGGATTGATGGTATCTAGTGCGCTGTTCCCTCCAGATCAGTAGACGCCCTGAATCACTCTCCATTGTAAATCTGGACTCGTCTGTAAACAACACAGAAGCCCATTGTTGCTGCGTCCAAGAAACATGTTCTCTTGTCCAGCATAAGCGGTTCCTTCGCTGTCGTCCGTAGAGGGGAACGCACACAACTGGCCTTCTTGCATACATACCTGCATTGTGAAGACGATTTCGCACCGTAGTAGCGGAGATTCTTCTTCCTGATGCTTGAAAGTGGTCTGCAACGAGCTGCGGCACAGTAGTGGTTTTTCTCCTTCGTGCCGAAAGAGCTAGAAAACGGTCTTCTGCAGGTGTTGTAGCTCGTGGTCGGCCTGGAACAGGTCTTCTGGACACAGAATCTTCGGATTGGTATTGATCCCGAAGTCGCTGAACAACACTACGAGACACATTGAGACGTCTAGCAACATCAGCCTGCGACAATCCCATTTCCATCCATCCAACTGCCGCCACCTTAACGAATTGGGTAAACGACGTCTCTGAGACATTTTCTAAACTCTATTGACTTTTGTCACCGAAACTGCCAACAACTGTTGAAAATCAACACAACTTACACACAAAAGTACGAAAGCTTGATATTTGCATATTTTTCTCTCACTCATAAATATACGTTCTTTTCTATAAAATAAAAGTTGTAGCAATCGTTTTTGCATTAATGTTTTTAAAGTTCGTTATTATCATTCATGTAAACTATGCATTTTATTGTTACTGCCATTTTTTTTATGGTGAGCTTCGAAAAACATGTTGTACCTTAACTTTTTGAGGCCAGTGTACTTTTAAATGTCCGTACAAAACCCGACGCAATGTGTAATATAAAGAAGCATTCAGGTATGGCTGAAGTTTTAAGAAAATGCAAAATTATTATTTGGAAGAAATGTACAATGGCCCACAAGCATTCGCTTGAAGCTCTCGACATGTCTCTGAAATATAACAAAAATAATAATAGATGTTTCGGTGGTGCTCTACTGCTGCTGTCATGTGATTTCAGACAAACGATCCCTGTCATTCTCCGTGTGACATATGTGGATGAAATAAAGGCATGTCTGAAAGAATCTTAGAAGTGTTAGTAAATTATGTCTTACCATCAATATGCATGTTCAACTTCAAAACGATTCACTAGCGTCGACGTTCTTTGAGCAATTGCTAGACATTGGAAATGGAAGACTTCCATTGTATCAAGATACATAATATATTTAACTCTTGGAAAAATTTTGCAATATTGTGGCTACCAAAGATGACTTAATAAAAATTGTCTTTCCAGATTTACGCCATAATTATACTGATCATGCATGGCTACGTGAGCGAGCTATAACAAATTTTCATCAAAACGGTCCAGGTTGTTAAAGCTTATCCAAAATTTTTCTTGAATTTTTGAATTTAAGATGTATGTACAGGACAACGTCTGTTGGATCCGCAAGTATGTAATAAATTTTATTAAATATATTTAGAATGTTTAGGATATATCCCTTTTTCGTGCACAAATCATTGTGAACATTTCATTCTTCGAAAAAAAACTCCACATTTAAAAAATATTACTATAATGTAGATAAAGTAAATGCTATAAAATTAACACAAAAAACTCTATAGATTTGTACATAACACACACATTATATATATATATATATATATATATATATATATATATATATATATATATATATATATATATATATATATTCCTTCTTCCTCAATATTTATATTTCTTTTTTTTCTAATAACCCTAACACAGTGCTTCTCAAACTATCAATACTGGCGACCCTCTTTTCAATCATAATTTTTATTGCGCCCCCTTATACCATAACAATGTATTGAATGCAAAAATAATGCACTTTGACGCTAAAGCTACAATATGATCTTATTTATAAAGCGTACAAATTAATAAGATAACTATATCAAATTTTATATTTGGTACTTTTTCGCAATGTATATTTTTAGTTTTTCTTTCTCGAATTTTTAAATTGAAGCAATTGAAAATTGCGGTGGCTGCTTTGTTGAAAAAATATAAATCTCAGCCAAATGTAGAAAAAAGTAATCAGAGTGTCAATTTCTAATCGTAAATCTTTATTTGAAAAACTTTCATCTACAAGACAAGCCCATGAAAGTCGCTAATACTTATTATACTTGCTCTCAATTTAGTATTTATATATTAATTATAAAATACCTTGTGCAGCAATGATACATTAAAAATGTACTGTTTGAAGTACCCGCTTGATATTGGTAAATACTGATTTTATTACGATACACCGAGAAGTATTAACTTTTCTTAATACAACAAAATCGGCATTAAAATATTTCGTTATATTTTATATAAATTTTTCACTCAAACTGTTTTTAATTCAATTAAATCTGTATTAAACTCACACAGTTTGTTCCACATACATATTCACAAAATTCCATAAAGGAGAATTGTAATGCACAGTTAAAGGCTCTATTAAACAAATTTTGGAATAGTTTTCTATTTCTCTTTGATCAAGACGTTTCGTTTCTGCATCCATATAAACAAATTATTTTTCTATTTCAAAATAAATCTATTTCTGTTTCAACATCCATTTACTTTTGTTCACTTATTTAAAATAAAATGTAAATCAAATACAAATTTATATAAATCTGGCTAATCATTCTTTCTACTCAAATAACCTCTTTCAGATCTCGATTCACAAATCTAAACACTCAAATATGTTTTAGAACAAGTTTTCCCCAATCTTATCTCATTGACACAGGTCTAATTCTGATTTACAGAATTGAAACCATCTCATGAATGAGGTATTCGAAAGCTTCTACAGCCGGCGCAGGTAATGCTTGTTAAAAGATCCAAACCAATGAAACGACATGAAAATAATTAGAGTCGAACACATACATGTCTATTAATTATTCTTGAATCGGAAGCATGAATCCCTTAAACTGTGGATAATAATGCTAAAGGCATCCTAAGTAATACAGAAAATTAGAAATACCACCCACAAATTGGAGGTCAGTTTCACTGTCTGCTTTTATAATTATGCTAAAACTACGTGGATGTGTGGGTAGGATGATGTAGGAATTGTATTCTAGTCTGATACTAAAGAGGACTATGAATCTTTAAGAAAGTTTAATTTGCTTTCATTAATACAGTGTTAATCTGTCTTGAAAATGATTAAAAGTTTAATTTGTATCATAATGAGTTGCCTCTAGTTTCTGTGCTTTCAATTTCCTGTTTCGTAGAATTTTCAACTTAGCCCTGTTATGTAAATATGAAGATGTTTCTGTTATTTTCCGGTTATATGATTTAGTCTCATTATCTATGTGCCTGAAATAATCACGTCTTTTAACAGGAATAATGGAACGCTTCAAAATATGTTCCTTTATAGTCCTTTATGAACTTGGGACAAATGGGAATAACCCATACATCATATAAATAAAACTCAATTTATTAAAGTACGTTGCTCATAGAAATATTTTAACAATAAATTATTGCATTTAAATTTATTACTCAAATTAATATGAATCTAAATTTAACTAAATATTAACTATTTGTAGCTAATGTTGCATATTAATGTTCAAAATTAAGAGAGACATACCTATTTTTGATTTTGAGGGCTAACATTTACAGTATCGCCATACAATAAATAATATATCATTGAAACTACAATTAAATTCAAAATATAATGCTATAAATTTTATTTATGATCTGTACTCTATCAAAAGGTATACTTCAATAACAAAAGATGAGCACAATTTGCATCGATTTATTTGAATTGTTTTCGTTCATTTCAATATAGTCAATGGATGTAAGCGTATACAGAGCCAATCATGTATCATCTTTTTTTTTGACAGTGAACCAATAAGATTGAAGTAGGATTTAACTCTTGATAGTATTTATTGGATTTCCAAAGGAGGATATTTATCAGTGTGTTAAATGGTATTTAATACTTTTTTTCATCAAGGTTTTTCAAACGCAATAAACGCAACGCTTGAAAAACGCAATACAATTATAGAAATGGAGCAAATAAATAATTTTTCCCTTAGAAAATTATCCAAAATGTTATTAAAATTGGTGACAACTGAACCAAATTTGGTATTTCAAATTTTTTGTTGACATATAGGGAGAATCAGTTACTTTAAAACAAAACTGGTAAAAGCTGAAAAATGGCACAACATGAATTAATGATAGGACATTCGAAAGACTATGCAAGAAAAAATGACGTAATTTATTGCTGAGGTTAGCGTAAGGGCTATTTGATGTAGACTGAAGAAATTTGTTTTTGAAGTCTAAGATTCCACAAAAACTATTATTATCATTATACAAAGGTAGTTTAAAGACAAAATGACTCGCCGCAGACTCAGGAAATTTTGTCTGAATGTAAGAATTCTTCAAAAAGCCATTATTGTCACTTAAAAAGTTAAGTGGATTAAACTGGGTTTAAACCCATGTTCATTGGACATAGAGAAAAATGGAACAGTGATATTTGGAGTTATGAGATTAAAATCTGCATGATTGGTAAAGATAGCCTGAAACACATCAGACGAATAATTGCTGAAGAAATTCATCCTGGTACATTAGAGGTATTCAAACTGTGTACCACGGAACACTGGAATTCACTAGGTATACCCAGGGGTTTCACGAGACACAATAAAAAATCAAAAATGATGTTATAAATGTGTATGGCAAATGAATTTAAGTTATCTCTGAAGTTTGTATAACCATAAGTATCTAAAGCTCATCCCAAACATCAAGAAACTTAATAGTTTATTTATACGTAATTTTACATTTGACAATTATTTTATATATTAAACTATTTTCTCTCCCTCTCTCTCTCTCTCTCTCTCTCTCTCTCTATATATATATATATATATATATATATATAAGAAAAGCGATTCACTCATTCATTCACTCCCTCACTCATCACGGTATTTCAGGAACTATTAAATCTAGGGAATTGAAATTTGTTAGGCATATTCTCTCTCTCTCAAGTATGAAATTTGGTAGGAATGGATTTCATGAATATCGAGTCGAAAGGGGAGTTATAAATAAATCTATCCATTTTTAAACTAATGGACATAAAGTCTTCAAATTTGTTACTCATATTTATTTCACAGAGTAGAGATTTTATACAAAATTGGTTTTCTTGAAATCAAAACCAAAGTGGCGTTGTGGGGCTGAAGGGGCGTTATAGATAACTGTTTTCATTTTTGCAGTACCAGACGTACAAACACCCTCCAAAAAAGTGAAGATATTTTCTGATATTTCATTCACAAAATTTCCTTTTTACTTTGCAATGTGTTTTTCTTTTCCTTGGTGATGTAACTGTTATCTTCTGCTGACTAAAAAACTCAGTTATAAAACAAACTTCGTTTCATCACGATTCTTTTCTTTTAATAAATAAAATGCATTCAAATACGGAAAAGAAAATTTAAAAATGCATATTTCCTAATATATTTAGAACGTAATAAAAACTGACGGGAAAAGTGTTAACCCTATTTGAGGAAAATTTATTTATTTTACATGGTTATTTGCAAAAAAAAAAATTTTATATTGCGAAAAAATGATCTAAAACAACTTATTTGAATGCTTTTTAAAATCATATTCTAAAAGAAAATATTATTAATTAAACTTTTGCTTCGATAAGTTCATAAACATCGAATATTTTGAAAATTTCTAAAAGCTTTTAATGTGCATTTCGTCGAAAAGACAATTCATTTTTTTCTGATGCAATGCAATTTTTGAAGACAAATTTTTAAAAGTTAAATTAAGCATTATATTTAGTTAACGTATTAGATGATAAGTATTGATTTGAAAATGAAGTTGCTAGGAAGATTGTAATGTTTTCTTGAATTTAGAAGCACATGAATAAAAGCAAAGCTAATTTGTGAACAGTAAATTTTATTTACTCTGTACTTTTCTCTTTTTTTAATGAAGCTTGAGATAGTCTCATACATTAATTACAACTACAATAATTCATGATTAACAAGAATTCTTAAAATTTTCTCTCATGTGAACAAAGAGCCAAGAATAACTAGAAATACATATCTATTCATATTTATAATAAAAATATATATCTCGAAATTTACTGCCTGACTAACTCATTATTACATAAATTATAATATTATAAATTCCACATATTTATTTCTTTAGTGCATGGAACTTATCTTTGTCTTTACCACATTTCTAAGGTATTTTAAATTAATCTGCATAAAGTTTCGAACAAAACACCTTACATATAGCACCAAATATTTCCAGAGCAGGTAGAGAGTCTACCGTTCTCTCCATATGAAAGTACGGCGAGAGTAAATTAGAGAGAACCAGGGAGCCCTAAATTGACCATTACAATAGTGGAGGCTTGATGGTTTGAGCAGACATTGCTATGGATGGTCACACACACCGCTATATCTTTGCAAGAGGCACTGTGACCAGTGGCGTAACGTAAACCCCCGCAACTCCCACACTGTGGAGGGCCAAGGCTTCTAGGGGGCCCAAAGCTAGACTGACGCTATTAACGTAGAATTTCTGAAAATTAGCTTTACATTTTTTTAAATCCAATTTTTAAACGATTTTCAAATTGGCGATCTAGCATCATTCAAAATCAAAACTTTGATCGATTATTAGATATCTTAGATCCAATAACCAAATCAAAAAACATTTTAATTTGCTGTAATCCCCGCGACGAAAGGGATACTTTTCTTTAGTGGGTTTTCTTTTCAAACCTAAATTACTAACAGATAAAAAAGAAAATCAGACGAAAAAGTGGATAAAACGCTAGAAAGATAAAAAAAATTCATCACTGTTTTCTTTTTTTGGTATACTTCATGTTAGTAGTAGGGAGGAAAAAAAGACATGTTACTTTTTTACTGAAGTAGCAAAGTAACTTATTGGTGTCTTTACCCCCCCTCCCCTAATATGTATTTCATTTTCACTTAGCGAACTCGTAAATAACCCCTCAGGGGCTCACCTTCTTTAGGTGAGTACGGGTTTCACGCTCTTGAGGTACCCTAGTGACATTTTCCTTTTCCCTCGGGGTTTACTGTCTTTGGTAAACACGGGCTTCAAACCCGTCGGAACTTAGTGATCTTTCTCTATTTTTGGCCCTCTTTCTTGCCATTCAAATTTCCCTCGTGCCATTTCCCGTCCATAACACAGACAATTATTTCGAAATACATATGCGCATAAATTGATTTGTTTTAATTAAATTTCTCATTAACATTTTTGTATACATTTTGCATAGCGTTAATTTAGTTTAATCCTTTCGTGATTTTTTTTTGATCATTTATTTTGGTACTTGTATTATTCTTCTTGGATTTCTTTAAATGTTTTGATTATTTTAGTTTATTTTTAACTACCAACGTTGGTTTTCCGACCCGCATGTTTGCCGTTTGCGGCGTCCCGTAAGGAGGAAAATGGTGTCCTGGGATTACCTTTGGCCCACGCTTCGCTGTAGACGGGAGGCGGAGTGAGCCATTCCTGTCAATCGGCTGGTGGTACCTCTCTTTGGAGTCTCCGAAGAGAGACTGCTGTAGGGTTAGTGCTGCAGATAAGGGATGTCAGGTTTACCCGTTGGATCCTCGCCCTGATGCTGTAGCATTATATTCTGGGTGTACTCTAGGTAAGCGCCGTGCCTGGTTTTTTGCCAGATGACCGGAACACTGCCTCCCTTGTTGGACTCCGTGGTGGGTGGAGGCACGCCAGGACGAAGTTTTTTACGCGTATTTATGGATCCGAATATGCTGTGCCCAGGTAAAGGCCTCGTATTACCCACACTCACCGTAGATCAAATTGCTGCTCATTCGAGATTTTTACTGATTTTCCTGCCGAATAAAGAGATGTCAAATAAATCGCCTTTCGCAATTCACAAAGCTATATTAGTTATAGGTGGTGAACCGAAATCTATCAAAAGATTAAGGTCCGGGGATCTGCTTATTGAAACCATATCTGATTTACAAACGAAGTCGTTTCTTCTCGCCAAAACTTTTCTAAATTCACCGGTAAATGTAAGTCCTCATAAAACTCTAAACTCCTGCAGAGGTGTCATTTCTGAATCTGACTTGCTGAGCACTCCTGAATCGGAAATACTTGAAGGTTTTTCTGATCAGGGTGTGATTCAAGCCAGGCGAATAACAATAAAAAAAGATTCGAATATCATTCCGACAAAACATTTAATTCTTACTTTCAATAGCCCGAAACTACCTTCCACTGTCAAAGCTGGATATCTAAACTGTAAAATTCGTGCATACATTCCGAATCCTCTGCGCTGCTTCAAGTGTCAGAGGTTCGGACACTCACAAATAGCCTGCCGTGGGCAATTGACGTGCTCAAGATGTGCATCTGTTGGACATTCTTCCGCAGATTGCAGTCTTGCGCAGAAATGCGTCAATTGTTCCCAGCCTCACTCCTCTGACTCAAAAGAGTGTCCTAAATGGAAAGCTGAAAAAGAAATTCAAGCCACATTAAAACCAATAGAAATATTTCATACCTTGAAGCCCGAAAATTAATAGCACCGCAGTTATCCCAAACTTACGCCCAAGTTGCCAAACCTTCAACTGTTACCAGTACAACCCAAACGGACGAAAACAATACACAAATTAAATGCCCGCCTTTGCAATTACTTCAACCTTCACTATCCGTTCCGCAGCCAGATAAGTCTAATTCAGTTCCCACATTGTCGTCTGCCACTCAGGCAGACCTCTTACCTTCCGCATCTTCTATAGCAGCTACAATATCAGAGCCTCCGCACCTTATACCTGTGTCTGATACTCTACTTTCCACCACCAGTAATATGTTCACCCCTATAGAACCATCTTCATCAATCATATCTGCTTCTATATCCAACTCAAATATTCAACCCCCTTCTGCATCTTCAACACAGAATTTGAAAAAAAAAAAAGTCAAAATTTCGGGATAGAAAAAGAAAAAAAAGAAGTGCTTAAATCAATAATTGATATAAAAATGGCTCAACACAGACCTAGAAAGCCAGCTCCAGCTGAATATAGTACTGATGAAGAAGATATGATTGTATACGACGTGGAGGAAAATGAATTCGAATCAAAACCTGATTATGTAAGAAAAGATGGGAAGTCATATTTCAGGGGATCATTGCTTTTAACACCAACCAGAGAAGCAGAAGATAACCTTTTTATAATATTTATCAGATTTCGTGGGGACTTCCCCCGCTTATCTCTGTATTTTTAATTTGAAAATTATTTTTATACATAAAATGTGAGATTTTACCTTTTTTAAATTGAACTTTTATCAAACCTTTTGGTAATTTTATACTTTTAATGTTTTTACAAATGTCTGGCGCAGTTTAGCCAAAACTGGCTCTTGCGCCAATAACCCTAACATTCACTCACTCACTCACTCACTCGTAAATAACGTACATTTATTATGATTTTTCATGAAAAATAGTATTGCGATACTTCAAAACGCATAGAAAGCATTTTAAATGATTATATGGTCTAGATTTATGATTTAGAACCCCATATGCCCACAGAAATGTCAGTAGATTTATGAGTATTCAATTAAAAAAAAGCATAACAAACCGAACCGAACCGAATTAGAACAAACCGTAAAACCGGCGTATAACGCACACCTATACTTTCAAGCTTAATTTTTTAATTTTTAGGTGTCTTTGCCATATAACGCACATCCCCTTTTTACGAAGAAATCTGAAATATTTGTGTACATTGATCTGATGTTGTGAAGTCATTTTTCGAAGTACTATCCCAGACTTTTGAAAAAAATAGTATTTTTCTAGAATTACAACTATTTTAGTTCATAAGGGAAGTCACTTCTTTTAAATAAACAGTATTTCGATCTATGTAGAAGTAAATTATTTTTTTATGTTCATCGCTTTTGTTATTTTTAAAGCTATTGTTTTTGTACCCGGCGTATAACGCACACCCTCAAACTTCGATCTTATTTCTGGTGTTAAAAGTACGCGTTATACGCCGGATTTTACGGCATATATTTTTATATTCAATGCACTTTAATATAGAGAGCGTTTTTCGCTGTTAAAACATTTTGATCTCACTTCTCTCTTGTAATATTAGAACTGTTTTTCGTAAACGGAATTAATTATTCTGGTTCTTATACTGTTATTTTGCTAATAAGACAAGAAGAAGTGTGGCTCTAAAATGAGTGGAGTTAAAAAAAAACTTTGAGTGGTTCTCAAAAACGAACAATTCGAAAGGAAAAGGGGTGTATAATGCAAATATGCAAAATTTGATAAATTTTTAATATCCACTTCATCATCTTGTGCAAGTGCTGGTAGCATCAACTTGTGCAAGTGCTAGTAGTAGTAATGCCAGGGGACTTGATGGACAAATCCTGGAAGTGAAAATTAATCCACAAAAAAAAAAAAAAAAAAAACACAGTTTCAGACACTTCAACTAATAAGGATAGTCAATCTATAGAAAAGAAGTCGGAAAATGAAAACGAAGAAACAAAATTGATTAGAAATGATTTTGCACATTATGTAGGTACACCCATAGATGCAGATTTAAGGGAACAAATTTTAAAATTAGGCCCATACCAACCAGAGGGTAATTTCCAAAAAAGATGCCAAGGGAAGGAGCTTTTCATCATCTTATTATCAGTTCATATCCGAGGCAGGACAAAATATCGAAAGAAAATGGCTGTGCTATTCAACACGACTCTATGTTGCTTACTGTGATGTATGTTGGTTTTTCGCTTATAGAACAAATATGTATTTTAAAGAAGCCTGGTGTAAAGGTGTGAAGGACGGGCAAGGAATATAAAATAAAATTAAAGAGCATGAAATTCGATAATTCATATCCAAGCATGTCGCACATATGACACCTGGAAACAAAATAAAACGGTGGATTCATTACTGAAATGCAATTTTAAAGAAGTTAACAAGATTAGACAAATCTTACGAAGAATCATAGACGTCCCAATGACTCTAGCGATGTGAAATCTTACTTTTCGGGGACATCGAGAAACTCGAGATTCGACTCAAAGGGGAATTTTTTTGAATATAATAGACCTTTTGGCTGAATATGACCCTCTTCTCAATGTTCATTTGTCAGAAAAAAGAATTCAAAAATACATTACCCCAAAAATTAGAAATGAACTTATTGATATTATAGGCTCTAGAATAAAAGAAAATATTGTTCAAAATATAAGCAAATGTGTTTTTTTCTCTATTATTCTGAAAAAAAAGAGTGTGGTTCAAATTAAATATCCACTATTCTTGCCAGATCTCAATCCACCAAACTTCTTCCTTTTCTCACGACTCACACTCGCTTTGAAAGAAAAGATATCTGACGATATTTCTGCCATGCAACGAAAAGGGACGATGCTTTTGAACGCCATCTCAAAAGAAGACTTCTTGCTAAGTTTCCAGGATATGTAAGCAGATCTCAGCGGTGCATAATTATGGGAGGTGACTATTTCAAAGGGCAGTAAGGTAACTTTCGTTAATATTTCATAAAAGTTAACGTTACAGGACTATTCACCAAACTTTATTCTCAGATGTCTTTTTTTTAATTTTTTACTAAGGTTGCATAAAAATGCTACTTTTTACAGTATTTCAATTCACAAAATGTTTAAAAAAGTAATCAAGTCATAGACATAGTTTTTGATCAATGAAGATAAGAAAAAAAACTCAACTTCACGAGATTATAGCACAAAAGCCATATTTTAATATGACAAAGCTTAAAAGTAAAGACAAAATACAATTATAATCCTGAAAGCGAAGGAAATCAATACTAATCGAATTAATAAATAAATAATCTCTGATTAATTTAACTATTTTAACGTATGTGAAGAAGAATTAAACATTATTCTCTGAAACTACAAATATTTTAAATTAAAAATTTTTAATCCATGTAAATTATAATGGGAATTCGCTAACTTGTATTTTAATTTCTTGTATGGCATATTCCCCAGCTATTATAAAAAAAATGGTCCAACAAAATTATATGTCTCTCATTGAATTGCACAAAGCCTGTTTTTAATAATATGAATTAAAATCTATACATTACGAGAAACTATACTGCAATTAGAATATTCTTTAAAATTATCCACACACAGAACATAAGATGCGTTACAAAATGAATTATTTATATGAGTTGAGTTTGAAGTCGCATAAAATTAATACTGATAATGCATTTTGTTTATGCAAGAAGTAAGCTAATGCTGATTAATGTAATATACTAAGTTGAATTTCTATCGAAAGTGCATTGAATTAGCTCAAAGTATTTCACAGAAGTACATATAGTCTATTATCGTAATCTAATATAATTTTAACATGTAATGCACTTGAGAGATGTTCCTATATACCGAACATGTTGCCAAATTATGCAAACAAATAATCAAAAAACAACGAATTTTTCTATTTTAGTGAGTCCCGGATGGAAACGTGTTTCATTGTCTCATTAGGTATAGAATTATGTAATATGCTTTCAGACTGCGCAAATGTAATTAAAACAAAACATTTTTTAAAATTATTTTTTGATAAGTAAAAAATAAAAAAAAATGGTTAGGTAATAAATTAACAGAAAATAATAAGTATTTTGTTAACAGAACTAAAAAAACTGAAGATATGGATTTTTTTATAAAAAAATTAGACTCGACAATATCTGAATTATTTGCATAATAGATGAAGGTTTTAATTTTCTGCATACAATAATTAAGGAAATATCTATAATGAAAATGATTTATCTTTTTTAAATGGAGTAAAAATCAAATTCACGAAAATCTTTTGTTGACCTCTAAAGTAATGGTTACAAATTCAGAAATCTACTCTGATGAAAACATTTGGCGCACATTATGAATAATCAGAAATTCCCCCTAATATTTATTTAATAAGCACTCGAAATGTGGGACTCGTAGAACGAACCACCCAAAAGTGCAATTTGTTGATAATATGTTTTTTTCATTCTGAAAAGAAGTGATTTCATAAGAAACAGATGTGATGAGCCTCTATTGCTATTTGCGAGATACACGTTGTTTTCAATTATATTTATTTAGTTTATTTAAATTTTAAATAAAAATATCCCAATAAAATGGCTGTATAGAATAGTTTGGTTTTACGCGACTCCATCAATTTAGGGTTACAACAAAACCTTGCGCCGCCCATCCAGATTTAGTAGTTATGACTCTCAGCTTGTAATCGAGGGTGGTTGGGTTTAAATCCTGAATATAGCAGGGATGTATCTTCGGGAAACAAAGCCGGACTTTCACCTGAAATTGATTCCCGTCTCGAAAGGAAAGTAGTGCACCCCTTTTGATCCATGCTTCTATCGTCGTATGTAACGAAGTCTATATTCTACTGTGATTGTACTGTACATCTTTGTTTATGTTTCGCAGGATGAAACGCACGGCAACAACAATAGAATCTTGCAAACTCTAAACAAGGGGTGGCCAAACCGCGGTGCGCGCGCCATAATGTGTGACATGATGGCGTTGTAACATTGCCATGCCAAGACTTACTGTAAAATTGAAAAGAAAGTAATAAATAATCATTTTTTAATTTAATTAAAATAGGGTTTTCTCAGACAAAACCCTCAACATTTAGATCAAAATATGCTTGTGAATTTTTTTTTTGTTATAAGCTTAATAAATTAAATATAATTCAAAACTCGCTGAAACGTACCTAAAATAACTTAATTTTGTAAGCATCTTCAAAAGCTAACTCTAGTATAGATGAATTGGTAAGAAATTAAATTAATTCAAAAACCGCCTTAAGGAAATATTGATTGTTTAATAATTATTTAGAATTAAATGTGCTTCAAGATACTCATTTTTTATACCTTACCTAACTGAGTCAGCTTGTTAAAAGTTTTTTTAACAATAAAGTTTAAGTTTGCACTTTTGTCTTATTTATTGTATTATTGTTAAATTTGGACTGTGTGCACTTGCATTAATTCAATCTATTTGCGTAAAAATCGAATAAAAAAAAACTATAAGTAAGATTTTTTTCACTTTTTAATTTTTTGTTTGTTGGAAAATTTGGCAGTGACATGCATAATTTTTTTCCTTCAAACAGTGGCATTCTTTCCAAAAAAGGTGATCACCCCTGTTCTAAGCAATAGACTTCTAATAACGCAGTTCCCTGGCTTTGAATTAACCTGGGCGATGAGTCTTTGTTCTCTCAGCAACACAATCATCAAGCCGACCTCTGTCCCACCCTTCACCAAAATCTTTCCTCTGTCATTTTTCCTCACTTTACTCTAATCTTGTTTTTATTCACTAAAATTATACTGAACTAATTATGCCCGATTCGATGTGTATCACAACTCCTCTATAGGATGCCATTCAGACATCAAACATTGGAGAAAATAGCCCCAGATGTCAGTTAAAGAAAATAGAAGGGAAGAAGTCGTTCAAAAAACTATTTTGAAGGTAGCACCACCTAAACTTATTGTAAACTTTGTAAAAAGGGATATAATTCCTTTCCTTTCTAATAAAAATATAAATTCAATAAGCAGTTTCAAGGAGGTCCGGCCTTTCCATAGAAGCCCATGTTAAATTGCGTAAGTTTATGTACCTTTTTCTCAGAAACTTCTCGCTACTAATAGATGTCATTTTCACAGTACATTATATGTACTAATAATAAGACTTTAATAGATGGTTTTGTCTTTTTGTTAAAAATTTAAATAATTACGACTTTTTTTGAAAAATGCAAAATATTTTTCTTTAAAATTTAGCTTAAAAATGCATTATCTAAAACAGTTCACTAGATTTATATTATTCCCTCCATTAAAATGTGTAAACATGTTGAAAATATACTCACTGAAAATTTGAGGATACTACATTAATTAGTTTTTGAGAAAAAAAGTACACAGAGAGAAAAATATTGCATTTTGAAAAAAAAACAGGCTTTAAAGTAAGAATATGTAATTTGTCCATATGAGAGGGGCTTCATTTTAAAAAATAAATAAAAATACTTCTATTTATCGTATTTATATATATCATTCCTCTTTTTAAGCAGAAATGTTTGAACTATTATAAAATGTAAAAACGTCAAAATCGATAATTTTTCAAAAGTTCATGTGCCCTTAATAAAATAATGTGATACACTTTACATGTACAATATTGTTATAGATGCTACATCAGTTTGCATTAAAATGAATTTTTAAAAAAATTCTCTGATAATTTTATGTATGTTTTTTTTTTTTTGTTTTTCTATTATTATTTGAAAACACTTTTATTGTGAATTCGTCATGCATGTATGGATGTATCATGCAAAATTAAAAATATAATAGGAGAATAAAATAATGAGTAAACTAATAAAAATATTAGGAGAAATTTTAAACTAGCTCACGTTTTATAACCTAAATAATGACAAAAAGTTCTTATAAGGAATATTTAAATATTTTAATTTATGTTCATCAAAAGATTTCCAAAAAAATAATCTCCCATTTCATACTTGAAACAAAGGGTGTTTTTTAGAGGTATAGAACTTTAAATTGCAATAAAACAACGATGTATTATTCGATTGACATGAATTTTTTTATTCGAAAGATAATCTTGTGGCATTGCATTTTAAATATGATCAAGCAAGGCGTAGATTCGTCGAATGGGCCCAAAACGAGATTGCCGTTGTTCCCGATTTTCATAAGCGAATTTTCTTTAGCGATAAAGCGCACTTCTGGTTGAATGGCTACGTCAACAAACAAAACTACCGCATTTGGAGTGAAGCTAATCCACAAGTGTATGTCGAAACACCGTTACATCCAGAAAAACTGACTGTTTGGTGCGCTTTATGGGATGGTGGAATCATTGGTCCGTACTTCAAAAACGATGAAAGCCATAACGTTACAGTCAATGGTGATCGGTATAGAGCCATGATTACTAACTTTTTCATTCCTGAATTGAACAATGATGATGTCCAGGAGCTGTGGTTCGAACAAGACGGCGCAACATGTCACACAGCTCGTGCCACAATCGATTTATTGAAAGACACGTTTGGTGACCGCCTAATTTCACGTTTTGGATCTGTGAATTGGCCTCCAAGATCTTGTGATTTAACACCGCTAGACTATTTTCTGTGGAGCTATGTAAAGTCATTGGTCTATGCGCATAAGCCACAAACGCTTGACCATTTGGAAGACAACATTCGCCGTGTTATTGCCGATATACGGCCACATGTTGGAAAAAGTCATCGAAAATTGGACGTCCAGATTTGACTACATCCGAGCCAGACGTGGCAGTTCTATGCCAGAAATCTTATTTAAAATGTAATGCCACAAGATTATCTTTCGTATAAAAAAAATTGATGTCAATCGAATAATACATCGTTGTTTTATTGCAATTTAAAGTTCTATACCTCTAAAAAACACCCTTTATCTTACAGGCTGATTCGTGAATCACATGATACCATTTCATATGTACCTAAAGACACAGTATATGTAAATGCAAAATATGCTCCTTAAAAAAGGAAAATGCAGTCATATCTGAAGAACATGGCTTTCCACCCTCATATCTCCAGAACCCAGCGTCCATCAAAAATGATGGAACACGCATTAATAGGCTCCGATACACACAGGGAAAGACAGAAACGCATCCAATTTTTTATTGATATATGCCGTCTGAAAACGGTTTTTTCTTTGTTATTCGTGACAATACATTCGTTTTTTTCTTCTTTGAAATGTGACTTTGAATTTGTTTATTTCCTTTACTTCACACTTTTGGTATATTTTACATTTTCCGTCAAATCATTCCTCACTTTTTATTAATACAATGTTAAACGTAAATAAAATCAACTAATACCAATAATTTAAACACCATTTAACCTTTAAATCTGGAATATATATCTACGTAGCGATTTAAATACGCAAAATTTAAAACTTTACCAAAAAATATGTACGCTTTAAAAATATATTTAACTGAAAGAACGAAATATGTGAAGTATATTGCAATATTTTTTTATAGAATTTTGATAATATTTTATTTTATATTCACCATCCAATTTTACTAAAGTATAAGAATCATACATTATATAAACTGTATGCGTATAATGTTAAAGAAATTAGTCATAAAATCGGAACATTATTATTATTTTTTTCACAAAAAGTTTTGAGTTAATAGATTTACAGCAATATTTATATAACAACGCACACTTTCAAAGTATTGCATCCTGTAAATTTACAGCATTTAATAAGTATTCACTCTATTTTGATGTTCATATATTAATTTAAAACTCAATTTTATTATTTCAGTACAGGGAAGGAGGACAATGAAGTAATATTATTCTCAAAAGATAAATCAAGAATTAGGTTATTTCGTGCAAAATTTTATTTCTGGTTTTGCTCCAATACTATGATGGGAAAAAAAGGCTGCACAATTAGTTATACTTATTTAAAAGACGTCATTAAAAATGTCGCAGTTTTATTGGAAATATTAAAACATCGTGAATAAAATAAATTAATCCATCTGTTTGTTTATTCATATAAAGTATGATGATTCACATACATTTCCTTTTAAAATCAATGACTTACGATACTAGGAGATTATTCATGTTTTCCCCTTTACTTTAAGGAACATTTACTGTTGAATTTAGTCTAGTTTAGCTTGATATTCGGGTAGAAAGAAATCGTTGAATAGTTAATTAATCATTTCCTATGTAATTTAAAAACAAAACTACAAAACCCATTCAAAAAAGAACGAAGATAATTTTTGTTTCGCTTTTTATAAATAAGCATATTGAAAACTTTAATTGTTCACAAGACTAAGAAGAAAGCAAACGTATTGAATAAATCATTCTAAAATATTTCATATCAAATATTTTCGTATCAAATCTTTTCGTTTTTTTTTAAAAAAAATTTAATCTTATTCTTAATTAATAACTAGGAACCACAAAAATATATAATTTATAAGAATTACTATGTATTTATGTATAACATATTTCCTTCGAATTTCTTATCGTTGTCTGAATAATTTCTGAAAAAAATCCTGTTTGTGATACCTTCAACATTCCCTTAATATTTTTGCATTTGTATTTTGCAATCAAAGGATATAAATATATGAAGTAAAGAATTTTAATATTCTTAGTTTTAACTTATTTATTATTTCTATAGAATATTTTTTTAATTTTGTGTGTGCATATATATAACTATTTTCAAAGCTAGTGTAATAATATTGAATACTTAAAAACATTTTAGAAATATTTTTGAGATCTCGATTTATAAAAAAAAATGAGTATAGTTAATTTTTACCAGTCCGATTAACTTAACCAATTTTTAAAACGCTTCGAATTTTAGAACATATGAAGTCTCTCCCAATGTACATAACCATTCTAATTATAATACTGCAAGAAGCAACTAGGGGAAAGAGTATTTTGACTCTTAAAAAATTTACTTTTTTGTTATATTTAGCATAATCTGTATAAGATATATGAAAAAAAATAATAATTTTGTACAAAAGACTTAATTTTTTTTGTTTTCTTCATTTACTTTTTTTCTAACTTTTCTAACTATGTGACACTTATGTGATTGAAACCATTACAAAAATAAAATTTTATGACTTTTCACTATTTAATATTAAACAGAATATTTTTCTGTACAGATAACAAAAACAAATACGATTTTATGTGTTATTAAAGTAAAAAGTATACCTAAAGAAGTTGAGCTCTAAGGCTTAACATCTGACTTTAAACGACACAACAAAAATAAATTTTTTAAAGTTTTTTTTTTTTTTTTTTTTGCCAAAGCAATATGTATTATTCAACTACCAGTTTTAAATTGACTAATTTTTATTAAAACTGCGCAATAACAATTGTAATATATCTGAAATTTTATATATATATATATATAACGAAAAGTTATTTACTCGTATATTATTTGACTATGCAAAACAAAATATTCCACGCGTAATATATTAAATAAGATATGCAGTAATATTCCGTGGCATTTCTTTATTAAAGTTAAATGATACATATTTTCAACTACTAATTTGTGCTAACCAGAAATATATATATATATATATATATATATATATATATATATATATATATATATATATATAATCCAATATAAGAATTTTTTAATATATAATCATATACATATACATACACATATATATAAAATTATAAACATATACATACACATATATATAAAATTATACACACATATACATATACATATAAACAAAAATATAAAAATAGTCATATAGTTATAAACCTAAGATAACTAAAAGTAGGAAGTAAAAAAGAATATATATATTCTTTTTTAATATGGAAGATCTTCCGTTTTCGCTGTACACGAAACATTTGAAATGTACAAATCGTCTTTAATCAATTGCAATAGTTAATTGATTACATGCTTCACACCAGACTGCGAATTAAAAATCTCCTTTCCTTTATCACACTTCTAAGAAAACTCTAAAATCCAAACTTATTCCATTGATTTCACAAAAGGTGCAAAACTTCTTTCCTTAACGTACCAGGATATTATTAATAACCTCCTGTGTTTCCTAAGTTGCCAATAAATGAACTGGCTACGTTCAAGTAGCTGGAGGTTAGGAACAAAATACTTGAAAAATAGAACGTTTCAGAAAGTTTGCAGCGTTGCCTGATAAATAGAGTGCATTATGTTTCTCATTTATCATTCAACAATATTGCTAAAATGTGTCTCAAAATTAACTTATCAAATACTGCTGTTTAATAAGTACCTACAGAAGACTCGGGACTGTCGTTTCTTCTGGAGTAATCGGTTAAAAATGAAACATGGTAATACAAACGAGGTGCACGTGAATATTTATATTTCTGCTATGTCTTGGAAAACATATTTGCTAAGTGTCAAACATTCTTTGGAGAATTTTAAAAGGACTTAATAATCAAAATAGTTTAGCTAGACAAGGAGAATACGATTCACGTTCTTTTAAGAATATGAGGTGAAATTATAACTGAAAAAGTAAGTTTAAAAAAAAAACTAAAAATACGCTTTTATTGTTAATCGAACTAAAAAGTAAAAAAATGATTCTTAATAAAGAGTAAAATGATTAACGAGAAAATTAATTTCATTGGGATAAAAGCGTGGGACGCTCTATATTAATTGTTAAAGTTTCTTACTAGTTCTGTTCCAAAATACTGAGTTAGTGTAAAGATGCAGTGCAAAGCCCCCACACTTTTACCACAATCACATTAATTTTCTCGTTAATCATTTTATTCTTATATAAAGAATTATTTTTTTACATTTTAGTTCGATTCACTATAAAAGCGTGTTGTTTTTTCAAATATAATTTATTTTTCATTTTTTAGTTCGATCTATAATAAAAGCCTGTTTTTTAATATTTAAAACTATAACTTGTTCTTTGTTGAATTTATCCTTGAGTTTGATATTTGGAGCCGGAATTATGTGGCTGCTGGAATTAGTCGTGCACTTCAATGCACATTAATTAACGAATCTGAAGAGTATTATTCTCTCCGTTTACTGGGCCTCGGAGGAATCCCATATCGTTACATTTCAAGAATTCCATCTCTATAGATACAGGACTAACAATAAGTGTGTTAAGAAGAAATATTGAATGTCAATCATATTATCACCTTTTAAACATATTGCTTAGTAAAAATAAAAGTATTTAGCAGTTAGAACATGAATTACTTTTTTTCAAATGCATGAGTCTTTTTTTTTATCTCCATTTCCAGAAAATGTAGACTTATATTATGGTAAGAAAGAACATAAAAAGAACACCTTTTTTGTTTTATTTATATTATACACAATCCTATTTGCTTTTTTAGGGTTACACCTTACTGCTTTAGTCACTAAATTTAGAATTAGTCACCAAATCTCGATATCCTTTAAATTCTTATTTATGAGGATCCCAGAAATGCATGAAACAAATTTTAAATTATGGTATTGTCGTCGGTCCTTAACAAGTGTGCAAAATTTCGAATTCATCTGACATTTTAAAGTAAGTAAAAATTAAATTCAAAGATTCCATTACATACAAGTGAAACTTATAAAATCGAGTTGAAAAGAAGCCGATTGACCAGCAGCATATTTAAATTTAGTTGAAGAATCAATTTTCTGAGTAAACCAGTGAAGGTGTATTAGCATTGCCATCTAAAGCACTGATTATTAATCACTATGCCAAACACCCTTTTGTGTGTGTTGCTTTTTTTTTAAAAAAAAATATTATACTTTGGGGAAAAAAACTAAAAAAATTCGGAACCGAATAATTTGGCCATTTTATAGAAATAAACTATTCATGTTATTGTTTTTGACCATTTAACAGCACTTACTTATCAAATTTAGATGTAACAAAATTTGATTGGGTTTGTAATTCATATATGCTAACGGATGCATCTGTATATGAATTTTTGAATGACGAAGGAAAAATAATTGCACTCTGTGTAGTAGTCGATATTTAATTTCAAAATATTCGGAAGAGTCAATTAATTCATTTTAGATGAAAATTACGGACGATTATTCAATAATAAACAAAACACTTTAAAAATATTGAAACAATTTTTTTACATCTTATTGTGGGAATTCAGATTTTGAGCATTAACAAACATAAAAAGGGGAAAAAATGGAACTTTGAAACGCGTATATGACGAAATGAGAATGGCATTATCCTTTTTACGGCCAAATATGAATTATCAAACATAATAAAGTTCAAATTTCGCATTAAATATATTTTTATAATTAATTTGTAATTATTTGCGCAATGAACATTTCGTTGTTTTTGTCGTATACATATTGTTTTATTAAATTCTGAAAATTATAATCATAAACTATTTAACACAAAGCGTATTATACATACATAATTTTTTTTAAAATTTATTTTATTGTTATGTTTGCCGACACATTTTGAAATTGGTAAAAGTGTACCACAACAACAACAAAAAAGGAGAAAAAAAGGTTGATAATCACTGATCTAAAGCAATATGAAGGCTGTTGAGGACGGATTTCGCCATTTTGAACATATGCCAAGTTTTGAGATTCTCAATCATCTAATTTCAAAGCCACGGTCTTATCGGGAAAATAAGAATGAATGTTAACTTGAAACTGCTCAGCCTAAAATAATTTTTAATATACATAGGCCATTTATAATTTCGCTTGAAAATCAAAACATAGAAAAATATATTTCAAGTTTTGCTTAGGTTTCAGATTTTGGTACATAAAACTGGTTTTTTTTCCAATTTCTACTGCTAGTTCACATTCTCCCTACATCTTATTCAAGTTTTCAATCATTGATAAAATACATTTTAAAATGCTCAATTGAATTAAATTTTATAAACACGACTATTTTGCACGACAGTACAGTAAATTAATAATACTTAATAAAAAATTAATTGATTAAAACTGATTATTCAAAGAATTACAGATACACTCACGTTGGTATACTTTTTGGAGACTTGGCGTTCAATTTGGAAAATTGTGTCACAACTTGAAAAGTGTTTTTTTCTAGCACTTTAAAGCACTCCTTTTAGCTGAAATTTTCTATGTGCGATTGCTTTGGGTGAAAATACAACAATTTATTTATACTTTATTAAAAATAATTGACTGTGAAACAAATTACTTAAAAAATATTAGAGATATAATCAAGCTGACTTTATTTTTGGCGACTTACTGGCCGTTTTGGAGATCTGTGTCAAAACTTTCAAATATTTTTTTCCTCACGTTGTAAAGCATTGAGTTGAAATTAAATTTCATATACACGATTGTTATGGATGGCAATGCGATACTTTAATGATAATTAATAAAACATAATTAGCACTTGATATTGCGATTCTGTCATATGCATATACATATTTATATTATTTGTAATTATTTCCTAAAATGTAAATAAAATAAAAATTTTCTTTGTTGACCTAAGTAGGAATTGACTTATTTTTTTATATTGTTAAAATATATATATATATATATATATATATATATATATATATATATTTTGAATGGAATGAATTTTTGCACAGTTGTGTTAAAGTGTTTTTATGCATAATTTGTATTTTTTCGATATATTAATGACTTAAAATACTGTTTATATTCTTAAGTGTGTGACGTCTACGCGTCTTTTCTTTAACAAGTCCTTTGGGTTCTTTGGGCCAGAATTAATGGCAACTCTTTTCCAACCAAATCCAAGAAACGAGATGTGAAGAAGAGATGCAAATAAAAAGACTTTAAATATATGATCTTAGAGTAAGCGGGATGGCAATGTAAAGGCATGCTAGACAGTTTATGTGCGTTGTGGCAGTTGATGATTATTGTAATTCGTGGTTCAAGATTTAAGTTCTACGTGTCGTGGATAAATATATTGGTGTTCGACTAGAAGTTAACCGTCAAACTGCATACCATTGCACGTAAAGACAAGTAGCATTACAGAATAATATAAGGTAGGATTGATTACACTTCATTAGTATTGAGGATTATATATATAGGTGGTTCGATTATTGAGATTGGTCTGAATTATATTGTGTGTTGCGTATTGCGTCATCGTATATTCTCTCATATTAATTATTATAATTATTATTGTAAAACGTTTAAGTTGAATATCTTATTAAAGTCATATTAAGATAATGTATGATCCGAGTTCTTTCGCTAACCCTACACCTCTAGCTCACACTAATACTACGAGGGATGTACTTCCAAGGGGAGGTACATCACAAGTGTATACTTTCTGCTTTTAAATAACGCATATTTTCGAAAAAAGAAATTGGGGAAAAAAGAATACGTGCGCTTATGAGCAAACGATAGAAGTGATAACTTCATATTTTGTAATGTTTGATTGATTGAATATTAACGTCGCACTGTTCAGCTACACGAGGGCTTTTGGCGACGGACCACGTAATTTTGAACCATGGTCAAGTGACGTGGACGACACCTGAGCTGGCACCCCCCTCTCCTAACTACCACACCACACCAACGGGAGGACGTTTCAGCTCTCGACAGATTTAACGTGCATCGCTGCCCTACACGGCGGGTCGTTAGTGGTACCCGCCGTGTAGGGCAGCGATGCACGTTAAATCTGTCGAGAGCTGAAACGTCCTCCCGTTGGTGTGGTGTGGTAGTTAGGAGGGGGGTGCCAGCTCAGGTGTCGTCCACGTCACTTGACCATGGTTCAAAATGTGGTCCGTCGCCAAAAGCCCTCGTGTAGCTGAACAGTGAGCATTAATATTAACTAACTAGAACAATTTTGTAATGTTATTAGTTAGGTAAATAAAATAGGAGATATTGTAGTATTCATATAAAATTTATTTATTCTCATAACTGTACTGAAAAAGTAATTTTTTTTTTTGCGAAATATACAATCATATTCGTGAATTAATTGTATCCTAAGGATGAAACAATACGTTTATGGTAGCTGAAATAGGTTATAAATACTTCAGATTCAAAATTATTTAAAATATATAAAAAAATTACATGTACTGTTGTTCCATACTTTACCGTACTTTCATTTGGATCATATGTCATAATTAAATTGAATTTTGATTTTTTTTTTAAAAAACAGCTACTGAAGACTTTGATTTGTCTTTTGAAAAATCAACATTGAAATCCCCACTTAAAATAATAGGTAATTGTTTAAAAGAGTTTATCCAGCTTCAGTGCATGCAACTAAATTTTTGTAAATGAATTCGATAATTTTCCCTACAATTTGATTTGGTGAAAAATAAATAGTAAACAGTAGATATATTTGTGCATTTTCTGCTCTACATTTTGCTGCACAAATTTCTCCGATACTTGACTCATTAAACCCTAATGATTCAGTAGTATTGTTATTATTGTTACAAGCTTTACAAGGACGAGTGTAACAATGCTTGGCTTTTTAAAGAGTGATTTTTTCCAGGTATAGAAGTTTAAGTTCACATTACTTTCGAAGATGATGACCGATTTAACAGCTGTCAAGTGATTTTTTCTCAGTTTGGTTTGGCAATTCATCAAAACGATCATCAAGCAAGGCGTAGATTCGTCGAATGGGCCCAAAACGAGATTGCCGTTGTTCCCGATTTTAATAAGCGAATTTTGTTTAGCGATTAAGCGCACTTCTGGTTAAATGGCTACGTCAACAAACAAAACTGCCGCATTTGGAGTGAAGCTAATCCACAAGTGTATGTCGAAACACCGTTACATCCAGAAACACTGACTGTTTGGTGCGCTTTATCGGCTGGGGGAATCATTGGTCCGCACTTCTTCAAAAACGATAAAGGCCACAACGTTACAGTCAATGGTGATCGGTATAGAGCCATGATTACTATTTTTTCATTCCTGAATTGAACAATCATGATGTCCAGGTGCTATGGTTCCAACAAGACGGCGCAACATGTCACACAGCTCGTGCCACAATCGATTTATTGAAAGACACGTTTGATGACCGCCTAATTTCATGTTTTTAACCTGTGAATTGGCCTCCAAGATCTTGTGATTTAACACCGCTACACTATATTCTGTGAGGCTATATATAGTCATTGGTCTATGTGGATAAGCTACAAACGCTTGACCATTTGGAAGTCAACATTTGCCGTATTATTGCCGATATACAGCCGCAAATGTTGGAAAAAATCATCGAAAATTGGACGTCCAGATTGGGATACATCCGAGCCAGCCTTGGCAGTCCTATGCCAGAAATCATATTTAAAATGTAATGGCACAAGATTATCTTTCGAATAAAAAAAATTCATGTCAATTGAATAATACATCGTTGTTTTATTGCAATTTAAAGTTCTATACCTCTAAAAAAAACTCTTTAAAACGCATCCTTCAAGTTCACTCTCAAGCAAAACGCGCCAAAAGAAGTTATCACTTCAAAAACTGTGGCTTATAAATATATATAAGTGTATTGTTTAATTTTCCAAATAATATATATATATTAGTTTGGGGGAAAAGAAATACATTATTTTTTTCGGTAGATGGCTGTTGTGTGGATATCTCGTGAATTATCGATCAAACAATTTTAAATTTATGCTCGTTGTTAAGATGATATTTCACACTAAAAAAATATTTTGCTTTTTTTGTTTGGTGCATTCAGTTGTGAGTTACAGGGTGTAAAAAGTGGAAGTCAACAAAGAGAAAATTTGGTTCTTTTTGCAGTTTTTCTTTGATAAAGACGAAAATGCAAGCCAGGTAGCTGAAATTGCACATGGTGTTTATGTTGTCAATAATGTAACAGATAATTACGTGGAATTTTGGTTTCGTCGATTCCGTTCAGGTATTTTTGATGTTAAAGATGTACCTCACACAGGCAGGACCGTAGTCGAAAATGTCGATAAAATCTCAGAAATAATCAAATTTGACCAGCTTGTCAGTAGTCGTAGCATCGCCCAGGGGCGAAAGATCGACCATAAAACAATTTTAAACCATTTGCGAAAAGTTGAATTCAAAAAGAATCTCCATGTTTGGGTGTCCCACCAATTAACACCAAAAAACATGATGGTTCAAATTTCCACCTGAGAAGCCTTGGCCAAACGGATTGAAATCTACCCATTTCTTAAATGGATGGTGGTTGAGAATGAGAAATGGGCCACATACTACAATATTGTGGGGAAACGATCATGGTCAAAGTGCGGTGAAGCAGCTCAAACGGTGGCCAAACCAGAAATAACGGTCAGGAAGGTTCTACTGTGTATTTGGTGGGACTGGAAAAGAAATCATTTATTAGGAGATGCTTCCGCATGGCCAAACAGTAAGTTCAGATATCTACTGTCAACAACTGGACAGTTTGAAGCCAGTGATTGACCAGAAGCGGCTAGAATTGGCCAACAGAAGAGGTGGTGTGTTACATCAGGACAACGCCAAGCACACACTAATGTAGTGACCCACCAGAACTTGTGGGATCTTGGTTGGGAAGGTTTAATGCATGCACCATACAGTCCGGAACTGGCACCAAGCGATCACCACCTCTTTTCCTCACATTTCAAAACCTCCTAAGTAATAAGAAATTGGGATGAAGAGAAGATTGTGAAAATCGATTACTTGATGTGTTCGCCAATATCGACCAAGACCTCTAAGAGAGAGGCATTACGAAGCAGCCTTTAAAATTGGCAATAAATTATACAACAAAATGGTGACTATTTGACTTAAATCGGACAATTGGAAGGATTTTAAATAAAATCTTGAATTTCATGCAAAAATAATGGATTTCTTTTCCCCCCAACCTAATATACATATATATATATATATATATATATATACTATATGTATATATATATATATATATATATATATATATATATATATATATATATACATATAGTATAATAAAATAAAAGTGAAGAATAACTAGAACCCACAGTACTAAAGATGTAAGAAATTGGAATTGAGCAAACAAAACAAATGTATATATATTTGTTGTGTTTGTATATATATATATATATATATATATATATATATATATATATATATATATATATATATATATATATCCACAACAAACTCTTTTATGAAAAGCGGAATTATCTATAGAACTGTAGAACTGAAATATTATCAGTGACAATGGACTCTTTTCATGACAGTCACACGTTAAAGAAAAACACGCTTTCTCCATTGAATTCAAAACAGACATCAAAATAATTGTATTTGTTGTTCTGCTTTAAAACTTGGGTAAAATTTAAATTTGAAGAGGACACGGTACCCTGTACACAATATCTTTAATTACATAGTTAAAAGAATAAAAATACATGTACTGTATTCGAACACTTATGATATAAACATTTAATAAGCAAAATACTATTTTTAAACAAACGATATAATTTAAAATTTTAAAATTTTAAAAATTATTCCAAATTATTAAAATTCCTACTACTTTTACAAATTTAAATATTTTTGAATCATTTTATCTGACATTCCTGAAAGTATTTCCCACAATTCTGTGCATAGGATTGGTAGTACGTGTAATAATTTTATTTTTTAGAATTTTGTTTTGTCTTACACACTATAAAAACAGTAAAAAAAAACATCTATATCTAACTTATAGATTTCTAAAAAAAAAACTGTTCATCTAAATACTTATTCCATGCACGGAATTATCAAACATATATAAAAATAACAACATATTATATATATTAAGAGACCAGAAAAAGTTTCAAAAATTTATAGTAAATATAAAAAAAGCCTTATTATAAACACATGATCATCATGAACAATAAGAAGCTAAGAAAAAGCAATTTAAAGTCTGCAAATAAAAAAATAACTAAAAAGCTAAAATATAGTATCTCTTCTAATACATATTACAATTCAAGTTGTGCTAAGTATTTTTAATACAAAATTCATACTGAATTGGTACATATTAAAAAGTACATAAATTAAGATTAAATGGAATGAAGTGATACAAAACACAGTAAAAAAATCAGCTATATCTAACTCTATTGGTCTTTTAAAAATAGTTCTTCATATAAATCCCTAAGCTATGCACAGAATTATCAAACATTTTATACAAAACAACCAGACTTATAATGAATACAAAAAAAAAGCCTTAAGATTTTAAACATATGATAAAGATGAAAAATATAAAGTCGTGAAAAACGTTTAAACTTTTGAAAGTCAATAAAATACACAAAAGAACTAAACCTTGGCTTTCATTCTTACATGTATTACAATTTAGCTCCTAGTAAATATTTTAAGACAGTAATTTACATTCTGAGGTATTAAATAATATTAAATAAATATATTAAAATTAAATGTATTAAAATATTACAATATGTATCAAATGCACTAACAATTTGTTTTGAAATTATAAAACATTCATTTTAACTTCATAATATAATTGTAAATAAATATTATTAAAAATCACCCCGTCCATTTGTGATTCCTTCTTTTTTAATGAAAGAGGCGTTTCGCCGCTTTTTTGCTAACGCAATTTTTTTTCGAGCAATTTCCTACATAGCTAATCTTTTTCTTTTTCTCTGATAAACTCTACGATAGTCTCGCCAAACAGCTAACCTTTTTACTGTATATTTGAAGCAAGCCCATTTTCCTTTTGCAAATTTTCTACTGATTTTTTGTACCAAAATTGAATTCGCAAACTGCATCACAAACAGCAATAGTTACTCGACATAGTGTCGCTGACGTTTCTTTCGAACATTTACCCCATATGATGCTGTGAAGCCTCTCGTTTGCATTTTGTGTGTTGCACATCTTATGCATCCCTGAAGGAGTTCATTTGTAGCTAATCTATGTTATATTGGCATAATTATGGTTAAATGAGCTTCCTTCAAGAGTGTCTTCACATACTTTACATAAGGACCCGGTACTTCATAACGAGCAAGAGCAGACTGGAAAAAACACCAAGAATCTTTTCCACTTGGACAATTAAAATGTTGAGGTTTAGGGTCCGTGTTGATATACTATGAAACAATGTTGCATAAATTGCAGTTTTCATTGCTTCTACGTCACCTTTATTCAAGCGAATCGCTTTTTCGAAGTAACGTGGCAATTTTTCAATTGCCTCTTCCTTTACACTGCCATGGGATTTCCCTCCCAAGGAAACACCTCTTACCCGCCACTTTTTAACAGCTTTTCGTAAAGATGTACCTAGCATCTTGCTAACATGGTTTACGCACTCTTCTTTCTTTATTTTTATACCTCAGGATCATAAACTTCCTTAATATATAAATATTGATATGTTTTTGCATGACCATCTGGCAATAGTGTCGTGTATCGAAAACCATTATCTTCAAATATTTGCCATAATTTAAGAGCCATTTGTTGCCATTTGTTCCATGGCACACGGTGATCCTATGTGATTGATAGCACATGAAGATATATGGCCTTCTCTCATACCGCACATGAAATTCTGTTGAATTTTCTCCTAAACCAGATTTTGCGTGTTCACATCCAATGCAGTGTTTGGACATAACTTCAAAATCCATGACAAATCCAGTAAGAAGGTCAATCACGCCACCCACACCTATTTGAGATGAATGTCCCCGAGTCAGCCAAGTACCATCAAAAGTAACATATATATCAGTAATGACACCATTACTTTGATAAGCGCTTTTCACCTGACTTCGAACATCATGAAAACTTTTTCTGTAGATCTAACCAGAGATTTAGATAACTTTTTTATATGTATTGAATGTTCTGCTTGAGAGTAAATCCATATTCATCAGCATACAAAATTTTTTCCGTAGCTAAATAGCCTTTCCCAACACTTAAACATGATTGCACCATTCGCATGTTTATGTCAAATGATTGGCTTTCATTACCTTCACTGTCAGAAATTCGTCTGGATGTAAAGTTACTGTATTTAATTATATCGCAAGAAGTGCAAAATGCAGAGATTTTTCTAGAAAATCCAAGCTTTTCATCAATGTCAATTTTTAGTGAATACGATTTGCAAACATCACACAATAAGTTTTTTAAAAGTCCTTTTAAAAACTGTACATCCATTATCACATGAGGGGCTTCAGAATTTTCATTACAATTTAAATCGTTCAATCAGCTGTCGTCTATAAAGTTTGGCATCTCTTATTTCGTTCTGGTAATGCTGAGGAGAAATAGAAGTTTTATCTTTTAGAAAAACATCAGTTTCATGACTGTAGTGTTCACTGCACCATCTCTTGTTAGCTTTTTGCTTACTAACAATACTCGATTGCTTTTGTCTAGGCATGATGAATTAAAGTTTACTTTTTAATAAAATGATATTCAAACGAATATTTAAAATTATAAAGATATAAATTGATTACATAATTGTCTTTGAAAAAGGCCTTTTTTATACTAATGATTTTAGAATAAGTAAAAAGAAGGCGCAAAAAAAAGCAAAATGGAATAACGCTTCTCTCGCATAAAAACAAACGAATTAATCTACTGTTCTTCTAATTAAAGTATAAAGCTTTAGAGAATCGCATGTAAAAGTAAATCAATCGAAATTGCTAAGGCTAGGATGGATAGCGTCTGCATTAGAAGCAGGCGTCACGTCGTTTAGTTTCGGTTTCGCTTCGACATACTGTCAACAAAAGTTAAATAACTCGCAAAATAATGCAGCTAGAGCTATCAAATTTTATAAATATATTTAAAAAAGTCATACAAATAAAATAAGGCAATAAAAAATTCGTTAAAATCGTCATTTTTAGGGTAATGTGTTTTGTTAATAATTGGGTAAGAAAAAAAAAGGCTCAAATTTTATAAAAATTAAATTTCTTCAAAATATTTTAAAATTAAAAAAAATTCTTATTTTATGCATGCACTTTTAAATAAAATGCATTTTGTCTACCTATATGCATTATTGTTGTTGAAAAATTTGTATCGTTTAAGAGAGAGTTCCTGATAACTTTAAAGGTTCGCAACAACGAAGCGCATGGAACACGTGATTGCTTTTATCATGTGACCATGACGTCACATTAATCGAGCCCATTGGTGTTAGAGAACTTCCTTAGTATATGAGTTTTGAGAGATTTAATGTAAGGAAAACTACTTTCAAATAAAGTAGTGCGTAGTTTATCCGAATGTTTATTATTCGGAACAACAAATATCTGGACTTTTTTTTCTGAACTACATGTAATGTATATGAACACGTTTTCGAACAGTGCATTGCTGAAAAGTTGTTTTGCGTGAGGTCAAAAGTGATGGAACTCAAGGTCAGGTATATTAAGGGGAATTTCAGTCGTGTGATTAGGTAAACACTTCGCGGAATATTAGGTCAGTTTCTTTCCTAGTGAGGGGGTGTATACGTGCTTTTTTGTTCAGTTGTGAACTGCTATGGCTTCGAATTAGAAACGCAATCGCAACGTCTTGAGCATAGAGACAAAACTTGAAGTATTGAACAGTCTCGCGCGCGAAGGTAAGAAAGGGGTGCGTCTGTAGCACAGTTTTATAATGTTGGAAAGTCAACAATTTTTGACATAAAAAAGCCGATAAATCATTTAAAATTTTGCTTTAAAACTTCACTCAGACGATGGCTTGAAGAAAAGGAAAACCATGAGTGAAGCAAACGATGTTGTTCTTGATCGTGCACTCTACTTGTGGTTTTCACAAAGAAGGAGCAAAGGGGATCCGATATCGTGCCCTTCTGTTGTGCGAAAAAGATCTGGAATTTAGCAAGAAATTAGGCGGTTCGGTTGATTTCAAAGGTCATAACGAATGTGTTCAATAGTGCAACGAAAGATAAGGGATTATTTTTTCCACAAAAAAGGTGAAATTGCAATATTTTGCCCCTATTTTGCTTTTTCTTCAAGAATGTTTCCCACATGTGATAATTTTTAATATTCGTAGAGTGTCCGGTTTCATAGACTGCATGGATCACATTTGTTTTTCGGTTATCCGAACAATCGCGTATCCTAACAGTGTCCAGTTCCAAATGATTTGGATAAATGACGTTCTACTGTAATTTATTTAGGTTTTGTATTATCAGATAATGTGCTAAATATGGCTTGGAATATCCAACATGGACTATTTAGAAAACTATGGAAAGCAAATCATTTTATCAAAAAAAAATTCATATTAAATATATTAGGTGGTTTTGTGAAAAAATTATATTTGTCATTTTGTTTGTTTTAGATCCCGTTGCATGCAAATTTGTTGTTTCAGATTTGCCATAAACAAGTATGTACAATTTATGAACTTGCTGCTTTCTTAATATTATGTACATCAGATATTTTTGATGCATTTATTAATGTTACATATGTTATTAAATATATATTCTTGTCACTCTTATTATTTTATTGTTTGTTATACTATTCTAACTATGTTTTGCCTTTTGTACTATCCTTGCCATTTTTACTTGTGAATAGCCCTAAAACTAACATTAAGTACGTATACCCTGTAGAAATACACAATACTCCTAAGCAAAAATATATTTTTCATAGATAACAGTTAAAAATCAAGCAGTTAAGTAAATTTTGAGCAAAATATTTATATTTGCAGGCTGTTTAAAGATAGCGACTAAACAATCATAATTAAATACATGAAATGCGAATAAAAATTTAGTATAGAAGATTTTAATTCATTAAGTCGAAACGTATTTTTTTTTACTTACACAAATAGAGAACTTAAAGATAACGTTTCAAACGTAATATAAGCCTTTAGTCCTAAAATTTATAAGGATATATTTTTAATGAGCTGCCGCTTTCCATAAGAAAAGAAAGAGGAACAAACAAGTATCATTTTACCCAAAATTTCTGAGTTTTTCTGTGACATTAGTTCATTTTATTTTTCAATTTCTTCTATTAGTTTATACTCTCCCTATATATCTATATTCTCCATTGATATTTTGAAATAGGATTTAGTATTATAAGATTCATATAATTTAAATTTTTTAATTGATTATGATTATTAAGTTGTGATTGATTTTTATATATTTATGTATATATATATCTTGTTCGAATTTTCAATCGATAATAGAATACTTATTATTCATCCGCTCAAGAAGTTCAAATACAATTTTTAAAACTTGTAGTGGATGACACTTGATGTTAATACAGTTTTTTCAAATGTTAACCGATTAATTCTATTTAATTAATGAATACATATTAACAGACAAAAATAACTGTCCAACGTCATATATAAATAGGAAAATCGTTCGTTGTATCCCTGTAGAGCAATGGTTAGCGTATCAATCCATTGCTAATCCAAAGCTCATGGGTTCGAATCCTACCTGGAATGGCCTAATTTCTGAGAATATGATTACTTTTCTTATTAAAATAATTAAATTTAATCAATGAATAAATAGCAACAAACAAAAAAAGTCCAATACCCTATATAGAAAGGAAAATGGAAAATTGCAAGGGAAAAAATCGCTTTCTATTTTTTATCTAATATTGTTGCTCTGTCATACGTACGTACATATTTATATTAATTGTAACTATTTAATAAAAACCAACTAAAATAAAATTTCTCTTCGTTGATTGAAGTGAGAATTGACTTATTTTATTTTTTTATATTACTTTATTTGTGGACACCCTCAAAGATATCCTTTGAGAATAGGCGAGCTTTAATATACGAGCATAATTCACTGCAGGTTAACTATTCGAACATGTTGAAACCAATAGTCTGTAAATCCTCGGCTATTCCTCCGAATATCTATCGAAACGTATCTGATGTACCGTCTACATATATAATAAGATGGTAGTAGTGTGATGTGGGATAGGCTCGATTGAACTGCTCTCCATGGTTGAAATCCTCTCATCGGTTGTACAACCGATATTAGCCAGTCACATCGATTGCGCAACCTCTATTACTGATTCACATTCAAGACTGAAGGGATTAACATCTGCTGATGGATTTCAACTAATAATACTGTATATCTAGTACGATTACAATAGGGTCATGTAATCATCTTGATTATTAGTAAATTTATAAGTCAACATATTTAAATTATGGATAATATCGCCAGCCAAATAATTCACAAAATTGAAAATATCACATCACGTTTTAATTAAAATAAGCAGACAATTTGCGTACACTTCTACATGTGTGTCAAACACCTAGAGTAATACCAAATTGTACGAAAGCGATGCAGGAGTAGTCAAAAAATCAGCAATATTTGAAGTCACAGGAACAAGAAAATGAGATTTCTGAGTAAAAAATATCAATAAGAGTTTACTTTGATTTTGTTTTCTCTAATTGATACGCAAGATGGCTAAAGCTATCATTAATAAAAACTTTTGATTTCGTCATGATAGAAGCTAGAAATTATTTTTAATAAGTTTCAAGGCACCCAGTATAATGTTATATATGTATTTAAAAGAAAGTGATATATATATATATATATTACCGATGATAATATTTTAGATGGCTGATATAATATGGATGGTATCGAGGAGGCAGATTTGATGAATGATATATATAATCCTCTTTATTTCACATTAATATATAAACACAAAGAACCATCTAGACGACATTTCTTTTGGCACACACAGACATAGAACACATAACACAAATACGATACGCGCGTTACAACATACTGAAGACAAAAATCGAACCAGGATGGATTTTCCAGAGTCTCGACTTTTGTATTGAAGCAACAACCGGAAGTTCCAAACTCATATGATTTCCATAGACGGATCTTGTGATTGGTGGAAATATAGCGTACGATGATGTTTATGTAAGATTACTTTAAAATCGCCGAGATTCTAATTTCTAAGAGACACAGTTGCGATTGTTGTTGTGTGTTTTCACCCTGGAATACATACGAAATACAAAATGAAGAACAGAAGTATACAATACAAACCGAAGAATGTGTAGTCATTTATTACAAATGAGGATCCTAACATGCAACAGAAGGGATGCGCTGATTTCCACATTCGAGATAAGAATCCATTGCAGGTAAAAGTCCAACTTCTTTCCCCTAAGAAAATACAATCATACCTTACTCGGGAATCGAACCCGAATTCACTCGGATACAAGCCGAGGGTCATATCCAGTGTCATATCCTGGGTGGCATAGTTGGTATTAAATCTCGTTAAATGTACTAGTCAGTTAACTATTTACGCGCGAATCTCGAACATTCAAAATAATCACAAATAAAAAAATACAAAATAAAAGTGGTGTAAGATGATATTAAAGTCAGTTATTATTATTATTATTATTATTATATCTAGAGGCATACCAACCGCCGTATCAATGATACGGGCCCCTAAGCTACTGGGGCCCCAACATGTGTAACTACACTCCCTCTAACAGACTCCTCATATCTAAAAAAGTGTCCCGAAGGAATTATGATACAGGTCCCACTCAGGACTAGCTACACCAGTGATTATATCCTTTCTCAGGAGTGGAGTGGAGAACATTAAGCCCCCCTGAAAACTCAGGCTTTGAGCCCCAAGCCTAA
Source organism: Trichonephila clavipes (assembly GCA_019973935.1). Taxonomy (NCBI): domain Eukaryota; kingdom Metazoa; phylum Arthropoda; class Arachnida; order Araneae; family Nephilidae; genus Trichonephila; species Trichonephila clavipes. The sequence continues at coordinate 205,901 of BMAU01007251.1, read as the reverse complement.
ATACGTACTTAGCATTAGTCAAGTTTTACTGTGCCCTCCATACAATGCAAGGGTTGTGGAGATGTAAGTTACACCAATGACCTTTCTACCTTGCATGATTCGATTAAACCTATTTCTAAAAATTGATCTTTCGATGTATTTAATAATTCTTTACTGATTGCTCAAAAATATCCATTTCTTTAAAAAGTAAATCATAAGGATCACCAGGATATATATATTTTTGTATCAGCAAAGTAAAATTGACTTTTAAAGTGCACATAAATCTATGTTAGTCAAATTAAGCACTTAAATTTTCTTCATTTTAAAGAATGGTTATAAAATACATGACAAGAGTTTACTACAATAAATGAAAAATATGTCAATGTTCCCAAGTGTCTGTTTTTAATCTCCAATGTACAGGTATATGGAGAGTATCACACATAATATATCTCCAATCATTGGCGCATAATAATGTTACATGGCTTACCTGATACGGAAAAAAGTCGATTTTTTTCAGATTCAAACATAGATTGTGTATCGAGTCCATAGTTTACTATTGCACTATTTACTTTAGTGTACTTCTTGATAGATCAATTATTTCTTATTCAACTAACAGAGGTATCTCAAAAAAAATTACAAACCTTTTGTGCTTAGTGTTGTAAATTAAAGTGATTTATTTTATCTGTTTGATTTGTTATCTGTTGTCTTTGTTTGAAGTAGCCTGCAGTATGAAGAATATAAAGGTTCACAATGTGATTTAGTTACTTCATTGGAAAGGGGCTCCACAAACGCACGATGAAATAATGAATGTTTATGAAAATAAAAAAACGATCATATGACAGTGCTCTAAAGAGGAAAATGAGTTTTCAAGCTATCCGCATATTCCTGATAGTTCATACGAGCTTTGGAAGACTATCACTCCTGCATGATGACAAGTAAAAAAGAGGGGGGACTTCTTCCGATTTAACCAAATTCAACCAGCCAAATGTGATCATACATGATACTTATCTTAGTTTTGGCTACGTGTGTGGAAACTTATTCACGAAGAGCTGTACAACCCAGAGGTGTCAATATTCTGAGTACCACGACTACCAACTACAGAACTTATATTTATGCGGTCCTTCTTTATGCGGTTTTACATTTGTGAGATTTGTTTTTATGCGGTATATTAATTTCAATGCTTTGGTGCCACTATAATGTTTTCTATTAATGAATGTTTATACTCTTCAAGAAAGAAACGTTCTGTTCATTGGTTAAAAACAGTCTTTCGACAATGCAAGTTCAATTGCCTTTTTTCAACGCCGTAGCAGCACGCGCTTTATTGAAGACGCAACTTTCAGTGACAGTGACATTATCAATAATTTTATAGATTATGAAGAGGAAAAAGAAGACAAGGAATCTTTGTGAGTGAATAAAATATATACAGGGATTCAGCTTTTCAACACAAATTAGAAAAACATTTTCTTAAGGTATCCGACTGCGTTCGGAACCGTGATTTTGCAAAAGCCTATAAATGGATAATATTTATGATATTTTGTGTCACTTAGATTAGAAAATGTATATAAAATTGTTTTAAGAATAGTATTATAATAAAAAAAAAATTAAGTACAATATTTTGAGAAAAAAATGAACATAGAATGACCCATTTTCAAAATATTCTCCTTTTGTGAAAAATGCTTCGATTATAATAATATTTTTCTGTGTATAGCTCAGACCCTGTACAGAGGCTCAACAAGAATTTTTGAAATACATAACTTAGAAGTGGGTTTATCCATATTTTACGACAACAGAGGGGAGAAATTTTAAGAAAAAAATGCCGATAATTATTTCAATTGGTTGTAACTCTAAATATAATGAGAACTTTTCAAAAATCATAGATGAGCCTCTGTACAGAGGTCTGAATTATATACAGACAAAATATTATTCTAATAGAAGCATTTTTCACGAAAGGAGAACAGTTTGAAGAAAGGTTATTCTAAACTTTTTTTTTGGCGAAATATTGCATTTAATTTTTTTTTTTCAAAATGTCCTTAAGACAATTTTATACGTGTATTTTAATCTAAGTGACACTAAATATCGTGAAAACTATCCATTTATGTGCTTTTTTAAAATCACGGTTCCGAACATAGCCAGATACCTTAAAATAGATACCAATTCTGAAAGTAGGAAGTCTTAAGTGCAGAAGTAGTACGTAAAGAAGGCCATGTTGCCTGTATCTACGGATCGTCCAGCATTCGCCTTAATATAATTTATAAAGCATAGCCAGATAATCACAATACTTATTATTTCACACTGCTGAAGTATCATTTGAGGTTCATATAAAGAAAGAATGTTGCAAAATGATTATATATACCAAAAACTTCGTCTTTTTTACACGAGTACGCATATTAACAAATTTGGAGGTGCAGTAAAAAAATTTGCGTAATGTTGTTTTGAAAGTCTGCCACATCTGACCTTTTCTAAAGATCTCCAATCGCTTATCTTGCTACTAGAATTCAAAAATTTTTGGCTGCGCCGAGAATTTGAGTACACATAAATTATGCCAATCAAATGGTTGAATACTTAATTATGAAGTAAACTGCTGCGCTCTACAATGATGACATCCATACGTTGAACAAACATTGAAACAATGTATGACTTTGAATAACAAATAAAAAGAAGTTTCCATATACATTATATTTATAAACCTTACCGATGAACTATGTTACATGTATACATTTGCATGTGAATCATTCTTATCCATCCTGTCTTTTTCATTTAGAAAAATGTGTGCATTATATAAACATAATTTTATATATAACTTGTTTGTGTAGTAATATATATACACTCGTGTAATGTATGCTTGCAGTTTTAATATTATACATGTGTATTATTTTTCGAAGATTGCAAATGACTATGGGTAAAAATTATTTTATTTTTATTTTAAATCTTAAACATATGTTCATGCAATAAAGATATTTTAAGGAATATTTCAAATTCCTGTCCAGAGAAACAAATATACTTTTATTTTAATTGAATGAAAAAATGGAACTTAATTGCACATGTTGAATGAAAATAGTCTAAATCCAGAATCTGCTAAACCATAAATCGAACAATTAAAATGATAATGCTGAGAACGCTTTGGTTGATTATCCTACTTTAAAATTAAATAAGCAATCAGCACAAGGAGGGGGGGTATAACACATTTTCTGTTCTAGTACCCATAATAAATCTCACTTTTATGAATTCTGAATTTTTCAATACATGAACTTTCAGAGCAAAATACGTTTTCAAATGTTTAATTCAATAGGTTAATATTTTATGCTGTACTGCTTGTTTTTTCCAATGGGTGTATTTAACAATAGGACGTTAGGGATTTCAATTACATTTCCCCGTCCCTCGATGTTATTTCGACACCGTGACATAAAATATATAATTGCAGAAACTAAATAATTGCTGGAATATTGTTCAGTAGGGTCTAATTTTAAGGCTTTTTAATATTATTTCATGCAATTATAATATATTATGACCATTTATGTCATAAAACACTGTAACAAGACAAATTACTTAATCCTTGAAAATTGAATAAACCAATGATATGCATAAATATTAGCATAATAAGCAAGATCGCAATTTCAGTCTGAATGTGACTTTTTAAATCATTATTTATTGTTTTTATACATAATGTTTTGTGCATACCTCATTTGCAATAAATATAGGGATATTGTTGTCAGAATTTGGTACTTTTCAATTAGATGAACACAGGTTATAACCCAACAAATGTTACAATCCCTAGAAGACATACGGTCAAATTCAACTTTCTCTTATTACTCCCACATGGCTTTATTAATTATTAAAAAAATTAATAAAACAACAATATATTAAATAGTTTTCATTAAAACGTATATTATATATGTCGTCATCATTCATGACAGAAAACTTTTTTTCTTATGAATTAAATCAATCAATTACTGCATTTTAACTTCTGATACTTAACATTTATCTAACTATCATCAGCTTACATTTTATGCATACTATAACACATCGTAAAACACAATTAATAATTTAACTGCAATCAATTTGAAGAACTCATCTAATAGGTATGTGAAACATTAACTACAATTGAAATCCAATTAGACATTTACTCAATTCTAATCTGCAAGCATTTCGAAGCTTAGTGGACAATCGAGTATATGCTCGTCAAGCATGAGCGCAACCTGGTTAGTATCTCCCTGATTTAATAGGCTGGAGATTGTCAGAAATGTTAGATGGATGTCCTTAGTTCATTTTAAGCATGAAGTGAACTGCTTATGTTCAAGCTCTACATGACCAATTCGAATGTCATTCTTGATAGCTAGGAATATGTGTTATTACGAGGCAGCATGAGATTAAATACAGCATTGATGCATTAAGGTGTCAGGTTCTAGATTTTAGTGCGGTAAATCTAAATTATCTCTGGGTTTCCTGATACATTAACCAGATATTTATTATTAAATAAATAATATTATACGATTTATACGAATTAAAACATAAATATCTCGTAATATTGTTACGAATTTTGCGTAAATAGCGTAAACAATTTGTATTTGGATGTATAATGCATTTGTACTACTCCATGTTATATTTATTTTATTTTAAAATTGTAATTTTCGCAAGCAACGCCATCTCCTACGTTGTAATGGTGATTCAATGGGAATTTGGTGACATCTGGGCTATAGAACCAAGTTGGTAACTTTGGAAACCATTTTTGGACAATTCGGGATCTTATGGATGCTTCTAGAAATTAGTGGAAAATAACTAATTTCAAGACCTATGACACAAGAGGATCTTTCTTGAATAATCCGCCAGGCCTATACATAGAGAGATGCACGCAGAAAATCAGTCAGTATTGTTTTGACTATTGTTTAATAGACTTGTTTTGAGCGTTGACGCGATTAGTGATTACATTGGCTATTGAACGAGCGATTTTTAGTGAATAATCTTTCACATACTTTTACTTTAGAGAATGTTAGTTGTGTCTGAGCACTGTAGAAGATATGAACTGCTGAGATTTATTCTGCGAATATTGCTGCTCAATCCAGTATTTCAAGAAATGGATTTTCGACAGTAAATTCTCATCGTTATTAAAGAACTGTCTTGTTCTTTGTGACCCATTTGCATAAAAACCTCGAAACCCGATCAACATAACAATATGTATCAGCTAATATGTTAAAACAATTTAACAAATGTGGCTTACATTAAGCACATAAATGCTATCTTTAAATTCTATTTGCAAAGAAAATACTGGGCATTCAAGTCTTCTTTTATTTCAAAATGTTGCAATATGTATACATAAATATACGTAATTTGTAATTTTTCATGAAGGTTCTGAAATTGGTCATCACCAATTCAGAATTCGTGATGAATGTACTGTTCATACTGCCGAACTTTTAAGACTTGGTAGCATTTGAGCTACTTTCTTTCTTTATGTATTTAATAATTACATTTTAATATTTGATATAGTGTTTCTACTCAAGAAAATGATACGAGATGAGATTTTTCACATATCATTCACACAAATTTAAAAATTAAAATTGTTTGAAGAAAATTTGAAAAAAATTAAAATCCTATTCCCGTTGAAATTATTATTTTTTTGACGTGAAATGTTTTTGTAAAATCCTTACGCATGTTATAAACAACTTTAGGGATAGATTTTACAATAACTCAATTCCTTTTTGAGAAAAAAAAAATAAAATGTTGATAAGCATTCTAGAAATCAACAAAAAAGCCAATATCTCTTACATGTTAATTTTTTTTTAAAAAAAAATATTCAGTTTACAGAAAAATGGATCTCTAATTTTTTTATATGCCTTATATGCAGCACACAGCAAAAAATGAAAGTGATTGGTAAATAGTTATGGAAGGAGTAGCATCTTGAATGCACTAATGTTTCGAAAAACACTAACTGAGAAAAACAACTTTAAACTTTATAATTCTGAAAAAAGAATTATAATAAGCTTAAATAAACTTAAAATACCACTTTAAGATATTAGTTATATATTTTTCTTGAAAATAATTGTATTTTTGTATGTTTTCAACCCATACATTTTTATAAATGTTCAATTTTAAGAAGGTATTAATTGCACAAGAAAATTCAAGAAAAATGTTAATTTTTTTTTTTCTTTCACGACAGAAAGTTTAGTTTTTTTTTCTTCACATAATATTGAAGTATTACAATTGTATGAAAAACATATCAGGAATAAGAACGGAAGTTATGAAATTATTAATATACACTGGTGTGCAAAACTTAAGCAACAATGTAAAGATTTTGCAGATAGCCATGAAATTGCAAAAAAGGAGAAGTCTGGAGATCAGTACAGTGAACAAGTAAGACAGTAGAAACGTCATGCGTATGCAAATATCAGGAACCAAACGTCCGAAACGACGTGAGCGTACGCAAAACGCGTGATGTCAGCGCGCACTGCTCAACAGTAGAATAAAATGAAGGACGGAGACGCAATTCAACATATTCGTTGCAAGTGCCAGTGAGTTAGTTTGTGAAATATGGCTAGAAGAATTCACTTGGACGACTTCACACGTGGAAGAATGATCGGAAAGCTGGAGGAAGGGCGTACCGTCACCAGTGTAGCTGCAGAGTTCGGAATCAAATAGTGTCGTTTCGCGTGCTTGGAAAGCGTTCCAAACCACAGGTACAGCTGTTAGAAAGGTTGGTGGTGGCCGCCCAAGGACAACAACTGCGGGGGATGACCGAAATATCATCCTGCAGGCGAAAAGAGGCCGACGGCAGTCAGCAAGCGTAATTGTTCAGCAACTCTCTACAGCAACGGGGCGACAAGTGTCGCGGTTTACTGTGGCCAGACGCCTTCAAAAAGGGGGACTATTCGCCCGACGTCCTGAACGCTGCCTCCCGTTGAAAGTTGACCACCGATGTCACCGTTTACAGTGGTGCAGAGAACACAAAAACTGGACAACTGATCAATGGAGACGTGTCCTCTTTACGGATGAGAGTCGGTTCAGTACCAGAAGCGATTCTCAACGCGTTTTGATTTGGAGAGAGATCGGGACATGGTTTTATGCCAGTAACATCAAGGAAAGACACCATTACGGTGGTCCTGGAGTTCTTGTCTGAAAAGGCATGAACGGACGAACTGAGCTCCACATTTTCGATAGAGGGTCTGTAATTGGGGATCGCTAATGTGAGGAGGTACTTCTTCCCATTATGCGTCTGTTCCGAGGTGCCATTGGCCCAGACTTCATTTTTATGGATGACAATACACGGCCACATCGGACTCTTGCTGTTGAGGAGCTGCTGTAAAGGGAAGATATCACTCGAATGGATTGCCCAGCGTACTACCTAGATTTAAATCCCATCGAACATGTGTGGGATGCTTTGGGGAGACGTTTTGCAGCACGCTTACATCATCCGGAGAACACCCAACGACTCAAACAGATGCTGATTGAAGAATGAGTACTCCTACTGCAAGAAATGTTGCACCAGCTGGTTCTGAGTATGCGGAGACGGTGCGAAGCAACCATTGCAGTGAGGGGAGGGCACATACCATATTAAGGAACATCTGCTTGTTGTTCTTCCTGTTGGATAGACCATCTCTCCCTCATTTCTGAATTTCATGTCTCTCAGATGATTTTTCGTGAAGTTATGGCAATAAACCCACCTGTTGCTTAAGTTTTGCACACCAAAGTAAAATGCCTTAATTCAAAAATTTTGCATGCACACATTTCAGAAAGAAGGAAAATTACTTTATTGTATTGCCTCGAAAATATTCTGCTTTATATATTATATATTCTTTTTGTGTAGTTATTATTTCTCTTTATAATACAGATTTTTTTATCATAACGCCTTTTTAACTCTTTTTTTTTCCTAAAAAGGGGGCGTGGCCGAATTGCCTAATTTGTTTGCAAATGAAGTTTTATTCAACTTCTAAATTTCAGACTTGCTCAAATGATATATTAATCGAAAGATAATAATGCAAAAAATCAGATAAAATAAACAAAAACGATAGGTCGGTCATTTTTGGGGTACCAAGTCCTTTTAATACTATAAAATGGATCATACAGCATAAGTGGTTTTCTAAATATTTCATTTGCTCACATTCTCTTTCTTCCTTAAAATTTCACAAAATATTGCGTCTTACAATAATATTCTTGCGGAAATTTAAAAGAATCTTAAAATTTTTAAGGATACAAATATCCTATCGTTTTTTAACTTTTGTTTGTGGCCATACTGGGATATTTCGAAGCGTGAAAGGACTGATTTCTTTGCAAAATCTGTAACCAAGCAGGGGATTGTAATTTCAGTTAACAATCCGAAATCCTTCTACAAGAAAAAAACTAAACAAAACGTTATCTTTTATTGAATCACTCAATACACGAAATCAGCTCACTCTTTTCTGGCAAAGGAATTTTTCCAACCATTTCACAAAGACTATCTTGTGAACACTTTTTTACTAATGATTAAATAAAGTAATTTCTTACTGGTCATGATAATTTTAAAGTGAACCACAATTCATTTAACAGATGCCTTTCAAACTTTGTGACTGTAATGCTGGTGTGAAGCATTTTATTCTTTTTTGTTCAAAGTTTAAGAAAGAAAATGCATGAAAACCACACTGCATGTTCTTAAAATCAACTGTCCTCCTAACTTTTTTCAGCCTGTTTCAAGTAAGGCTTCGTTCATTTTATTATGTATATGTTAACGTTAAAGTATGAAATCCGTTATTTCATGAAATAACTGGACAAGTCAGTTAAATCATATAAAATTATTGAATTCTACGATTTAACTAGGTATTCTATAGAATAACGATTACTTTATCGTTAAAGTATTAAATACCGAATTCTCGAAAGTTCTTTGAACCAGTTTTAGTTGCTTTGGGAAGGATTTTTCCCATTAGAAAATATAGATGGCCGAATAAAACAATTGTACTCTAGATCTCAGTTCAGTATTTGTCAGCGAGAATTAATTTCCATTGAAGAAGTTAAAATATTGACACAGCGCTTCAATCTGTTGCAACAGCTCAAAGCTGCGGTACTGAACAAGGATTTAAAAAATGCTCGTGTGAAAAAATATAAATTTTTTATGGTAAAAAGTGCATTTATTTCAAAAATAATAAGCCGTCCAATCAAAAGTGTCATCACAACAATCCTTGATCTAAAAAATGGCCTCGGTAGCCGAGTGATATAGGTATCGGATCGTGGCTGGCTTTGACACGGGTTCGAGCCCAGTACCACTAAGACCCGCCGTGTAGGGCAGCGATGCCCTCTAAATGTGTCGTGAGCTGAAAAGTCATCCGGTTGGTGTGGTAGTTAGGAGAGTGGGGTGCAAGCTCAGGTGTCGTCCACGTCACTTGACCATGGTTCAAAATTACGTGGTCCGTCGCCAAAAGCCCTTGTGTAGCTCAACAGTGCGACGTTAATATTCACTCACTCACTCAATAAGACGCAACTAACTCAAACTAATAAATAATGAAAAGTAAAACAAAAGTGTCTCAAAAATTTAAATTAATATTCTCTAATATTTTTGTTTTAAAAAGTTTACGCAATGTTTTTTATGAAGCAACGGGTTTTCTTCACAGCATGTATTTTTGTTGATAATATTTAAATATAATCTATTTTTGCATAATATTCCTTTTTCTTCTTTCTGTATAACTAATGTTAGCAATATGAGCAGTAGTACATTATATCTATCATCTGCTTTACCTTATTATTTATCAATTATTCATCCACAAAGTAAATAAAATGTATTTTTCCGAGAGATTTTAGCCATTTATGATCAATTATTTTCAGAAATATCTTTGAAATTGTTCATTTTTCATTTTAACGGTCTATCCTTAATTATTTCATGTAATAACTTGATAAAGTATGCAATTTTGAATCTATTACATACTTTAACTGACTTGTCTAGTTATTTCATGAAATACCTAATTATTCTATAAAAGAACTGAATTATACACTTTAACGGTAACATATATAAATCATTGATTGGATTTTGTAATTTTTATAAATATTTAATTTCTCTATTTTTTTGTTACTTCATTGTATTGGTTTTTTTACGTAATTGTTTTATTTTGCTAAGCACTTATTGTCTTTGTAATTGATTTATTTTTGTTAACTTCATTATTTCGTAACTTTTGTTTTGTTATTTACTTTTTATTTTATTTATCTTGCTTCTGTAAGCTCCGTGTGATATTTGTGGTGCACGAGAATTATTTTATATGTCTTCAATAAAAAAAATAAATATATGTATGTTCGTTAATTAATTTTAGAAATATCACTTTAACATTATTTATGTTCTTAAATGTTATGCAGTAGTCAATTCATTTACTAATTCCACATATGAATTCAACTCTGTTCGCTTATAAGAAGTATAATCATTATATACATAGTTTAAAACAGAAAGTTAATAAAAGTTTTAAAATTTAAATTTGAAGGCTATAGAATTATTTTGTCGTGTGTTATTGCATGAAATTATTAATATTGTTTTGATGATGTTATTTTTTCTGTGACTCGTTATGATACAAAAAAATTATTTGTCTTTATACCGATATTTGTTCTTAAAATCCATGTTGTTTTATTTCTCAAACATTCAGTTTAAGATGAATTAAAACATGCTAAATATTTATTACAAAGTAATGCCTAATTTTTTTCGTATTTTTAATAGCTTTGAAAGAGATTATGTATTACTTTAGTCTTAACACGATTCTCTCTAGTATTGTAAGAAATTATTTTAGATTTCCCTTTTTGGTGAGTACTGTCTTTAAAATGGCTTACAAAACTGTATAAGATTACGTAAGTGCGATGAATCTCACAACAAAGATAGGCAAAAACCTGCATATTTGTTTACATTTCAAGAAATAATTTCTTTTATTACCTAAATAGGTATTTTTAACTTAACTTAGTGGTGCAACAGCTCATGAGGGCCAAGGCATACTGTGCCCAACTCAGTATACGCGACCTTGGACCCTGAGGTGCATGACCAGATGTTTTGGTCAAGTGATCAGTCTGACATTAAAGCCCCAGTGTTAGGTTCCCATGCCAGCTTGGTACTCATTTATCGACCCACTGAAGGGATGCAAGTCTGAGTCAACCTTGCCCAGCTCACTTGCTCAGCCAATGGGTTTCAAATAAGTATTAACCTATAGCAAAATAAATTTAGCACTTGAAATTGTTAATTCTTACAGCAATATTTCATTTCCAGCAAAAGAAAAATCACTTTCATTATTAATTACGGAATTTTTTAAGTCGATAAATTATTTTAGTTATAAAATGTTTCAGGTGAAAGGACTATAATGACAGTATTATGCAAATAATATATACCGTAAAAAATCAGGCTTATAACGCACACTTTTAACATTAAAAATACGATCGAAATTTTTGAGTTCATGTTATATGCAGGATATAAGAATGAGAGCTTCAAAATGAAAAAAGTGGTGCATAGAAAAAATTAGGCTTCCCCAAATATCGAAATACTGTTTATTTAAAAGAAATGGCATTTACTATGAACTTAAAGGTTGTATTTCTAGAAGCATACTATTTTTTTTCAAAATCCTTGAATAACACCTCCAATAAATGACTTCAAAACATAAGATTTTTACATATGTACGTTTCAAGTTTCTTCGTAAAAAAAGGGTTGCCCGTTATACGGCAAATTTTACGGCATTTTATATAAAAATTTCTGTATGTGTTGGGAATTTGAAAATGTTTCAGAACATTCTAAATACATGTTTCTATTGATCGAGTAAGATTAAAAATGACCGAGCATATGTCTAGATAAGAAGCGCCCATGATTGCCTAGAAGCACACAAAAAGAAGACTCAGTCATATTAGAACGATACAAATGAGCTCAAAGGCAGTCATGTCCAGTCAATACTCTAAGCTCAGCAACAGCAGTAGAGTCCGAGACACAGTTAGGTTTTATTAGTACCCTCTATGACTTATTGTTGGCAGCACTGGTAGCAGCGTCTCGAAAGAATATTTTTATAAATCCTACTAATTTCAAGTTTTGCTGAGTGAACAGGCAGGTTTCTCGTAGATATTTGGAAAATACCCATTCCTCTTTTTGCTAAAAGAGGCATGGATTTGCTTTTTAATTTCCCCAAAGGCCACAATGGGAAGGTAACCCCTGGAGGACAATCTTTGTCGGATTTCTGCTTAGCAGCTCAATACAATCCTGGAATCGGGAATTTCGTCTTGGTTACTTACAAGACCAGAATCGCAGGTCCTCAATCTGATAAAATTGCTGTCTTATAAGGAATGGAGAGACGGGAAGAAAGCTGATGAAGGGTCAAATGAATGCTCTCGATTTCACCGTCATAATTAGTCGTATGAGAGACGACATGAAAAAAGATTAAAAGGAAAACAAGTAATATAATTTTTTTAAGTCAATTCCTAATTACATCAACAAAGAACAATTTTACTTCAGCTACTTTTTATTAAATAGTTACAATTAATATAAATATGTATCGGCATATGACAGAATCATAACATTAAGAGGTATTTTTTTTATTAAATATCATTAAAGTATCGTATTTCCATCCAAAACAATGATATAAATAAAATTTCAGTTCAAATGAATACTTTAAAACGTGAGAAAGTATTTTTCAAGTTTTGACACAAGTCACCAAAAATGATTCCAACATGGCTGTACTTGTAATTCTTTAAATAATTAGTTTTAATCAATTAATTTTCATTAATTATAATTAAATTATTGTATTGTCATCCAAAATAAAATCATATATATAAATTATCAGGTCAATCGAGAGCTTTAAAATGTATTTTATTAACGATTGTAAATTTCACCTAGATAAATAAATAAATATATAGAGAGTATGAGTTAATAGTAGGAATTGAAAAAGATCACAGGAAATTTCAGCACCACCGCCCTGAGTAAAATACAAAAGGGATCCATCTGTGTAAATATGAAGCCACTCATCAGGGGGATAGTAATGGTTTGAAATTAGTTTAATAGTTAATAGTATAAATTGTAACTTGAAAGTACATTAAACACATGGTTTTTTTATAAACTACATTGAGAGATTCTCACATTATTGCTTTTATTTATTAAGTGGATGGGTGTCAGTTTTCTTAATCAGCTATAATGAACGGATAAAAAAGAGAAAAAAAAGACAGACATTTTCCTTTTAGAATGCATTCATTTCTAATGTACTTTTTGTTTAATCAAAAGTTTTCAAAAATTTCTTTCTCGAATATCTTTCAATTAAACATGTATTTTCTTTTCTTTTGCCGCTTTAATCTTTCTCTTTTTTTTCTGGAATAAAAGAGCCAGATAGAAAATTTCGAAAAACAAGCGGAATCTTACATTTCCGCGTTTAGAAGCGAGGCGGAAATTATGTTCATTTGCGGTGAAAATGATAAATTTCCGGAAGCAAGGATTGAAACAAAACTTTTTTAGAAATTGATGGGGAGAGAAAACCCATTTCCGACTGAAGATTCGGAGTTGACAAAAATCATTGAGCATCTTAACATAACATTTCACAGCACATAAAAATGGAAAAAAATCCTTTATCTCGTATTTAATTTACATTAAACACTTTCAAGACATACTTATTACAAACTAATTAACTATTTATAACTTTTGCTTGCAAAGTGCCAGAAATTTAATGTATGAACCAAATTGTGTAATTGAATCGTCTTTTGAGTTTATGTTTTTTATTATAAATTTTTCAAAGCTTTTCAGTATGTTTAACTTTTTAAATTGTTATTGGCGATAAATAAAAATAACTTTCTCTCTTTTTTTTATTAACTTTTTTCTGCTTACATTTAGTCATACAGCTTACTTCAAAAATATTTTTAATTTATCAAATGTAGAAGCAATTATGAAAAATGTGTGCCGAACAAAAATTATATTAATTTAATTGATGATATTTATTTTCAATAAATTCATGAATGAAGCTGAATGTAACTTCGTAGACATTGCGTAGACACTGATACTTACTGTTCCCATTCTCTTTCCCCTAATTGCTAAGAGGGGACGCCGACAAACGTGGGAAAATTTTATTTGCTTCCCTAATTGCTGGAAAGAGGTTTCGCAAATGGGTGGTCAGAAATTCTGACCATATTTTCCCATGCCAGTTCGAAAGTTAAAAGAGACACCGGTACAATGTTCTTTTCGGGTTCTCACAAATCTGGGGTGACAACACGTATGAGAAGTGAACTCAGACTATGAGCCCAGACAGATTCCCACTATAAGCGGCTAACGGACAACAGATCAAAGGGAATCGGCAGTGAAGGATCGTGAGAAACGAGAGGTTTATAAAGAGAGAGCGAGGGATACTAGGAAGCGATTTTGACTGAAGAGAATCCGATTGTGGCCTCTTGTTAGCGATTGACTTGAGAGTCTGCGATACCTGAGTCCACGAATTAAGGTGAATTCGAATCGAGGATGTTTCGAATCAGTAACAGCAAAGTGGTAAATAAAACCAGCGTACTCAAGCCAACTGAGTGTGGAGTTACCGAGAGTAAACTGAGAACCGTGGACCTCTTTGACATATCCTATGTATAGGGCATTTCTCTAAAGGATTACTTTATTTAAGTATGTTTAGGCGAGTGATATAAGACATTGCAGCGAAAGAGACTTTATCTGTGGACCCATCTTGCTAACTAATTGTAATAGAATATTTTTTGGATGATTTTCTTACTGTGAAATAGGTTACCCCAGAGCTGTATGATGTTGTTACATATAGAATCATATGAAAGTAAATGATTTATTAAAATATTAGTCCAATATTGCTTTTTAACTTACATATTTCTATGACTTTTAATAACAACAATAACTTAAAATTCCAATAGTACTTTTTTAATTTTTTGTTTCTCGTTAAGGATTTAATGCACACTTTGGTGAAACTTTTTATCCAAACCTTTCTATTACTTACATTATGCTTAAGGATTTCAAATTTGTTTATAGTTACATAGCCCAGTTTCTGATTGAAATTGCTGCACGTAATTTGCATGGTACTAATAATCTGTACCTATGATTGACAATGTTGGAAATGATTCTTGAAGGAATAACTGCCGAGCTCTAAAAAATATTATTGAATGGTAAAATGTATTTACTGAAGTCTACATTTTTCACCCTTACTATACAAAACTATCCCTTAAAGCAGATGTTAAATAACACAGTATTTTACTATATCTGAGTTGATAAGGAACTCGAATGATTAAAAAAAATATTTATGTCTCTTAGTGTTTATGAAATGTAAGCATATGCGAGTAGATTTCATTTAACAATGGCCAATGTGTACTATCAAAATTTGACATTTTTAAAATTAAGTGAAAGTAATTTTTTGATCAAAAGTAAGACGTATGAATTTAATTCTATAAATAATAATGTAAAACATCATTCATAAATTAAACATTCTAATTATCACATACTTTTCTGTGTACTCTTTCGTTATTGGTAAAACATTGGGGACTTAGTCATAGATTTGGTGGAGTACTGAGTTTAAGGTATCGCATTAGTTCCAATAATTCCTTGAAATTAAAATCCCCAGATTTAATAATTTTAATTTTTAATAACTTCATATTAAAGGGTTGTAAAGGAGTGAAGCTTATTTTAATTACATACATAGCAGTTAAATGTCCCGGTGGAAAGTTTGAATCCTCCAAAATTTGATTTTGGACAATAACAGAAAGTCCAAATGTTTAGGAACCAAACAATGTAACATTGACCAAACTTTCCTGGTCATCTAAATTACTATATTCTTATTTGAACTAAATCTATGGAATACCAATGAAGAAGATGTTATTTGACTTTATCGAGATCTGTTAAAAATTTTGATGCACCGGGAAATCTTCGTGAAGAGACTGAAAAAAAAGTTAAAAGGTCATGGAGATCGTATAGCTCTTTACCTCTTCCTGTGTTCTGTCTAATCTATGACGAGGAAAAGTAACGCCTTCTTGAGACAGAAAATTGATGTTTCAATAATTTAATCAGGACTATCTCGAGAAATCAATTACTCTTCAGAGTCCATGTAGCTTTTCAAATCATGCGCTAATATTCAATTTAAAAGATGGCTTGTATATATATATATATATATATATATATATATATATATATAAGGCTAAAGATAATCATTTTTCAATTTTTTTTGGAAGACAGTGTAACAGTAAAAAAATAAAATATCTTTTATATTCAGATTATATTATTAAGTTGATTCTGTAAATAAAAAAGTCAGAATGACCAGACACATTATCTTATAATTTAAAAAAATAATAAAAACTATAAAAGATTTTCAAATTGCTCACTTTTTTAAATTTTTAGTTGTTTTAAAAGATTTATGTTTCTTTGATTATTGCGAGAAAAAGTTAGTATGAATTTGAAAATCAAAATTCCTTTGTTAATTTTTTATAATAGTTTTTCTAACTAAACCTGGAAAGAACTCGAATTTTCTTTCAAAATTGTAAATTTAGAATTTAAAAAAATATCTAGAGATATCAGCCCTAAATTTCCACACTAACTTGTATAGAACATACATTTTGGGTGTATATACAAAATATTTTAATTCTCTATCATGAACAGAAAAAAAGCCTTAGGGATTAGAAAACACTTATATCTTCAAAATTAAAAGTCTGAGAAAACCGCATTTAAAGTTTGTAAAGGCATAAAACAAAAACATTTAATGCCCGTAAAGCCCGTCAATATATTATTTTCTCCAATGTGTGTTCTACATTTAAATATTATTTTAATTAAATATGGCTGAAAATAATTTTTTTAATTCAAAATATTTTTTGCATAACGTTCATAGCATTTATTGCGATGACAGTTTATTCAGCTTAATCTTAACCTAATATTTTTACAAAAGTTTTGAGACACAACGAATTCCTGTACAAAATAATAATGATACTAGCTTAAGCTAAAAACAGCTAGGTTTGTTCATAAAATTGGATATTTTTTTCAGTTTTAAATGGGGCAGTTTAGGAAGTTTTAGCTCTTGTTGTACGACTTTAAAATACTAAAATATAGCACTACAATATGTTTAGTATAATTCAGTTTTGTACATCAAGGGGAAATGTTGAATTTTATCTCCAATACTTGAGTTCAGAATACTTGTATTCGGAAGTCCAATTGTTGTATCAGATGAGGACTGATTTTTTCATACATAATATTCAGTAATATTCCATCTCTTTGAAATATTGTTACTCACAGTATCCTGAGAACATTTTTGCCCATGGTATTTTCTAAACAGGAAAAAATTAATGATAAAGAAAGGAGTTATATAGTAAGTTGTAAGAAGAATTATTGTTACTCACAGCAATCTGAGAACACTTTCACGATGGCATTTTATCAACAGGAAAAAATAATGGTAAAGAAAGGAGTTATATAAACCATTTTTAAAGCAAAAATTGGCTTTAAAATCAATCTGAATAAATTAATTATGATAACTCAAAAAACTCAAAACATAATCAAGTGGAAATGTTTTTAGTAATGAAAATCACAATTAAAATAGACATTTCACACTAAAAGAATTGATTGTGATCAAAAATATTTTTAATTAAATCAATTTAAGCTTTGACAAATGCTTTAAAATTGAATCAAAACCATAGCTCAGAAAAATTCAAATATCTTAAAAACTAAATTGTTAACAGATCTGAAATTTGGTGGCAAACTTCTCAATGATATGGGCCACAAACAAATTAAAAAAAGAATCGGTAACTTTGAAATTTGTGTTGTACTGTGTAGCCTTAAAATTTTAATGACTATCATTAATACACACAATAAATTCTTATCTTTATAGCAGATCAATTTTATATAATTCAATGTATAACTCACAGTATGTTTATTTTATCGGGTTTTTATCTATCTTTTGTTAATATCACTAATGAAAAATTATACTAAAAATATACTTGCATAATTTAACACCCTGTTATCAGATATTGGCTGATATTTAAATCAAAAGAACATCGCTGAATCAGCAGATTTTTCTAGTTTGATTTACTTTTGACTAAATTGACAAATATAATTCAAACAATACCCTTAAAAGTTTGTAGTACAGAATAAATTTTTTCTTTGATATAACGGAAAAATTAACCCCTAAGTGCTGCGGAAATGTATACCCATCCTGCTGAGCTGGTGCTTTTAGTATCCTGGATGTGTATACACACCCTTCCGAAGGAGAATTTATTGTATTGTGCTTCTCTGTTTAAAACTAGCCCCACGTCTTTGAAATACAATTACATGGCATTAATAGTTCTTCTAAAGAATTTACTTATTTTGGAGAGGAGGTGGGGAAGGAATTTGAAAGGGTAAATTCTAGAAACGACTGAACTCACAGATAAGCAGTTTTTCTTGTATTTTCTATTCTTCATTTTCTGTAATTTTCGCTTACCATATGAAGTTTTGTAATTTTTGGTACAAATGCACTAAAGCGATACTGGTCTGCGTTCAACCTTGTTTTAGGATATATCACAGAACACGTAAGTTAGAATTTTTTTATTATATTGTGTAACATTAGAAATTAAATTTTTATTTTAAATTTTTTTTTATTTTATCATTTTCTTTTATTTCTTTTTAAAGTGAAAGTAATCAATTTTTATGTAGAAAAACACGACTCCCTCCCAATGAACCATGTAACAATGCGAGTATGTGGGGAAGAACGGTGGCACTGGAGGGGTGAGGGTGAATTTGTACTTTTTCCTCGTCAGTTAAGGTATCCAACTACATTCGGAACCGTGATTTTGCAAAGCACATAAATAGATAATTTTCGTGATATTTAGTGGCACATAGATTATAATATATGCATAAAATTATTTTAAGGACATTTTGATAAAAAAAAATATTTAAATAAAATATTTTGGCCAAAAATTAACTTAGAATAATTTTTATTCCAAATGTTCTCCTTTTGTGAAAAATACTTCTATTATATAATAATATTCTACCTGTATATAGCTCAGACCTCTCTACAGAGGCTCAACTAGAATTTTTGAAATATATAACTTAGAAGTAGGTTTATTCACATTTTACGACAACAGGCGGGAGAAATTTTAAGGAAAAAACGTCAATAATTATTTCAATCGGTGGTAACTCTGAAAATAATGTGAATTTTTCAAAATTTCTAGTTGAGCCTCTGTAGAGAGGTCTGAGCTATATACAGGTAGAATATTATTATAATATAACCATTTTTCACAAAAGGAGAACATTTGTAAAAAAAGATTATTCTAAGTTAATTTTTTGCCAAAACATTATGTTTAAATAAATGCTTTATGTCAAAATGTCCTTAAAACAATTTTTTGCATGTATTCTAACCTGAGAGTCACACTAAATACCATGAAAATTATCCATTTATGCGCTTTTTTAAAATCACGGTTCCGAACGTAGTCAGATAACTTAAGGGGTTATATATACTCTTCCAAATATATTCCAATTAAATTTAATTGTTAAATATTGAATTGGACGTACATGAAAAATGTCATCTCTATATCTAATACTTCAAATTATAAATGTAAGCCAATGTATTATTCTACGCAATTAACAACTGATTTCCACTCAGGTTTAAGCACTTCACGTTTCACTGAACATGTTAGATGTTTCCTGCAATCGAAATCTAATTAGACAACCATTCAATTCTAAAGCCCATGTGCTTGTCCGCATAAACTCAGTGAACTATTTCGTATGTAGAAGCTCATCGCTGCCTCCTTGAATCAACAGTCTAAATCTTGTTAAACATTATAATGGGTGTTTGAAGTCCATGTGTGTTCTAATCACCAGAAGTATAAGTAAGCAGAAAAAGTCAAACATTAATAGAATAATAACTGAATTAAACTCTTTAAGATATAAATGCCAATTGTAGTCAACAGTTAGTATGTTGTAATAAGGATTCATGTAATAAATAGAGAAATAATGGCATTAGTTACTCACACTCTAGAACAAGAAATTTATATTATTAAGCATCTTGATATTTATTAGTAAAGTATTGTCTATTGAACAAGTAAAAAATATAAAAAAAATGTAAGACAATTCCTACTTTGAATGAATGAATAGAAAGTATTTTATTAACGATTCAAAATTTAAAATATATATATATATATATATATATATATATATATATATATATATATATATATATATATATATATTTATATACATACATACGATTATATAATACAATATATATATATATAATACGATATATACATATATATAATATATATATATATATATATATATATATATATATACGCATATATAATACATATATATATATATAATATATATATACATATATATAATACATATATATATATATATATATATATATATATATATACAGAGAGATAGAGGGAGGAGAGAGGGAAAGAAACTGAACTAATAGTAGGAATTGAAACAAAAACAAATTGTCTGCATAGTTACTAACAATGCACGCCTGTTTTGGCTGAAAAAAAGTTTTTCGACACCAACCTTTGTCATTGTTTTAACAGATTCATTCTTACAACAATGGAGACGAATCTAAGTTGGCGTTGAAAACCAGCAATTAATTAAGTTAAATTTAATTAATGAATTAGTATTTGAAAAAAAACTATACTAACATCAAGTATCAAATTTATTTGAACATGATTGAGTGAATAGAAAATAGTTTATTAACGATTAAAAATTTGTGAACAAGATAAGAATATATATAAATAAATATATATAGAGAGAGAGTCAGTGAATATATATACATATATATAGTAGGAATTGAAAATTAGGCATGGTTATTAAAAAGATTAATAATTCCGAAATTATCATTGTTAGTAAAATGCCAAGGAAAATACCAGTTGTAAACACAAATCATATTTTTTTATTCCAAGGGGGATGCGGATTTATGTTTCATCACTGCAAATCTTGTACATTTCACGGAATCTGGTATCTCTTTTCAGTGCGGCACCGTCTATGTGGTATACCAATCGCTGCAATTAAGTTTCACCACCAGTTTCCTCCCAGAGGGAGGTACTTGAGTTTTATTATATGAAACGGTAATAGGAATTTAAATTTGCCTACAACCCTCAAGTCAAACAGGTACAAAACGGATCCTTTGCATGCCGCATAATCATACGACATGAACGCTGTTGATTTTTTCTATCATGAAAATTCTCCGACTTTGGCCTGGGTGGAACCCACAAACTTGGGCGTGCAAGTGCCAAAGCAACTACACTACCCAGCAAGCCAAATCATAAAAATAAGTTTTGGAATATGTCATTAATATCTATAGTTGTCATAAATATGAATATTTATAGCATGATACATTATCAATTTTGTAGAATTATTCAAAAAATCTTTAGGTACCCTAGAGCATTATTAATTTAAAATCAGAGTAAAACTAATTGATACAATTGCTACCTACCATAAGAAAAGCTTTTTAGAGACATTTATAGATTTTAGAAATTTTTAATATTGTTCAATTTTTTTAACTACCAAATGATGAGGATAATATTTGAGGCTGGACCACGTAGATAAAACTACCCACCTCAGTTACTGTTTTAAAATCCCTACCAATATTTAATTAAATTTTGCGAATCAAAATAATGTATTTTCCACTTAAATAAGTTTAAAGCTATGTAACTCCTTATTGACATTTATTTTTAAGTCTAAACACAATTCAGTAAACAAATTTAGCTTAAGTAATAGAAATATCAGTGTGTTGTATTTTTATTATGCATAAATTACGAAGTGAGAGAGAAGAAACCTCTGCATGTTTTTTTACTTCATGAAAAATTTTATTAATTCAGTTGAAGTGTCTTTAAAATAGTTGGAACATATAATTACAAATTATTATTTTTATTTTTAATTTGTTTATTTCTTAGCTCATACAAGTGTGATCCAATAATTATATACCATTATTTTGAAATCCTGTTAAATGGTAAATATATTTATGCAAAGACTTTCATATTCTAAATGTCTGCCTACTTTTGTGATCTGAAATATTAATTGAATACTTCCATTTAACTGATGATTTCTTTGTGTCATAATGTTCAGTCTAGACAAGCTCTTGAATTAATGTCTCTCTTGTACTTCAAATCCAACTGTGCATATTTATATGACGAAGGTTATATAAATATGTAAGTGTTTATGCAGTTTTATTATAATTAATTTAATTTTACCTTACGGTAGTTTTATTATTACCTTTGGAACCGAAACTCTTGCTTTTGATAATGTGCATATTTTAGAAGGAATCAGTTTCATTAAAAAAATTATGGTTAAAATTGTTTTTATTCATTCAAATCAAAATTCAAGACATAAAACGAATGTAATGTTTTATTTAGACAATACAGGTACGCACAGACGCAAGATCAGGCAAACTTCAATAAGGTATCGGGCGGTATATCCTTGCCATTGATGAAAACTGTTTAATCCAGTGTTCCTCAAACTTTCAACATTTGTAACCCAATATATTCAAACATAATTTTCATTGCACCCCTCCCTTCCATTCAATAACAATGTATTGAATTTTATAATTCTATACTTTGACGCTAAGCCTACAATACGACTTAAACCTCTTAAGTAACACCGGAGTATATAAACAAATCGCTAATTGCCTGGGAAGTATATAAACGTCTTTCCGAAGTGCGATTTATGTGTGCACTGCTATCCATGAAATTATTTCGAAGGCTTTGGAATTGAATATAATGATCTTGATAGTGTTTGCGAAGGATTTACTTATTTCAGAGGATTTTATTATTTATTCCTTTCCCTCCCCCCAATACATCACATACACTCGCCTACTAGGAAAACGGAGGCATTAGGGGATCAAATCACGTAACTTTTAAAGTCAGTGAAGGTATTATTTATAAACCGTATTAATTATTAAGAGATAAGTGTTGATCTATGCATACAATTTTATATGAGGCAACCCATATGGGTACTGTTAATTTGTTCTTAACTTAGTATTGTAAAATTAATTATAAGATGCATTGAGCAGTACTGATACATTAATAAGTGTATTGCATCAGTGTAAATGTTAATGTTTTTTTTAATATATCTGAATGCGTGTGTGTGTATTTTGTTTACTTTCAGTAAATTAATACATTTTTGAATTAATCTTTTGTTTTCGACTTTTTAATATGCTCGCGTGGCCCCCTCGTAGAGTTTGAGAAACGCTGATGTAAAGAAACCGCATTAATTTTGAATTTTTGGAAGGTTTACTATTTCTTTTTTATTTAACTTTAAAAACTCCAATCCACATTTATTTTTAATCAAAGCTTCTTTAAAAAAAACACATTTATTGAAAGATTTTGAAACCAGTATACACCTATATAAACCAGTTATAGCCTTCACGCCATGACGATCGTTTTGGAGTGATAGCCAAAATACTGGTTTTCGGAACAGTTTTCTTTCTTCACACTTTATGTTAAATCAATTTGAATATTTTATCAGTGAAATAACCAAGCAATTAGAACTAACATAATTAATTTGATTGTATAATAACTTTCTTCTAACTATTTTTCTGTTATATATACTTTAGCATGTATTACATGTATACGATTCATTTAGATTATAAAGGGTGTTTTTTTAGAGGTATAGAACTTTAAATTGCAATAAAACAACGATGTATTATTCGACTGACATGAATTATTTTTATTCGAAAGATATTCTTGTGGCATTACATTTTAAATATGATTTCTGGCATAGGACTGCCACGGCTGGCTCGGATGTAGTCCAACCTGGACGTCCAATTTTCGATGACTTTTTCCAACATTTGTGGCCGTATATCGGCAATAACACGGCGAATGTTGTCTTCCAAATGGTCAAGCGTTTGTGGCTTATCCGCATAGACCAATGACTTTACATATCCCCACAGAAAATAGACTAGTGGTGTTAAATCACAAGATCTTGGAGGCCAAATCACAGGTCCAAAACGTGAAAATAGGCGGTCACCAAACGTGTCTTTCAATAAATCGATTGTGGCACGAGCTGTGTGACATGTTGCGCCGTCTTGTTGGAACCACAGCTCCTGGACATCATGATTGTTCAATTCAGGAATGAAAAAGTTAGTAATCATGGCTCTATACCGATTACCATTGACTGTAACGTAGTGGCCTTTATCGTTTTTGAAGAAGGATTCCACCAGCCCATAAAGCGCACCAAACAGTCAGTTTTTCTGCATGTAACGGTGTTTCGACATACACTTGTGGATTAGCTTCACTCCAAATGCAGCAGTTTTGTTTGTTGACGTAGCCATTCAACCAGAAGTGCGCTTCATCGCTAAACAAAATTCGCTTATGAAAATCGGGAACAACGGCAATCTCGTTTTGGGCCCATTCGACGAATCTACGCCTTGCTTGATGATCGTTTTGATGAATTGCCAAACCTAATTGAGAATAAATCACTTGACAGCTTTTAAATCGGTCGCCATCTTAGAAAGTAATGCCAACTTAAACTTCTATACCTGGAAAAAAACACTCTTTACAGCGGTGGACAAAACTATGGCTGAAAAAAATTGCTTATAGAAAATATTACGTTTTTGAAATGCAAAGTGGTATACATCCTTTTAAAGAGCATGTAACACTGAATTCATTGCAGAAAAACAAAATTCGAATGATTGCAATACAAAGAGAGATAAGCTACAATAATTATTGATATGCATTATATACTGAGATGATAGCAATCAGTTATCAGTGCTTAATTGGGTAGCCTTTATTTTTAATACAGCTTTGCATCGATGTTTTATTGAGCTGACGATAGTTTTGAACCCTTCCTTCATTATTGCATGATGCCAGGAAATAATTATAGCCTCTAGTTTCCTTCTACTTGATGGGTGCCATATTCTGACAAGTTTTTTCAAACAGTGCTCAAAGTTTTTGATAGAATTGAGGTCAATAATTTTCCCTGGAGAGGACAGCAATAATATTAAGTCAAAAAGCAATGACATCAAATAAAAGCGTAGATTGAACACATAGAAAGAGATGTAATGTGGTTGTGTTAGGAGAAGGTTATCTTTCGTTAGCTGTATAGCAAAAAATGTAGTTTGTTCAGTAGTTACATCTGGAGCTCGAAACTTTTACTCACGATTCAATCACTTTACTCAAATTCAATAAAGCACAAAGCGGGAAAAAAACAAAAAAGAATGACAGAAGAATAAAATGGTTGTATCCCCAAGATAGAATAATGTCATTAACAGCCATCAGAGGGGATTTGAGCACTGCGTGTGTTTCTGTCAAATCAAGAAAAAACAAGAGAAGATTAACTGATGTTAGATTAAAAGGTTGAGTTGCACGAAAAAAAGCTTTATCTCAATTTAATGTACCACAAAAATGTGGGCGAAGGAATCCATTAGTTGGACCAATAAGCAGTGGAAACAAGTTATATAAAGCGATGAAACTAGGAATAACAATGAAATCGTTATTCGGAAAATATCCAAGACGCCGAAAAGGACAAGCTCTACATAATGACTACGTTCAGAAAATTGTGAATAACTCATTTAGATTTATGATTTGGTCATGCATGTCAGCAAATTGCATTGATCATCATCAGGCCTTCTAAGTGACACTGAATGCCAGGTAATACATTGACACTATCTGGAACCCAAACGTCCACCTTCCATAAGGGAACTCTTTCCAATAATGCTTCATTTATTTTTCTAAAGGAGTCTGCTCCCAATCACGCAGCAAAATTATGGAAAGGGTGGTTTTCGTTCAAAGATCACCTGATTGTTGTCCTGGCCAGGATCTCAATCCTATCAAAAACTCGCGGCACCGCTTGAACACTCTTCTTCTGAAAGCATCCCCTTAAGAAAAGGGGATTCTGATTGAGGTTTAATTGTTTTCTGGCATCATGAAATAACGAAGAAAGGGAACGAGGGAAGGAACTATCGTCACATGAATTAAAAATCGACGTGAAGCTGCAATTAAAAACGAAAGCTATTGTACTCTCTCTCTCTCTCTCTCTCAGTACTGGTATAACTCACAGTTATCATCAGTATCTTATGTATATTGATACTTATTGTAGATTAATTTTTTTGCACTGTAAATATTTGAATTTTTTGTCATATAATAAATTCATCATTAAGTCAACTTAAGAATTATGCATACGACTTAGCATTTTGAGAAACGTAATATTTCCTATGAGCATACACAGTTTCCAAAAGTGTCCACAATGTTAGACACCACTATATATATTTAAAACACAGTTGCATTCATTCTGAAGTCTCTTATCTACTAAAACTATAGATGAAATATTAATTAAAAAAAACGTTAAATCTTTTTCAGGTTACATGTTTTATTCAGTACTATGGAAAACACGTGCAATATAGAACATGTTGGTAATTCGTAAATGTTTTATCGTAAAAAAAAGAAAGTGCAAAGTATAAATATTGACACACCTGTCTTAAAACTATTTTCATCGGATAATATTTGAAAATTAAGTAGCTTAGCATTATTTGTTGTGCACTTATTCAGCCTGCCATGCGTATTTGCTGCCCTGAGAATGTGCGCAGGGGGCGTGTTTGGGTGTGCAGGTGTGTCTTTCCTTAGCTTGTATATATAAAAGTAAACACAGTTTTGTTGCTTTGGACAATTCTACTCTCAGAACTAATATGTAACCTAAGGTTACTCCACTGTTTATAAATATATTCATTATCAGCGTCAAACAAACTATGATTCAGGCACTTGAAGTCCATCATTACCTACTTTAGAATCTACAAGAGCGTGTCTAAGATCATTTGTATTCATAACAGGTTGTACAACAGTTGACTGAATCAGCTCTCCACTAATGAAATACCACCATTTGTTATACACAAAATGATGATATTTTGAGAGCCTCTTTTAAAAGTCAAGTGAATTAACGCTTATCAAAAGAATCGAGCTAATGATAGGGCATGTAAAGTGTTTTGAAATGGAGCACGTATGTTTACTAATTATTCTTACATTTGAGAAACTAAAAATAATTGCATCAAATGGCTGCTGAGTGAATCAAGAAATTAAAAACAACAATATTATTCAAATGCAATTGGATATAATTTTACTATGGTTCTTCATTGAGAACCTACAATTGATTTGAAACCTCGGTAGCCTAGTGATTATGATCACGAGCTCCTTTTTGATGGGTCATGAGTTCGAGCACTAGTGCCACAGAAGATAAGCATGGTAGAATGGATAATGTTGAAACTACCGTGGCTCTGTGTCCTGGTATTAAAAGGTAGCTTGTAGAGGAGGACTAGTTCAGGTATTTTCCTCCACACTTGACCGTGATTCAAAATTACGTTAATAGCCCTTATGTTGCTTTAGAGCAGTGATTCTTAACCATTTAAGGGGGCATAGTACCTTGCGAGAACAAAAATTGTTCGTTGACATATACATGTTACGATTCATCATAAGTTAACAAATTTTGCTAATTTTGATCTGAATTTTATATATTATCTATAACAATGTATAAACTTTAAGAAAACTAGAGAAATTTTGTTCTTTAATAAATACAAAATTTTCAAAAAGAAGATAAATATATATACCAAATTGTAAAAAAAAATATTACTTACCTCCTGTTCCCACAAGATAATTTTTAAATTATACACTTTAGAATCTCAATTTTTGCATTAAATTGAATTTAAATGTAACCCTTATTCTGTATACCACTTAATTGAAAAGTATCTTATATATATATATTTTTTAATATTTTTTAAAATTAAAAAATTCATAAAAAATATTTTTTTTAAATTTCAATTTTTATACAGTTGCAAATCAAAATGTATTAAACCATAAAACATAATTATGGCATACAGAATTAAGATCTATGACTAGAATATGCATGCCAATTTTTATAGCTCTAGAGTAAAAACTTTTTTACAATCTTGCGGAAAGTGTAAAAATTGAAACTGAGAAAATCAAGTTTAAAGAATGACATTTCAATATTTCAAATAAAACTTAATACATAATATTTAAAATGATCCTGCTTCATATGTAGGACCTTCTAGTTCTGCAAAATGCTCATTTGTGGCTTTTTTTCTCATTCTGCTAGTCCTACGGGCCTCTAATGTATATGATTTTGATTTAATTTCGGCATTTTTTATGCGTGCATAATTGGCCTTAAAGGTAGAGGTAACAGTAAAATGTCCTATTTTAAAGCCAAGAGCTTTCATTATCTTTATACGTCCCGTCATTCCCTCATTAAACATCACCATAGCCACATTTACTGCTATGTCTACAATATTTTTAGATGACACACAGAAGTTTTGGGGCAGTACTTCCAAACAGTCGAGTTGAACGACTCATTAGCGTTTTGTGTTTTACCCCCCACACATTTTTTCAGCAATTTTGGTGCAGATAGTTCTGCTATTATAGGCTTTATTTCATCCATTACGGCAATTGGCACAATATTTTTATGTTTGAATAAAGAAGCACTATTCGTAGCAACTGCCTTTTGATATTTGCACCACGAAGTATCACCAATTGGGCAGAAGTGATGCATAGGTTCCTCATCAGTGGACCTATAATGACAATAAATTGCCCATATGGCCTGACGCATATCACTAACGGAGCTATTATTCTGTCTAATAGCATTGCCGTAATAGGTGGTAATTGTATCAATGAACTTATCAGTCAGACGATTTTTACCGCTGATACTCTTACCGTCTTATAATTTTTTGCTTGATTCATTGTTTTTAATTTTCGCAGTCTAGCACCCGTACGCTTTTGCATGTGGCCAACACATTCAACTTTTTCGATAGAATATGGTGCTGTCCTTTGAAGCTCTGGGAAGGTTTTTGTGTCCCCATCGCCGATATACTTCATATATTTCGCATTTCGTTGTGGCACCGATCTTTGAAATATTTCCTTCATCCCGTCTACTTCCATTTTACTAGAAGAACCAATATGGTTCTTTACACAGTGGGGTTGATGCTTCAATTTCCACTCTTCATATGAATGTCCAGATTTTGGACCTCGTCATTTTTCACATCCTTTACAATATGAAGAGAGAACAGCAACATCAATCACTTTCCCTGTAACATTTCCAATGACACTACAAACACCAATACGGGAAGTGTGTCCACGTGTTTTCCACGTACCGTCACCACTGACACAGATTTCATTACTTCCAGAAGCTGATACTTCTTTCGCAGCATTTTTCATGGAGTCGTCTGCTACTTCACGACTGGCCAAATTTATTTTTCGCATTATCCTTTCATATGACTTTTGTGATACTGGGGATGGCAAATCCACATTGCTGTGCAAAAATTATTTATTCCACAAAAACCAAATCCTACTGTACGCATAGCATAGGTTATTCATGTATTAACTTCATAGTCCTTACTTGAAGCAATAACTGAGGAACTTTTAAAAGTGGTCAATGTACTGCATGAGTAGCATTCAACATAAAACTCAAATACCAATCCATACAATCTTTTCTTTCAGAACTACTTTAGTATTGCAGTTAGGACATATTAAATATTTGGATAGTTCAGATAATAAAATATCAATGTTTATCATTCTATATCCATTAGATTGATTGGAATTTCTTACTTCCTTGTCAAGATAATTTTCTTTGCATAATTTCTTAGCGGCAGCAGATATGCAGTCAACAGCAAGCGTACCTGATACATTTCGAGTGTATTGATTCGCATGAAAACGCTTTCGTTTTCGGCGATAGTCACTGCCTTTACGTTGAGCTTTACTAGACATTTTTTACTAATTAAAAAGATGCAAAAAAAAACTTCAATCAACAAAAATTTAAAAAGCTTACGAATTACGAGAATAACGAGATAACACTCAATAAAGCAGCAGTAAACAGTATGAAATACAAATGTAAACAAGCAATACTTCGAACTAGGGCAGTGTTGAGTTGCAAACTTCCTTCTCTCATTAAAAATAGATAAAATTAAAAATTAGCAACAACTGGGGTGAAAATAATTTCAAAAACACCATTGATTTCAAAACCGAAACTAACGAACATGGTTTGTTTACATTGGATTTAAATGGACAATCCAGTGCTGACGTTTGACATTTTTTGTTGCTATTGCCGTACTTTTGGTCCGATTTTGACGCGGTTTGTTTTAAAATGCTCCTAACAGTCTGTATTAATTTTTAAAAATATTTTTGAAAAATGAATTATTTTGCCGTTTACAGGTACTATGCCTCTTAACGGGCGCACAGCTAAAATACAATTTTCAATGATAAAGTTCATGATAAATGTAATGTTCTCATCCTCTATAAACGTTATTTAGTTACAAAAAAATACCTGATCGAATGGTTTTCTCCTGGGTGGTGGCTAGACATTATAGTCACTGCGGACTTAAGACATTTAATATATTTTTGAGGATAGAAATAATGAATCATAGTACAATAAACGTTTTATGAAAAATTAACATTTATGCCGATAACTATTTCAATAACTATTAAATACAAAGTATAAGTGTAATTAAATATCAATAAAATAATTGTACAATTCAGAATACTTAGAATATACATTGAAATTCATATATATCCCCATTTTATATTTTATTTAATTTTAGTATAAAAAGTTAGAAATAAAGTAATATTTTTGAGAATTTAAATTAGTTATTTCACAAATGTCATGAGCTATTCACAGTGAAACTTTATAATATGCAAACATTTTCTCTGATCAGAAAAGCTGTAATGAAAGATTTTAGAACCCCCAAATCTTGTACCACATATTGTAGACAAAGTTATGTTTATATTTCCAATCCCCAACATTATAACATGATTCTAACTGATCTCTTTCGAGTGGAGGAAAAGCGAAAATGTCTGGGTCATTTTTCTGTTCTATGGGGGACGCGGATAGAGCCTCTATCCACATATATAAGCTTTCCAAAAATATAAATAAAACTTTGTTTTTTTTAATTGCAAATTTGCTTGATTCATTCAGATGAGAGAAAAGTATACTTAAGACACGTCGAAATTTTTTCAAAGGCCGGAAATTTTATTTATAGTAATCAAAATACAATTTATAGATTTACACCAAGAAAAGCTGTATTTAACTACACATCAGAAGACATGGAATGCAAAAAAGGTATCGTCCTGCCATCCGTATTAATTTTTATGCGTTTTAGCTTTTGTTAACGCATATGGATAGACTAAATATCCAACATTCGCTTGGAGAAAAAAATTTTTAATATGTGGCTAGACCTATTAGCCACTTTCCGCTAAAGGGTTAAACTTTCAATTGCCGCGAGCTCCTTTTATGTATTAAACCGGCACTTAGCATCCCTCTTTGACTTCATTTTCTTGCTCGAAATGCATATTCTAGTGGAGTTTTTCCCATTAAGACAGCATTTCTTAAACTGTAGGGTGCACACACCAGGGGGCGTGATAATTCTACGTGGGGGACGCAAGCATATCAAAAAGTCAAAAATAAAAGTTTATTAATTTTCTGAAAAGAAGCACAGAACCAAATACATTCTGACATAATAAAAACTAAAATTCATATTTACACTTATATAATATACTTATAAATGTATCAGTACTGCACAATGTACTCCATAATTAATTCATAAATTCTGAGTTAAGAAAACGTTTAATAATTAATAGTGACCCCATGGGCTTGTCATACACAAAGTTGAATAATTATCTTGATAATTTGTACTGTTTATAATTAAAATCGTGTACTGTAGTTTTACGTCAAAGTACATTTTTATTGCATTCAATATATTGTTATTGAACGGAGGGAGGCGTGATGAAAATTATGATTGGAAATTGGGTCGCCAAGATTGAAAGTTTGAGAAGTACTGCATTAAGAGCAATTTAGTGATCACATCTACGGTGGCACATATTTCAATTTTTCCACGAGACCTTTCAGAGTTTGTAAAAGAGAAAAGTCCTAACGTTATACGAGTATGATCGACATTGCAGACCCCGTAGAAGAGTGCTGCGTACCCCATTTTAAGGTCAACTGCTTGTTAGCTGTAAGTTATTATTTCGAAGACTTTAGCTTTAAATTACGTGCATTGAAAACCTCTTTAGAATGCAAAAATCAAAAATAAACCGCAAATAATAACACTAAAAATTGATTATGTGAGTTTATAATTAATATTTCCGAAATAAATATTCTGTGATTATATTCACGAGAGAGATGGTGTATATTTGGGTTTATATGAGATTTAAACAGTGAAGTAAAATTTAACGGGAAGCTTTACCATCATAAAAATTCCTTTATTTGAAAATGATGATGGATAGCACATATATCAAATAAAACATCATAATTTTTCCTTTATGGTTCAAAATTTGAATTACTGTAACTACTATATTAGCTTCCATTTACCACTATTATCTTTTTCTACCGCTGAAGATTCTACCAGGTCTCAATTTCCCTCATTTAATGGATCTCAAAGATT
This sequence comes from Trichonephila clavipes, assembly GCA_019973935.1. NCBI lineage: Eukaryota > Metazoa > Arthropoda > Arachnida > Araneae > Nephilidae > Trichonephila > Trichonephila clavipes. Next base: position 173,658 of record BMAU01007251.1, on the reverse strand, counting down.
CTCCCAAAATATTATTTATGAACTGTGGCTTAAGAAAATCTAACAAAATGCGTTTTTTTTATTATTTATGAAACTATAAAATTACACTAACATCTTAATGCAACGGAAACTATAATATGTTTATATAAATTATGTATACCTTGTCAAAAATTATTTAGATAAATTTACCAAGGTCGATAAAAAAGTTACCACGTTGATAATAATAACATTTAATGTTTATCTTTAAGTACTTTCGGATGAAACGATTTTTTACCATTGTATGTCCAAAATCGAGAATAAATCACAGCCGTGTCAATACATTTTGCACTGTATATTGTATGTCTATTATTATTCATATGCACACAAGTATCACATCATATGCATACTTTTGGAATACATCAAACTGTGGCTATGCATTTTTGAATTCAACTTTAATTAAAATCTACATCAATTTAAAATGTGGCCTGAATGTCGGCCTGCACTTTTTCCACGAAGACCTCTGCTGTACTTTTAAGCAATGGAATTTATTCAGAAACTATGAGAAAGTCTCAAATATTCTTCGGGACAGAATAATTAAAAATAATTTGGTATATAGATTGTATGTGTATATTTCAAATTATAGAATTTCATTCACATGTAACTCCATGCTTTCTAGAATATGAATTTGCGCATGTATTATGGGAGATCTATTTAGGAGATTTAATTTTCTGTTACCAATTTCATTTTTTAAAAAAATGAGTTTGCTAAGCCCAGCGATTCTAGAAATCCAATTTCATCATTTATAAACAGTTTAACGAAAGAATAAGTTTAATGAAATGTTTTTCAAACTTTCAATATTTGCGATCCAATTTTCAATCAAAATTTTCATTGCAACCCCCTTCCATACAATAACATATTGCAGAGAATATAATAATAATATAATTTCAATAATAATAGCACACATTTGACGCTACAACTATATAATACGACTTTAATTATAAACCTTACAAATTATCAAAATATGTATTAAATTTTGAATATAATTTCATATATGACGAGCTCATGAAACACTGATAATTATTAAATTTATTTATTAGATTCTTAAGTTAATTATCAAATTTTGCAGTCCTGATACAAACATAAGTATATTATATAATGTGTATTTTATTTTTTATTGTGACAGAATTTGTTTTGTTTTACTTTCTTTCAGTAAATTAATATATATATATATATATATATCTATGAAAGAAATATGTATTATATATCAAAAACAAGAAATAATAGATAATGAACATAACAAGAAATAGCATAATAAAAATATAAAAGCTGAACATGAAGAACAAAATTATAGAGAAATAAAAAAGAAACTACAAAAAAGAAGAACCTAGCGAGTCAGAAAGCAATTTCGAACTTAGGACCGAATAAGTGGGGTTAAACTAGTTTGAAGGCGCCAACCTTCCCCCTTTGCAATTCGGTAGGAAAAATCAAATAAAATAAAATAAACAAAAATTCAGAGTATGTAAAAACTCAGAGAGTATGATAAAAACCACTCACTACTATTATGTAACAAACTCTTCCAAACTCTTAATGCAGAAAAATCACAAAACAAATACGTAAGAAAAGTAGAAAAATCCTAAAACAATTACATAAGATAAGTATTTTTCAAAAAAAAATTTAACAAAATTTCTTTACTCACAGAGCTTTTACGAAGAGAATCAAGCATCTTGACATCAATGAAAATTAATTATTCACCTAATTCTATATATATATATTTTAAATTATCTTTTTTTTATTTCGATTTTTTGATATGCTCGCACCCCCACCTAGGATTATCCTTCCGTCCTAGGGGGTACGCCTCCAGGTTTGCGACACGCTGGCTTAAGGTAATGCAGAAATTTGCCTTTTTGTATTTGCATTTATTCAAATAGTACATGTAATTTAATTTTGAAAGTGAAGATATTTCAGATTTTGTTGTTTTTTAAGCATTATGCAACAAATATATCATACTCAAGATAAAAGTAGGGATTGCTTTCTGTACAATGAATGGAAAAAGAAATTAAAAATTTAATACGACATGCAATTTGGAAATATAGTGTAAAATGTTTAGAATTATTTTTCTTTTAAATGCAACTTCATAGAAAAACATTTTCTTTTTTTTATTTCGATTTTTACTTCAGTATTTTATTTATTTATATTTTTCATTCAGTGTTTTGTATTGAAAAAGGTAAATTTATTCACAAAACATAAATAAAAATTACAGGAATAGAGAATGTCTCTTTGAACAATTTTTCTCAAAATATTTTTTTCTTATATTTTTTCTTCCAAATTTTTATACTTATTTTTCACTGTTTGAGCTTGGTTTTCTTTGGTTACTTTAAGTTTTTTTTTCTGACCTGGTGTGAAGGCATTGGGAATGTAAGTCATTTGAAAATATCAAAAAGTGTTCATACATTGTTGCGTCTAGACTATTAGTTTGACTTACATTCGTTTACAGTAAAAATAACATACTTCCAGGAACGTACATTGAAATAAAGTATTTCTGTAAGAATTTTATAAATAATTAGTATTCATTTGTGGAAGAAAATTCAGAACGGACAAAAATTGCTTTCTAAATGATTGTGCAACTATATCAAATCAATATCTGTAAGACGCTTGCTGTTACATTTTGCTTATTTTTAAAGAAATTTAGTAATATTTCATGTTTATTTTAAAAGTTGAAAACAAATTTAGCATAATGAATCCTTTCGTGGACCATTTATTTTTCTTTTCAATTTCTGTTTTTTTATGTTTTAATAACAATTAAATGGATGCTTTTAAGGAAATATATTGAAGTTTACCGAATTTTATGTTTGCATTTAAATTTGATGGGTGGGAAGTATACTTTCCAAGGAGCCATTCATCTTCATAATTAAAATTAAATTTATTGGAGAATATTTGTTTTGAAAAGATTAGAAGCATGTTGCAATAAGCGAGGGGCATCACAGTCCGCGCAAATGTAGCGGGTTCTCTTTTCTTGTCCCTTTCTCCTACATTTTTTACACCGTATATAGTTGAAAACCATCTTTGACGTATGATTTTCCGTACTGGCTAAGCAGGCATCATCCGGAATTACACACTTCTTTGCTTAGACGCTTTCAGGACGTCCTTTCCATTTTCTTCAAGAATATCCGTGTACTTGCTGATGGGCTAATGCTATACGGAATGTTAGCAGGTCTAAACTTCTTTTTCTTTGGTTCACTTACCACAGTATGAAATAATTTATGATAAAAGGTCTATACAAAAAAAAAAGGTACAATGTTACCATTTTACACGTCTTCTACTTATTTAGAATCATTCTTTTAATTAATCGAAGCGATCAACCCCTCTCATAACATCATTATATACACCGACAGCTTTTGGACAAGGTACTTCTTCATAAGTACAATCTATTTTTTGGTCCGATTTACGGATGTCATAATCGCTTTATATGTGCAGTAGATCAAAACTGAAGCAGAAATTAGTCTTCCCATCGTCATAACAGCAAAACTAATGTATTATGATGGGTTTTGTGCTTCCCCCAGGTATAACTAATAAGACCATGTAGATGGGAAGTAATCTTCCCATGGTCCACAAAAGGGTAAATCATATATTTTACAATCTATGCGTCTTATAAAAATTTTCAATTGTACTCAGTTATTTTTACATGGTTTGTTATTTGAAAAATTACATTTCGTTTTCATTTTGCAATACTAATAAGTATTTATTTGTTTTCATTTGCCAATGTGGCCGTGGTAGCAGAATGGGCATGGCCGCAAAATCGCGGATAGTGACGTTTCTGTCGAATCATGTGTGTAACTGAATACAAAATTATTTTTAATTAAGATAAGTTATGTTTAATTCATGGTTAACATAGGATAAATGTTTGAGTGCCAAAACATTAATCTAGTGAGGGAAAATGGTATATATTGATGAACCACAGTCGAACAGCACTCTGTGACTGACTGATTCACAGTGATATTTTGTTATCAAAGTAGGAACATTAATCACACACGATCACCATCTCATACGATGTTTTACTTACAGTTTGCTACATAAATGTGAGTGACAATTAAATAACCGGACTTGTCTTAAAAATTATCTCTGTTAATAAAAATGTAAAAACACCTTTTGATACCCTTATATTTTGAAATAAAAATGATATATAATACTAGAATTAGAAAGGTTTTATAAAGAGTCTGATTCATATTGTAATTCTATAAAGTTTTATAATTCAGAGAGATTATTATTTTAGAAAATAGCATGCGCAACGTAAATTATTGTTCATATTTATCACAAAAAACATTTCTTATTTTCATGTGCTTTCAATTTTTAAAATTTTGATTATATTTTAAACACTTTGTAAATTTTTTGAAGCATCATATCTTTGTAAATAATGCCTGAAATATTCGAATTATTTAATTTTAATTTTAAAGAATTATACCTATTTGAAAATTGTTTATATTTTCAGCCTACGAAACAAAATTAACACCCCTAAGACACCTTAAATTCAAATTACTCTAATTGATTTTTTCATTCATATCATTAGTTAAACAAAGTTGGATGGGTACATCATTCCAGTAGAATACGGTACCTCGAGTAATTTTTCGATACATTCACCAAGCTCTAAATTACCCCTTTAATGTCCCTTCCGCCGTTATTATCATCGAATTAAGAGGCAATTCGAGAGCGACGATTACCCCACACACAAAAATGACATCCTAATGCTCAGGAGGAAACTTTGGATCTTCCACGGAGTTTGATTTATTCTAAATATCCAAATAACTTGATTTCGCCAAAGATGGGCTATAAAATGAAACTCGCCGCAACTCATTTGAAGCAACGGTGCGCAGTAATTATACGTATATTTCATTTATCAGGAGTTAACGAGATTTACATTTTAGTGGTCCTTATCTTCGACGGGACTGCTAATAGGAAAGATGGAAGGATGAGATGGATTTCTGCAAAATTCGCTTGATTGGTACATCAAAGAGGAAGATCAGAATTCAAAAGACCGTGAACGGGGAAAATTGTGGGCAAGTCAGAATTTTAAGTATTTTCTATCGAAATTCAGTTTTGCGCCTGTTAGTTAAAGTTTCAGATCATTCAAGTGGGAGTCGCGTGATAGAGAATTGTTTATTAAGAGTTTTTAGTAATTCTGTTTGCTATGCGTCAGTGATTCTCAAACTGTGAAGCGCAGCCTGCTAGTAGGGCGTGATAACTAAATATAGAAGGCGCGAGCATATCCTGAAGTCAAAAATAAGAGATTAATCAAACAAATTACAACAGTGCTTCTCAAAGTTTCAATATTCGCAACCCAATATTCAATCATAATTTTCATTGCGCCCCTCACACAATAACAATGTATTGAGTTCAATAATACTATACCTTCATAATAAAACTACCATATTATTTACGACTTTTACCTCTGAAGTGCCACCGACACATATAAACGGCTCGTTCAGCCAAAGCGTTAATTTCCCTGTTCGTATGTATACATCTTCCCGAAGTGCGATCTTTACTAGGCACTGCTATCCATAACCTTATTCCGAAGGCTTTGGAATGCAATAAAAAGACCTGACAATAGAAATGATTTGACAATGATTGCGAAGGATTTACCTACTTCAGATAATTTGACTCTATTTCTCCCTCCCACTTCCTCAAATACATCACATACGCGCATCTACGTGGAAAGCGGTTGGCATTGGGAAGTGAATCGCGTAACTTTTAATCAGCAGCTAAGGGATTAAATATAAAACGTACAAATTATCAAGATAAGTGTTAATGTTTGTATAGATTTTATATATGACATCTCATATGGTCACTGGTAAGTATTAAACTGGCTCTTAACTCAGTATTATTGAATTAATTATAAAATATATTGTGTAACATTGATACTTTTATAAGTGTATTATATCACTGTAAATGTGTATTTTATTTTTTATTACGTCAAAATGTATTTCATTGGCTTATTTTCAGTAAAATAATAATTTTTTAAATAATCCTTTGTTTACGACATTTCAATATGATCGCGCCCCCTCCATAGACTTGTTACGTCCCCAAAAGGGTAACGCCCCACAGTTTGAGAAAACCTGAATTACAATATTAATTTACTGAAATGAAGCATAACAAATATACATAGTGGCATAATAAAGAAATAAAGTATGCACTGATATACGAGTAATATACGTAGTCTTTTTTTTCAATAAGTATTAAGAATAATTTCACTGCCCCGAAATCACTCATCAGAATGTTAATTTCTGTGGCATAAGGAAAGTTTGTTGTCTGTATTAACGAAAGCTACCAATAGATGGCGTGTACAGACTTATGTTCTTGAGTATCGCGTGCTCGAACTGAAGCATGTTTGCGGGAGCTTACGAGACTGGGCTAGTTTTCGAAATGAAAGCAAAAAACTGCAAAAATAAGCATCGGAGACCTTTGATATGATACGATATGGCGATTTTGATAAAGCTCTCACAAAACGGACTTTTACATGTTTTTAAGGATTAGACAGAACATTGGGATAAATGCATTACATGGCGTGGAAGTTATTTTGAAAAATACGATGTAAATGATGACGAATAAATGTATTCTTTTTTTTTTTTTATAATTTTAGTCTTATTGCTTATTGAACAGCCCTCGTACTTATAAATGCATCAGTATTGCACAATGCATTTGATAAATAGTTTATTAATACTGAATTAAGAACAAGTTTAATAATTACAAGTTACACTTGAGCTTATCTTGCACATCAAAGATTTTCATGATGTTTTGTCTTCAAAGTAGGTACCGCAGAAAATCCGGTTTCCTAAAGGTAAGATGTTGGAAATGGTTTTGTTCATCCCAGATATAATGGGTATAAGACATAGAACGACAGAGACTATGCTATTTTTAAATGGTATTTCTACATTTAGAAATAGATGATTGAAGGAATAAATATTTAATTTAATTAAAAATTATTTTGCAATCTGTCCAATTCAAAAATTAGAAAGAAAAAGTTACATAATACTTATCATTTTACTTAAAAGTTGTATACACACAAAAAATGTAATACATATCCTAATAATTTGTATGGTTTATAATTAAGGTAGTATTGTATTCAATACATTGTTATTGTATGGTCAGGGGTCCAAGGAAAATTATGATTGAAAATTAGGTCGCGATTGCTGAATGTTTGAGAAGCAGTGCTATACGTACAATTAGATGAAAATATGTCACTTGAAATCTTCAATGCTTAAAGAAATATATGCTAAAGGCCTTTATATTCCTCAGTGTATATAAGATTTTTCCAAATAATGCATAACGAAAAAGGGTTTTTCCTAATGGAGCTGCGCATTTTTATTTTAACCTTTGAAGACCTAGTATATATTTTAGCATTGCACCATATATGCAAGTAAGTAATTTTGAGGCCATGTTTTCTCCCCAGAGGGAGGCACTTGTTCTCTGACGATGCAAACATGTAATAGGATTTAATTTTGCCCAAAGCATCCAACGAAACAGTTACTTTAAAGGTATTCTATATGCAGTATAATCATACAACATAGCCGCTGTCAATTTTCTGCATCATGATTATCCACCGACTTGGGCCGCGGACAAACCCGCAACCTTGGGTGCAGAAGTCCAGTGACAAACCAACCACGCCACCCATCTGGCATCAGAAAAATGTAAGAGGGTATAATACACCTTATGTAGAAGCACAACTAGTGAGCATTAAGTACACTCATGGAGAAAACAATTAGCGCACCAAGAAGGAGTCGTCAAAATTAAACGAATTCTTACATACGTAATGACTACTTTGATATAAGTAAATGATTAGAAAATCAAAGAAAAATGATCATTTAATTCAGAGAAAAGGCAAAAAACGGAGGATTTTATACCCTGTTGAACCCCCTGTAACGCAAATGCACGATGCGATGCGATCAGACAATGAGACATACAAGTTCTGTATGATGTCTTGAGACACTTCGTTCCAAATTTGCTGTAACCTTGACTCTAGTTCGTTCAAATTCATGGGATGCCCAACTCGCCATCCCAAATGATCCCAGATATTATTGGTTGGAGATAAATCTGGAGACTGGGCAGACCAAAGAAGGATAGTAACAGTGCGGAGACAGTCTTGTAACAATCTTGCCGTTTAAGGATGGACATTATGTTGTTGAAAAATGGCTCCCGGGAGCCGTTGCATGAGGGACAACACATGAGGTTCCAGGATGTCATGCATATACCGCTGGTTTGGCATGGTGCCACAGAACAATACTAGGGGTAACCGTGAATTGTAGGCAATGACACTCCAAACCATTACACTCGCTGTGGGAGCAAAAGACGACCTGGTTCCATTCCGCTGCACAGTCCAGTTTCCTCCTGTGTGGCACCACTTCAAGCGAAGGCATTGATGGGTGGGCGTCATGGAGTGCCCAAGTAATGGGCCAAACGATCCCAAATATCCTTCAGCCAGGTGCCTTCGTATGGTTCGAGAAGACACAGGGCCCTTAGTGAAGGTGCTACCTGTGCCTGGATGGCAGCCGATGAAGCAGTTGGCTGTACGCGTGCATACGGATTACGCAATCACGCTACATTTCTAATCATTTCCATATCTTATAGACATGTAGCTTCATGCCAAGTTTCGTTACGATCCCGCAATTATTTCTTGGTGCACTAATTTTTTGTCTATGAGTGTATTTTGAAATTCTATAAAAAACTGATACACACACACACACACACACAGAGCACTTGGAAATTGAAAACATTCATAAGTTTTTATATTTTTGTTTCTTGGAAGAAACACTTATAAGTCGATTGAGTGTATATTAACATCACTGTGTTCAGCTACACGAGAGCTTTTGGGGACGGACATTGTAATTTTGTACCATGATCAAGTAAAGAGGACGACACCTGAAATGCCGCCCCCTTCTAACTACCACACCAACGCGAGGATGTTTGAGCTTTCGACAGATTTAACGTGTATTACTTCCCTACACCGAGGGTCTTTAGTGATACTCGGTTCGAACTCATTCTGAAATGTCGCCCCCTTCTAACTACCACACCAACGCGAGGATGTTTGAGCTTTCGACAGATTTAACGTGTATTACTTCCCTACACGGAGGGTCTTTAGTGATACTCGGTTCGAACTCATTACGCGCCAGGCATGGTCCGTTACCTTGACCGCTTGGCTACCGCGATCACTTCAAGTGGATTAAAATAATTATATTAAGTAAGACAATATTTTAAATGAGTTACCTCGTTGTGTTGAACCTTTGGCCAATTCTTGTACTTCTAGGTTTAAAATTTACATCGTAAGGGCAGTCTATTAAAATCTTTCTTATCCTTTTTTTATCACTAAGAAAAATAATCACATTTGTATCTTATTTATTTAAAAACTCTTCATTTTTCTTAATTAAGAAATTTAAAATTTCACTTAATATTTGCATTTTTATCTAAGACGTGCTAGCATTTCAACAACATTTCAACTCTAATTACATGTGCTTATAGGCTTAAATCGGTGTCTGTCTGAATTTCTGGCATTGAAAATATAAGATGGTTAATCATTTTAACAAATGTCGTTCACATAAAATGTTTTTCCTTCATTGTGGTGTATAATCGAAGTAAGCTTATAGATATTAACAAAGTATCAAACATAAGGTTCACCTAGCGTAATTTTCTTAAAAATATTTTTTTTTCTTTTGAAGGAGCCATTTGCATTTATATATATTAAGAGCAAGTATTTCATCACTTGAAAAAATGTTTTAAAACTTGATTCAATAAAAACAAATACCGCGATTTTTTTTTATTTCGCTTCACTTGACGTCACTGGGCAATTGGCTCGCGAAGCGAGTCTCCATCCCATATCAGAGTGTGTTTAGGTTCCTGACGAATGAGTGATTGAGTGAATATTAACGTTAATCTGTTCAGCTACATGAGGGCTTTTGGTGACGGACCGCGTGATTTTGAACCATGATCAAGCGACGTGGACGACACCTGAGCTGGCACCCCTTCTCCTAACTACCATACCACACCCACGGGAGGACGTTTCAGCTCTCGACAGATTTAACGTGCATCGCTGCCCTACATGGCGGGTAAGTGGTACTGGGCTCGAACTCATGACATGCCTGTCATGATCCATTACCTTGACCACTGGGCTACCGCAGCCCCAGGTTCCTGATGAAAGTGGTAGTCCTGTGATGATAGGAAGCTACGTGATTGATGAAACCAACGTGGAAAGGGAGATTGGCTAAGTCAGTGTTTTTCAAACTGTAGGGCGTGTCCCCTTAGAGGGGCGTGATAACCCTACTAGGGGGGCGCGAGCGTATCGGAAAGTTGAAAATAAAAGATTATTAATAAAATAATAAATTTACTAAAAGGAGAAGCTAAATGTATTCTGAGATAATAAAAAAATCCACATTTACTCTGATATAAGGTATACTTTTAAATGTATCAGTATAGCACAATATATTTGATACTAAGTATCAATACTAAGCTAAGGACAAGTTTAATAATAACTTGTGATTTTTCAATGGGCTTATCATACATAAAATGTAATACTTATCTTGATAATTTGTACGGTTTAAAATTGGGCTCATGTTGTAGCTTTAGCATCTCAAAGTAGTATATATTATTACTACATATTTATTACATTGTTATTGTGTGGGAAAGGGGGGTGCGATAAAAATTCTGATTAAAAATTGGGTCACGAATATATAAAGTTTGAGAAGCACTGGGCTAAGTGGTGCTTTCAGACAGAGTTCAAGTGAAGAAAAGTGAGTCCTGAAGTTGAGATGAGTGCCTGCTTTGCTACAGGTCGAGAGGGTGAAGTGAGATGGCTCTGGTTAGGTTGCCTTGAAGCTGTTAAAAAATTAAGTTTAAAAATCTTACCTGTGTGGGTGCAGTGTAGAATTTAAAATTTTAGGTTAAGTTTGAATGTATATATATTTAGTTTAAAGGAGGAAAATTTGGTAATTAATTTATTTTAACCATTTGCCACCGGCAAATGAACAGATTTAACATTAAAGGGGTTTGTATGAATCAAAAGCATTCTCTTTTTTGTCTCTTAGTATTATTAAATGGTTCATTGTTTTTCAAATTAATGATATTAATATGTTTCAGTGGTAAGGAATCAAAGGATTTAGTAGCAAATTTTTTAATGTAATTTTTAAAGGTGAGAACTTAAAAAAAATTATGAATATCTGAATTTCTAGTGTACATGCATTTGTTTTATTTTAATACTTTTTCCTATATTACACATATAAAAAGTAAAATAAAAAGCTTTTAAAATAATTTTTTACACAAATTTTTCTAACTTCATTTTTTAAAATAACAGCGTATCTATTACTATTATGTTAAAATAAAATTTAAAAAGCAAAACGATAACAGAGTAAAACTTCCATCTGTTATAAATAAAGCATTTATTACCTATAATATTATTAACATTTGAGCACTTATTTTCAAATATAATGTAGTTTATCATTCAAAATAATTGAAAGTATAACTCAAGGGTAGTCACTTTTTACTAAACTGATGAGAGTGCAACTATAAATTTTCGAAATCCACCTTACTAAATCCAGGAGCATTCTTCACTTGAATAATTTCCACTCGAATCCAAAGTGATGATAGGCTTAGAATCTATAACTAACTTGTTGTTGCCGTACCCTTCTGGAAGGGAAGGAAGAAAGTTGCCAGAGCCTGCGACATGTTTGACTTCCACACGATAGATGGCAATGCCATCTATCTCCATCTGCACAATTTAGGCATGGGTGGTAGGGGAGGGAAATATTTCCCAGCACCTTGCACCTTTAGTTTCTGATACTACCACCCACTGGATTTTCGGACCATACAGATTTAACGAGGGTATTTTGTGGGATCGGACAACGAATTAAGGCCCTCTAGTCCGAAGTCCGATTCTCTGACGACTAGGCTACACTCGTCCACCAGAGCTAAGTATAATTGCTAGGGATCCATCTAGGATTACTTTGTAGATCAATTATCATACGCTTATAATGAGAAGATCAAGTATCACGAATAATTACAAAGAATTAAACTTTAATTTATAAACCTAACCAGAAGGGATGCAAGCCATTGGTACAATCTCATAAACATTCACATGGTATCATAGCAAACTTAGTGCAAGTCCTGTAAATTAATTTACTTGAAGTAAAGGTAACCCTCTCGATAATATGAGTCAACAGATGAAAGACTGTTATTATCTAGCTCCATTTGATGTATATGTCGCAGGGAAATGACGAAATTAGGATTTTGATCAAATCCTTCATAGATATGAGTGTATTATGTGGAGACCCCCTGTCTCACCTTAAACAACAAGATTAATTTGAGTCAAAGAAACACTAGGAGCCATTTTGAATATTAATAATTTTTATTTATTATTATAGTTTTCTCAAAAAAATCTCTGATATAACATAATACTCTTATGTTACGTCCAACAAAGGGATTTACCTTTATAATAAAATAAATTACGAATGATGCAACCAATTAATAATTACGCTCAAGATCAAGTAAGGTCTGCCGAAATAGGAGGTCCGAGAAATACACGTACTCAAATTCTTAACTTTCATTAACTTTAACTAATTCGCCTACACCGAAGCTTCTTTTAAGCGTAAGTAAATTATATTTACCGTTGGTTATATCAGCTTTCTGGTACTTCATTAGAATCACAGCAATTCTTCTACACTATTCTAATCCTCCAATATTGCGGTTAAAGTTGCTGGCTCAATAGCCTTCCATAATCTACATTGCAATCTCCCTACGCTCGACTTAAATACCTTATCTAATTTGAATATCCCGTTCATCTTTTTGGAGTTGATTGGAAATAAACGCGAATTTATATTCCCCCAAAAGACGCCTAAGAAGATTAGTGGAAAGGTTCCGTAAAGATTCGTCACATTTATAGTGTGTTTTTTTTTTAGTTTTTTTTAAACAATAATTTATTTTTCATTTTTTAGTTCGATCTACAATAAAAGCACGTATTTTTATTTTTTTATATAAAAACTGTCAATTTTTCTTTCATTTTTTTTTTAAGTTTTGGTCCGCTACCAAAAAAGTTTGCCCATCCCTGAGTTAGAACAAATTAATTTTTTTTCACATACACGAGTCTTTTTTTAAATTTTTTTTGCCTCACATTTTAAGAAAGACTGAACAATTGTTTATACTATGATAAGAAATTACTGATGCAAAAGAAACATTTTCGCTTTTAGGGTTATTCTTAATCTTTTGGTGGTCAAATCTGGTTATTGGAATCTGGAATTAGTCGCCAAATCTGGAAATGGTATATAGAACTATTCGTCAAATCTCGAAATCGTTATTCCTGATGACCCTGATCAGGACAATGGAACAAAGTTATAAAATTATTGTATTGCCGTTGAACCTAGACAAATGTGTAAAATTTCGAATTAATCTGACCTTTTAAAGTGGGTAAGTTGAAAACTTGTAAATGCGTGTTAAAAAGAAGACAGACATGCACAAAAATAAAGCTTAGATTTCTTTTGTGTGTGTGTGTGTAGATGTTTATCATCTTCAATAAGATGATCCAAACTTTATTCAAAAATGAAAATAAAAAGAAATGTTTTTATTTATTTTTATAACATACATAATTTTTTCGAAATGGCGTAGTTGGGGAAAATATAAACGCGTTCAAATATTGGTATCTTCCAAAAAAATTGAATCGACACGCAGCTTACTGGTTATGGTCATGAATTCATGTCTGGTGTGCCACGGATTGGAGTCTTGATGCTACTGAGGGCCACAGAGTATGGGATTGATTCACGTTAAATCTTTCGAAACTCAAAATCTTTCTATTGGTTTTATGCGGTAGTTTGGATATTGAAATGTCAGCTCAATTGTCATCTTCGTCACTTGACAGAGATTTAAGAACAGTCAGTAGGGTAATAATCTTTTGAAAATCGATATTGAGTTTTTGATATTTCTAAAATCTTCAAATCGAGACCTTTCCAACATACAAGCCATTATATGATTTAGAAGGTCTTTAAAATGATTTTTAAAAAATAATGAGCTTATGAACCACAAACATTTGACAAATAGAAATGTAAACATTGTCTTTTTAAATCTGGGGCAAAGTTGCAAAGCCTCAATTTATTTTTATTCATGCGCATTAGATACCTGTATAGTAACTGCAAATTTAACTGTGTTAGATTTGTAAAAAGTTTTGGAGCCAAATTTGGAAGCGTGGTTTATCTTGAATGTTATATATAATATTTAGTAATTTTACCTAAATTTAAGTGTGTTATTCACTTTAAATTTAGTTCTAATTAGTTATTATTACTGATTATTTAAACTTGCTAAGGCTTATAGTAAAGAGTTAAAAATATTTCTAAAATATTTGAAGTTACAATTTTGTGCTAATTTAAGAATTCTGCATAAAACATTTGGATTAAAAAATAGTACAAAAGTAACATTCTTTTAAAAAAAATTCTGTTTTCTGAAATTTATATTTTTAAAGTTGTATAAATTTACTGAATATATGTTTTTTAAATGCAATTGTGTATAGTGAAGTGACATTTTTGAAGTATTCTTAAAACATTTAAATTTAAAGCAGTTATCAAAACAAAAAATGACATTTTTAATAAATTCATAACAATAATTGTACGGTGAACTAAAAAGTTTGTCTTTAAAAAACTAATTAATATAATTAAAAAAATTCCACTTGAGTATAAATATAATGTGTGATTAATATAAATAAAAATTTTAGTCTTTATGTTTAATAGTTTCTGAGAATAAGGTATGAGATGATACATTAAATATGTAGTTTGTTGTCTTTGCGAGAAGCTTGTTACATACATATAAATACATACATTTCATGTTTAAAAAAACAGTTTTATTTTGTCTGTTTTAGAATTAATTTGTCCAGTTTATAGATTAACTTTTGAAGTTTAAAAGTTAGAAACTGCCTGTAACAACAAGACCTAATGATTATGTTACGAAAACGTAACAAAAAATTACGAAACGTCGTATATATATATATATAATCAGGTATTTTTAAATACCATCTCAAATTCATACTAAAACCATATTGATACATTTTCACATTATATTTATGATGCTTATATTATTATGATATTTATATGTTCAAATTTTATATTTGTAATGCATAAAATCAACAAATTCTTCAAAAATTGATACAGAATTTCAGAAAATTTTGAAGATTTTTTGTTAAAAAACTGAAAAATGCTGTTCTGGACAATTTAAGACTTTTTTGTGCAAAATGAATTGCAAAGATGCTAATGTTTAATAAAATGAAACAATTAAATGTAATTCATTATTTTTATGATAAAGTGGCATTTTATAGTGAAAATTCAATTTTCTCAAAAAATATGTTTTTAAAACTGTATGCATCTTATTCTCAGAATATAATGTATGAATGCACATGAATTTTTCCCCTCATGTTACTGATACGTAACTAAATATATTCATGTGAGTTTCTTGGAGATTTTCACAAAATATTTGACTGGAGTCCATATATCTCTCTCGTGACAAAAAATGTCAATTTTTCTAAAAATTCATAGCGATATTTTTATGCTGCATGTTTTGAGAAAACTAAACAAAATATTTTAAATATTTCAATTCATTGTAAATATTAATGTTTATTTATGGTTCAGACAAGTTTTTTAAACTTGAAAATTCAAAAGTATTACAATAAATGGTAACTAATTATAACTCAGATCTGTAATGTTTTTTGTCGTTGCGAGAAGCTTGTTACATGCACAAAAGTAACCAAATTTCATGTTTAAAAACATAAAAACAGTTTTATTTTTGACTTATTTAGAAATCTCCTGTACAATTTAGAGAAAATTTTGATTTTTGACACTTTTAGAAATTGTGTTTGCATGTGAACATACAAATCCATAATAATATCTTTCGCAATGTCGTAAAATCCCATATTTCTAAATCATTACTTTTAAATATTGATACATGTTTACATTATATTTATGATGTTATAAGGTCAAATTTGATATTTGTAATGCATCGAAGCTAAAGATTCTTCACAGATTGTTGCATAATTTGTTAAAGTTGATGCAGAATGCTAAAAAAATCTCGTTGAACAAAAACTGAAAAAAACTTTTAATGTTTTTGTTTCAAATTTCATGCTTAAAAAATTAAGAAGATATTAATGTTTAACAAAATAGGCCAAATACATGTTGTAATTTATTATTTTTGTGATGAAGTGTCTTTTTACATTAAAAATGCAATTTTTTCAAAATGATTGTTTTCAAACCACGTGCACCTTTTTCAGAGAATCTAAAAAAATAAATGTCAATACAATTTTTATTGCACATAAATAATATGATATGTAACTATATATAATAAAGGTACATTTTGGAGATTTTCCCAAAATATTTTGCTGAAGAGCAGTTATAAAGAAATTGACAATTTTGAAAATTTTCAATTGGGTACACAAAAATTCAAAATGTATACTTTTACGATGCTGTTTTTAAACAAGTGAACAATATGTTTGAAACATTTTAACCATAGTATAAATAAAAGTCCTAATTAATACACAAACAAAGTTTGAAGTTTATATATTTAACAGTTTCTGAGAAAAAATGAATCTAAGAAAATTCAATTTAACATTGTCGGTATAGGGGGTACCAACTATTCTTAAAGTCACGAGATCCGTCAGCAATAGCCCTAAGAATAGAATAGATAAAGGTGAAACATTATCATAAGGTAATCGTGGCCTCAACTGGATATTATTATTGTTTCTGATGCATTGCGAGAGTATAATGTTTTCCCTTCCATTGCTCTATATATGTGTTCTATATTATTATTACTATTATTTTTTTGTTTTGTGCATTGTATTGTGTGATTGTGTATGTTCACTGTGAATTTGCCTTTATATATATATATATATATATATATATATATATATATATATATATATATATATATATATATATATATATACCAGCTACAAGAACGGGTGAATTTAAAAAAATAAAAAATACAGACTGAAGGATAAAGAAGTTTTTAAAGATTTAATTTTACGTGAAGTGTATAAATTAAACAAAAAAAAGCTTTTTACATAACTCAGCTGAACAAAAATACCATGTTTGCTAAATTTGAAGTGTTTAGATATAATTGCTGATTTTTTTATTATTGTTATTATTATTTATGACGCCCCGTAACTTTCTTACGGGTCGATTTTTGAAAACAATTACCAGCTCAGCAAAAGTAACACATTGCTACAAATATTGTGTAATAAACGCTAAAAATAGTGTAAGTAATTTTTATCTGGATGTGTAATACGTTAATATTACTTTCTGATGTATTTATTTTATGTTAAATAGCTGTTACCCCCCGCGACTTCGTCCACGTGGAGTTTAACAAAAAAGTGTTTATTCACTTCGCAGAATTTACGAAAACTTTTCTTCTACTTTGTGTGCCAATGCTTCTTTTTTTTTTTTTGCTTTTTGTTGAGCAAGGGGTGAAAGGGACGCATGACCTTTGACACTGTCGATAGGGTGAGGACTAAAGACTTTAGGATCAAAATAGGTCTAAGTAGCAAGTAGGGTGAAACGCGAATACAAAGGAAGCCGCAAAGAAGGGGTGAAAGGGACGCATGACCTTTGAAAATGCAGTTAAGGACTTTAAAATCATTGGGATCAAGATATGAAAGGGAAATGTTGCGAATGGCAGCAACCTAATCAAAGAAAAAAGTTTGATATAACTGCTAGCAATCGTTGAGACAGAAGGCTCGCGAAATAAAATAATCCCTATTAAATAAATTAATCCCTATTGAATAAAAATAGTCACTATTGAAATAAATAATCTCTATTTGAATCAGATATTGTTCACAATTTCATTAGTTTAAATTTTTTTTACTCGGAATCCTAATTTTTTTTTTCTAAAATAAAAAAGTAGCCTAAGTTATTTCTTATAACTTTAGCTATCTGCAGTGAAACGTTCGTCACAATTGGGCCAGCCGTTTTAGAGATTCGCCGGAACAAGCAGACAGACAGACAAAAATTTTAAAAATTGATTTTTTCATGTAAGTACCGTATATACTTTTAAATGCATTTAGTAAAAAGCTATTAATTTCAAATTACAAACAGACACTTCATTTTTATTTATATGTATACATATATATAATTGGTATTGTGTAGGTATTTATGTATATTTTACCTTTCGTTTGTAATTATGTATGTATGTTGTGAATCTACCTTTAATTTGCTTTATGTAGTTATATTTGACTATTTTGAATTTTACTCTGTTTTGTGTGTTATGTACTCCAAACAAAAATGTAAAATAAGATTTTTTCTCAATATAGCTGGGGTTGTTGTTTCCTTGAAAACCGATTTGTAGCCCTAAACCCTTATAGGTAAAGTTCGGTTCCCCTGGGTATTCTGCCAATAGCCTTCGGGCTGTCTTATAGTGCGGCGATAATATGATTCACACCACACAATGAATTTGAACAAATAATTTATAGTGAAATGCATAATTCAGTCTGGGGAAATATCATCTTAAACCAAGCCCCCAAACACACACCTTGAATTCAAGCCAATATTGGATTCTACAGAATTTCCTACTGGTGTTTATTCAGTTATATATATATAGGCACGTCCCATTTCACTGAACATTTAAATGTTTCCCGCAATCGAAATCCAATTATATAACCACTCCATTCAAATGTCCCTGTGCGTTTCCTGGTTGCAGAGGACACTCGCATGGAGGACAGCTCGACAGAACCTTCTTGATTCAACAGACTAAATCCTGTCAAACAGTATAATTGATGTCTGCAATTCATGTCCACTTTGTGCAAGAATATATCAAACATAAGTAGCTGACGCTATAAGCTGCTTCAATAGCTTCTATTGACTTATATTACTCAGGCAAGGTATTCTCCTATAAACTGAAGAATGATGCACCAAAGTGTAAAAAAAATAGTTACATTTCTTATTATAGTCCCACTTCACTAGATATTTTATGAGATTGTATAAGTATATACTTTTTATATATAATTATAAATTATTGATATTTAAGTCTTAGCACTCAACTTTCCATTGTACTGAAAAACATTCTTTTAACTCACACCTCTTGATTTAAAAAAAAATCATGACATCTTAATAATATTTTCTAAAATTAAAGAAGTATTATTTTATACGCATCCGTAACCCAGTAGATTCACGCAAAATCCATTTATAGTGAATCTCTAATCAATAAATAAATATGCTTGCCAAATTTCAGGCCTAAATTTAACTGATTTTTTTACCAATAAGCCCCATATGCATTTTTTGAGATTCGATTTCCTTAAGACAAGTTGCGCATTTTATATCATTTGCATTATTCGTGCACACAGGTGTATCTTCCCATAAAAAATATATTTTTCTTGTCATTCCTTCTACGTGTTACTTTTCAATGTCGCATAGTGTGTATTTCTTTAAACAATCCAAAAAAAAATACTGTTTTGGAAAGGTAGGTAGCATTTGTGTAGATAGATTTTTAAATAAAGAAAATGTTCAGCGAAGGTAATATACAATCAGTTTTTTATTTTAATATTCTTTCCGTTTTATATCTCCAGACTGCTATTAATCAGGTGATGGGTAGTGAGGATTTCTCCAGTTATTAAACTGACATATTCCATGCAACAGCACAATGCTTCTCAAACTTTCAATATTTGCTATCCAATATTCAATCATCGCGCCCCCCCTCCATACAATAACAATGTAATGAATTAAATAACACTATACTTACGACTACAATACGCCTGATACAAGGCGATTTTAACTTCTTAAGTGCCACCGGTGGACATATACGTCTCGCTCAACTGGCGTGTCAAATGTCCCGGACGTATACTTACGTCTTTCCGAAGTACGATCTTTTCTGAGCACTGCTATTCATAAAATTATTTCGAAAGCTTTGGAATACATTTAAAAGACATCGACAGTGTTTGCGAAGGATTTACTAATTTCAGAGGATTTGCTTATTTATTCCTTTCCTGTCCGACGCCCCAAATACATCACACACGCACTCCTACGTGGAAAACGGTGGCACTGTGGAGCAAATTGCGTAATTTTTAACTAGCCGTTAAGGGATAATAAACGGTATAAATTATAATAAGAATGTTAATTTTTGTGTATAATTTTATATACGACAAGCTCATGGGGTCACTAGTATTTATTAAAATTGTTCTTAACTTAACTTTGTAAATTAATTGCAAGATACATCTTGCACTATTGATACATTTATAACTGTATTATATCAGTGAAAAGGTGCATTTTGTTTATTTTGACAGACAGTTTTTGTTTGCTTACTTTCAGTAAATTAATAATTTTTTTTTTAAATAATCGTTTGTTTTGACTTTTCAATATGCTCGCGACCACCTACGGGAACCCGCCTCACAGTTACAGAAACGCTGCAATGGCAAAAATAAAATGTTGGTAATTAATTTTATTGAAATTATTTGTGCTTACGTTGCTTAATCTCATATATAATAATGTTCAATTCATATTGCACGCGTCTAAACATAAAAAAAAAACATTTTTATTAGTAAGATTATTTTTTTTCACAAAATTTAGTTTCTCTGAAATGGCAACAAAATTTTCTAGTACTTAATTAAACAACGAAATAAGAAAAAATCTTTTGAGAGGTCACAGAGTTTTCTTCCTTAATATTTTAAACAAATATAATAAATTACATTCATAAAACACATTTTAATTTGTATAATGCATTAACAACTTGTGAATATGTTACAAAATAGCGTCATGGGATGAACCTAATGTAAAATTTTAATAATATAGGTATGGCAGAGGAAGAGAGAACGCTACCTCTTGTGGCTACTGTAAAAGTAGGACCTCACATCTTCTCACATAGCTGTGCTTTGTTCTTTAAATTTTATTAATTATCCTGGAAAGCATGAACTTTTATTTAGTGTAATTTTAAATGCACCGGTAGAAAAGTAAATTTTAATTAAAGAAATCAGTTTTGTATTCTCCTGATTAGCAAACTGCGACGTAAGTAGAAAATCCTCAGAAGTTTTTTGATGAATCATTTTTTCTACAATGGTCTATTCATAATAATTTTTTAAGGTTCGTAGCTAAAAATCATACTCACATGGGATATAATGTTTTTCTTATGTAATGAAATAATATTTGCTAGAGCAAGTTTCAAGTTTATCAATGGGAAAAATGTTTTTAACTAGCATATTTTCCAGTGTTTACGTATCAGGAAATTAAGAAAATTAAAAATATTCTACTTAATATTTCAGTATTTTTAAAGCTGGTTATAATTTTTTTACAGTTTTGAAAATATGTTGTATAACTCTATACACAGGTAGCTGGGTTATCTGCATCCTTTTGGATATTAGTATCAATAATAAAGTAATCAATAAAGAATGATGACTGCAATTATTTATTTTTATTAGTCATAATTAATTCGACAGCACATTATAAAACAAGACATTTGCACGAGACGAAAATACAACAATGACAAATTGTATACGAGTGAGAAAAGATTCTGGCACACAAAAACCAATTCACAATTCTCGGTGTATGTTTTAATGAACATAATGTTGCATTTGAAATTGTATTACCCGTTAAGCGAGTAAATAAAATGGATTACGTATCCCGTAAAATTCTTGAGGATCTTAAAAGACAAAAATGAATTACAAAAAGACCCTCTGAAGCTGGGGTGTAGCTACCACTGTATCATTGGTATCAGTGATACGGGACTACCAAGCTTCAGGGCCCCCAAAATCTGTAAGCAAAATATCTTAAAATACAAATGGGCCCCAAATAAACCATTGACAGTGTAAAAATATTAAAATATATCTTTTCTGTTCACAGTTTCCTCAAAATAGCTCTTCACTATACATAAATTATTTAAACTGTCCCAATGTAAACTCACATAACATACCTGAACAGCAACATTAAATCCTTGAACCAAGATATATGTATGTATACAAATTTGCTTGGTTGTTAAGCAAGGTGCAACTGAAATTAATTGAATAATGGTAAATTTATTAATGAGCAAAGACGAACATGAAGACAAATCGACGTATATACACAAATAAATATTAAATGAAATTATTTACAGTGAAGTAATTCCCTCGTTATAAACAAGTTTTGTTGTACTCCAGTTCCACTTGCAGGAACTAAGGCAGATAAAGTATTTCTATCTTATCCGACACAACGCACAAACAGACTTACTCGACTGACTAACTAGACCTATTTCAAAGATCATTTATATAGCCCCATGGAAATTTTCAGAAGGACCGATTCCACAGACTTCTCGATGGTTCCTCTAAGCTATAATTTATCGCCAAACCTGTAGCCAATGAATAAGATTGCTCACATTTTCAATAATCAGATTACAATAATTTTCCTGTAAAACTAAATTTTCCCTCAGTGTCACTGCGAAAAACGCTATTTAGCATAAAATCCTACGTATAGCACGCACCTATAACTTTAAGCTGCAATTCTTAGTCTTGATGTATATTCGCCGTATTACTCGCATTTTTTTACGAACAAAAATGAAATGTACAAGTGCAATGATCCTACGTTTTGAAAATATTTTTCGAGGTGTTATTCCAATTCTTAGAAAAAAAATAGCATGTATCTAGAACTACATCCTCTTAAGTTCATAAAAAATGGCGTTTCCTTTAGAGAAATAGTATTATGATATATGTAGAAATCTCTTTTTTCTGTGCCTTTTTTAAATTTTTTAAGCTCACTTTATACCCGGCATAAAACACGCGCATCCGTAAATTTGGCTATTTTTTGTTTTTGTTTTTGGGTAAAGAGTGCTTTATACACCTGATTAAACAGTATTTTGTGTGTTTCAATATATATAAAACCTTTGTTGTTGCTGTTGTTGTATGTTTGATCCTGAGATAAATGTGAAAGACGAGGGATGGAAGAGAACGAAAAATACAATACAAAAACAGAAGATTATACACTTATTACTGCAAACGGTTGTCCCAGCATAGAACAGAAGGGTCCCCTGTTTTCCATTCCAGACGAAAGTTCGACTTCTTTTTTTGAAGATACATCCATGCCTTATTCGGGTTTCAAACCTGAGCTTACTCGATTACAAACCTAAGGTCATAACAACCATACTGGCTGGGCGGCATAAAAGCCATTAAGAAATGGCTTAAATTAAGTGTAGGATAATTTTAAGAATGATTGCGATTTGAATCATAACGAGATACCACAGTTCTTTAATATTGCATCGACACACTAATAGATCTTCTATAATTCATAAGACTACATAATGTTACGGAAAAATATACTGATAACTATATTAGTTTATAAATGTAACCCCACTGTCTGAACTAATAAATCTTCCCTTAAAGTACAATACATGCATTCAACCCATATCATCATCAAACAGGTTATGGTTGCTCATGGAGACATCTTAGATTCCTCGTTATTTATTCGAGAGCATCAACTAAAACTTATCTGATATCATCTGCATACAAAATAGGATTTCGGTGGTTCGATACAGTTGATTGAGTACACTCTCCACGAATGAAACATCGTACGTTACATGCTCAATGAACAATTAGGTAGCCTTTTCTAAAGGTGCCAAGATTAACGTTTGGTGGAAATGAAACGGAACGTAAAATTATTAAAATTTGGCCTTGTCTTCCTACTAATTACTCTTTGAATTTCGAAGATGAAGCTCTCAAGTGACGAATAATTATTCTAATGGTTACTAAAGGTTTCAGAAGATGCAAAATAATGATATTATATATATATATATATATATATATATATATATATATATATTCAACCGTAATCACTTGTGATTTTGTATTGGTTTCTCGATATAACTCTTCATAATTATTCGGAATTTAAATTTAAACAGCAAATTGAAACATTTGAGAGTTTACATAATTCTGATACATGGAGCTGGAAATCATTTGATGCGAAATTTTAAATGTACCATTGTTGAGTTTAAATATTTCCATTTTAATATTTATCATAGTAGAGAAATGATACATTTTTGACTTGCAGTAATCTTAATGTTTTTCTTAATTGAATCTATACTCCAAATCTCATTTAGTTTCGGAACTTTATTCACCATTTGTCTTTTTAACCCTCTGAGGGGTTAGCTTCCGCCTGAAAAGTTATTCCGAAAGCGTTTACTCTTATTTTGCCATTCGCTTTAAAAATGCAACATACTTCTTTCCTTGCTCCCTTTTAAAACTTGGGAGGTAAATCGGGGACAATTTTATGACTCAGTTCGGTCCCTTTGTAAAGTAAGAACCAAGAGATCAATCGTTTACAGCTAGCTGTCAAGTTGCCTTGGGCAATCTTGTTTGAAAATTGTAGTGCAACTGGGTCGTTTCCCCTATATGTTTAGTCACAGTAAAATTAAAGCAAAATGAAGGGTGAAAAAAGGAAATAAATAGTGTGTTAGAAGTTGAAAAATAATTATATTTTCTTCAAACAAAATTTATTTTTCTGTCATTTTTTAAAATATATATATATATATATATATATATATATATTATATATTGGTATTGCAGTTTGAACCAGAAAAAAGCATCCTGTATTCATTTTTGAATATGAGAGTAAGAAAACGCGTTCACTTTCCAGTTTTTAAAAAAGTAATGAGGTAAAAAGAGTAAGGGCCCTATCTTTTTTTTAAACAATAAGACAATAAATGGTGCATACGGTGTTATACATACGATGATTATATTTATAAAATAAAAGAGATCTTTCTCTTTTCAATTATATTTTTAAATTAAAATAACATAAAAAATATTTCAATACTTTTAATTTATTTTAATTAAAATCATATACATGATATTTTTATGTTAACTGAATATTTTTCGGAAAAAATCTAAATTTTCATTCCTAGTGTTCTCCTTTTCGAACTTCTTGTATTAAATAAAAATTTCTTTTCTACATCGGCATTTGTGATGGACATAACACACATTCAGTCAATAATTTTTAATTTAAATGGGGGATATTCTTCAAATGCGCATGACAGTACATCTAACCATTTTCTACTCAAGTTAAATTTCTTATGTTTCTGTTTCTTTTATTACAAGGAAAAATGTCACACATCGATAACTACATTTTCACATAATTCAGTCATTACAAATTCTATTGTGAGAAAAGTTCTCCCTAATTAATTTTGTCTTTCAAAACAGTACACTTAAAACAATTTTGTTCAGTGAAGTTAACCGACAGTTCCACAATGTATCCGTACCAAATTTTAAAATAAAATTTTAACATTTTGAAATGTATCCTGTATTAAGTATTTTGAGTATACACAAATATTTCCTGCTGTATGGAAGACATAGTATGAGATGTGGTGTGTGGTTTTGAAAGAATGTTTTCGTACGTGTAGACTATTTTTTAAATTTTAAATATCACTAAAGCTGATCATATAACTGCAAATGAGCCTTATTTTAATGTGTGCTGGTATAAAAAAAACACTTTACAATATTAAACAGCCTATGGGTTTATATTCAATATGAAATTTTTCGCAAAATGGTTTACAACTTCTATTCAAATTGTAAAGAAACTGAAATATATAAATATAACTTACTGCAGTCAAAAATATTCATAATATGCAAATAAAATATTCCTCCACTTATTTCAGTACATTTTAAAAACTGTAGCTGAATGCAATTTTTTATATTTATAAACGAGGCATAAAAGCTCACACAATCGTTAAAATGTCTTTATCATTTTTAAATATACTACTATACAACGTATATGGATTGTAAGATCAGTTCTAAAATCCTAAAAGCTTTTAGAGGAGCAAAAAACATGTAATTTTTGGATTGATCAAAATTTTAATATAATACACAAACATACATGTTATTAAGCAAATACATTTGAAAAATCAAACTTCATTCTGAAATAAACGTAATTGAAAGAAAAATGTTTAATTGCAAATGAGTAGAAATACATGTTTATCTAAGGGGTATCCCCAAAGTGAGGCAATCCTCAAACTAAAAACTCAAACTCAGTGGCACAACAATCCATGACGGCCAGGAACTACATTGCCCATCCCAATATACGTGACCATTGGGCGCTAAGGTGCATGAACAGATGTCCCGATTTGGTGGTCTGTCTATAGAGAGACCTTCAGTGTTTAAGACCCCAAGCAACCTTGATACTCATTTATTGACTCAATGTAGCGGAGATGAAAAGCAGAATCGACCTTGCCCAGCCCGTTAATAGAACCCAAGACTTGTGGTGTGGAAGCACGATACACTACCACTCGACCCTATTCGGTGAAAAATAAAACTTAATGTTAGAATCTTATATAATTCCCTAATGAATGAGGGAGTCCAAACCTTTTTTTCATGTAAACTTTTTATATGGAAATGGTTAATTATGAACATTTCACAAGTTGCATACATTAAAATTAGCTGTTATAGTTTACATAAATTTTTAAGAGTGCAAAAAGTGTATTTTGGCTGCACGAATTAATTTTAAAAGGAATACGGTTACGAAAAACTAGTGCAAACCTATCTAAGGTATGGTTCTTTACCTTAGATATTGTCAAACACAACAAAGTATTGGGAGCCAATACCACAATTCGTTGTTATAAAAATGTATGGAAAATAACAAGACTTAGTTTTTGCATTTCTAATTTATATATTTTTTTACCCTGAGAGATTTAAAAGCTAGAACGGCATCCATCAAAACCGCGGTTCCCTCTCTGTTTTTCCAGATCGCCCCTGACTAAGCCGTCTCTGCCATAGTAAGTGAAAATGCTGTATTTTGTTTGTCAAGATCATTTTATAGCAGATTGCATTTTCCATGTATTTTAGATGGTCGTTTTATATTTTCTACATCAAAATCTTAATGTCTGAATTTAAAATTACATAAAATTCTTGACATTCGCATCAATGACCATTATAATTTTTATTAGTATATGAATGTGTCATTAAACGATTGCATGACTATTATTAACATATTATTTTAACCATTTAATTAATATTAAGTATAACATAATGCACACAAATTTTCTGTGAACTTTAAAATAAATATTTCGAAAACTACTTCAGATATACTCAAAATTTTTCATTCCTACGCTTTAGCTTCTCAGTTTTGCTTCTGTGTAAAACTATATTGTATATACGTGGATTTTTTTAGTATATTTTTTGCTCTTAGCATGCGGTTTTCAACTGAACTATATGAAATCTTCGAAATATATTAAAAAGTACCAAATAAGCTATATAATAAAATTTGAAATTTGTATTATACTCAAAGAGTTGTTAGAATTTATGGCAAATATTTTTAACTGCGCGTAACATTTTTTTTTAGAAATTTCAAATCATAAAATTTCTAGCTTTATACGGTCGAGATTTCAAAAAATATCCAGATTTTAATTACTTATTCAGTTAGTCTTTAAAAAAAGATAAATGTTGAGGTATTTTGCATAAATAGATAGTTTTGAAGAATAATTCGAATGTTTTTGAATAGTTCGAATTTAAAATTGATTTTTATGTTTATTTAAATGCATAAATGTATACTGTAAATGTTTCCGTATATTTTTGATTACCATTTATTCAAATATTCAAGTTATAAAAAAATATGGGAAAATCTTCATTCATGTTGTCTTTGATTTAAACTGAAGTTCAAGCACTTAAATTGCAAATATAATTCGGTGTATTTTAACAATATATAACTAGGCACTGTACGTAAACTTCCCTGAACACTTGGGCTTTGAAATCTAAAAAAAAAAAAAAAAACCTAATACATCTTAATTAGTTTTTTTTCGTTATTATTTTTATCAAAGTGTAAGAAAATGTTTCAAATTATTTATTGAAGTTTAAATTTATTCATTTTTAGTGGTTGGAAATTTGAAAAGATTTCAAATTTTAAAGTATTTGGTGTTTTATTAATTTTTTTGGCATCTTATAATGAAATAATCATGTTTCAGTAACTGAAAGCATTTATTAAGATAAGAAAAATGAAGCGAAAGAATATACTTTAAAAAAGATATATTAAAAAGATTGCCCTGACACGCCCCAACTTGCTACAGTTTCAAATTAATATGAAACCAAAAGGGAATTGTAGCATATTTTACTTATGCGTTGGGACTTTTGAAAAATTTTAAAATACAAGTTAACAAACAAACACTTCCTGGGGTCTGAAGAATTTTTTCCCCGATTTCTTACGATTGCTCCAGGGTCAAAACACGGTTTTCCTTGCGAGCCATAAAACTTCCTATCAGTGTACTGCTGTGTTGCTTCCACCGTCCCCAATTATCTTTCAAGATGTTAAACCTTTAAAAGGGGGAAAGGATTTCAGAAAAGTACGGCTAATCCGCTTTTGAAAATTTTACTTGAAGGCAAAAAAACCCGTGCAGTGCATTTTTGAAGTATGTTTACAATGACGGAATTTTCCGTGCTAACCGCTTGGAGGGTTAAATTATAATGGGAGTTCTAACCATTTTCCTCCAGTATATACGATTGGATCATATTTTAAGGTTTTGTAGGTGTGTAAGTTTATATATATATATGTATATATATATATATATATATATATATATATATATATATATATATATATATATATATATATATATATATAAACTATAAATTTTTTAAAAAATAAAAAAAAATGTGTGAATTGTTTTGGTAATCATAATTTTTCTGATTACCCTTCTGTATCTAAACATTGTTGTGTTAGAATTTTTAAAACTGGAATTTTTTGTGGAACTCTAAATATAAGAATTTATCTCGTACAGCAAAACGAAATATTCATGTTTTCGATTGTATAGATAAAAATCAAAGATATAAGGATTTTAGTAACATATTGGAAACTAGGTTTTTCAGAGATATTCATGTTTTAAAACTAAAATTTAGATCTTACACTGATAAAAGATGCAAGGCATGTGGCATGATGAGTGGTGAACAGTTGGATATGAATGCAGGTTATATATTTTGTAAGATTTTTTACAAAATGACATGCAACATATGTAAATTCGCTTACATAGGTCAGACTTCAAACACTATCAATATTAGATTAAATCAACATAGGTCTGATATACAAGGAAATTTGATTACAACAAAAACCAGGCTAAGATTGAGATAGGACACTCATAAACATGGATTCAATAACATAACTGTACATATACTTAGAATAGTGCCAAATATTAAACAAAGATTATGGTTCGAAAACTTTTTTATAGGTTCATTTAGATCATATTATCCTTATGGTTTGAATGTTATATGGAAAGGTGAAAGTGTCTTATTAGCTTTTAAACAAAAATCCGAGGATTCATTATATATTCCGAATTTTGATAAATCTATTGATAATAGTAATAATATTCGTTTAGCGAGAATTTCAAGAGCTAAACATAGAAAAAGAGTTACTAGAGACATGTCAACCCTCAAGAATTCTATGTTAGAATTAGCTGTTAAATTTGATAATAACTACAACACAGGCTTAATTAAATCATTTATGTTTGGCATGAATAAAGCTGAAATTAAAATTATGACATATTTTAAGCAGATATAAATTTCAGAATTCTCATGGTATGCATATGATTCGAGACCTTAATAACTATTTAGTACAAAAAATGAATATTAAATTAGTTGCAAGTGAAAATTACTCTACAGAATATTGTACATTGTTATATATATATATATATATTTATGAATAAATCCTTTAACAAAATTAATTTTTCAAGTATATTTCAAAAATATCAATCCTTTTTTCCTATTAAAAATATTATTATTAAAAAGGCTTTCAAATACAAGAAACTTGGTAGATTTATATTTAATTATAATCAAATCTCGGAGCTCCTAAGTTCAGAATCATGCAAATGCAATCTATATCGAGACTATATTGTTGATTATCATCAGCACGTTGTCACAGGAGACCTTAGCATCGTGAAAGATGATTTGTTAAGAAATTTTATGGAAAAAGGTACCGGTTTTAGACTGATGATCACAAAAAATAAATCTAACGTTATGAAACAAATCATAAAAGATTTAGATAAATTCTACCTTAAAATTGCAATTAAATACGGAATGCCGATTGAAGCATTCAATCAAATTAGATCTTATGTAGCAACAGAAATTCGGGAATTAGATTTCACTGTTGAAAATGAAATTATGTATAAAGATCTCTTAAATCATCAATAGAAAATATCCAAAATGACTTCGTGATTACATATGTTGATAAGGTCTCTTCTAATTATGCCATAATTTGTAAATACATTTACAGTAAATTATTATGTAACCACATTTTAAATAATAATTACTTTTAAAAATCAATTCACATTAATAGAGAAGAGGATAATCGTCTTTTAGCTTTGAACAAAATACTGAATATTCATCTAAATAATATTAAATATCCAAGTATTTTTAACACCAAAATTTCATAAAAGCCCTATAAAATTCCGTAGTATCACTAATGCATACAATACATATATCACGAGGTCTGGGAAGATCTTACAATCTCTTCTTCAAAATCTAATAGATAATTTACAAAACACGGCAATAATTAAAAATAGCTTAGAGATTGCTAGAGTTACTAAGGATATGTTAATTTTTTCCATGCATGGCTTTGATTTCGAGGACCTTTTTAATTCTATAGATATTGACGATATGATTAAGGTTCTACAGTTAATTTATGATAAATATGAATTATATACTTCAATGAAAAAAGATAAATTTGATATTCTTGTTAACCTCGTATTAAAAGAAAATTTCATTGTATTTTTGATCAGAATCTTTATAAACAGATCAA
Organism: Trichonephila clavipes; assembly: GCA_019973935.1. Classification (NCBI taxonomy): domain Eukaryota; kingdom Metazoa; phylum Arthropoda; class Arachnida; order Araneae; family Nephilidae; genus Trichonephila; species Trichonephila clavipes. The sequence goes on along the minus strand of BMAU01007251.1, from coordinate 142,993 downwards.
AGGATTACCTCAGGGTGGTCCAGCTAGTAATTGTTTAGCAAAGCTATATTTACATTTTTTTGAAATAGATCATGTTGTAAATGATTCTTACTTAATTTATCGTTATATAGATGATATAATAATTTTTGGTAAAAATAGTGAATACAAACCAAATATTACGTTCTACCCTGATTATCTCAAGCTCCTTAAAACTAACTTCAACTCTAATATGGTGGAATTCTTGGATTTAGACTTGCATCTTATTAACAATAATGTAGTCAGTAACAATTTTTTGACAAAAGAGATTCGTTTAAGTTCCATATAATTAAAATTCCCGTATGGAATAGTAATTTGCATATATCAATTTACAGAAATATAATTTTGAATTTTTTATTTAGAAATGATAACTTAACTACCCACAAAATAGATAAATACAATAATATAAAACAATTTTTTCAATGTTGTTTAGATCATGAATACCCTTTTAATTTCTTAAGAACTTATATTCATCACAAATACATTAACCGTCTTGCTACTTCGAATTCCAAAACCACCACACAACAATAGGATTTCAAAGTCAGCATGTTAGTGGTCTTGCTGTGAAGATTATATCATAACACTCATATCACAGTTTACATTTTTTCCACACACATCTTGAATATCTTACACATTGTTGACAACCAACCAAATTAGAGCCTAGCAAATTTACATTTTTGACAATCAACCAATTCAAATTCTACCGTATTTGATTGTCGTCTTTTTGTTATATCTGTCTTTGCTGGCTGGTTTAAAAGTGAGCTTAAAAGATGTGTTTATGTATTTTCGAATTTTTTAACTTGGTGAATAATCGATTTTCATTAATGTCAAGACGCTTGATTCTCCTCGTAAAAGCTCTGTGAGTAAAGAAATTTTGTTAAATTATTTCTTGAAAAATACTTTTCTTATGTAATTGTTTTAGGATTTTTCTACTTTTCTCACGCAATTATTTTGTGATTTTTCTGCATTAAGAGTTTGGGAGAGTTTGTTACATAATAGTAATGAGTGGTTTTTTCATACTCTCTGAGTTATCCAAACTCTGAAGTTTTGTTTATTTTATTTTATTTGGTTTTCCTACCGAGTTGCAAAGGGGGAAGTTTGGCGCCTTCAAACTAGTTTAACCCGACTTATTCGGTCCTAAGTCCGAAATTGCTTTCTGACTCGCTAGGTTCTTCTTTTTTGTAGTTTCTTTTTTTATTTCTCTATAATTTTGTTCTTCATGTTCAGGTTTTATATTTTTAATATGCTATTTCTTGTTATGTTCTTTATCTATTATTTCTTATTTTTGATATATAATACATATTTCTTTTATATATATATATATATATATATATATATATATATATATATATATATAATTCAAAGGTGTAATGTTCAAAACTTATCTACATTTTTTACGCTACACTTATAGTGTATTGGGGGTAAGGGAGCAATAAATATATAAATATTTCTCTGAATGAAGTAAATCTGTCGCAAAAACTGTCAAGGTCATTGCATCAGATTCAGAAGCCTTCGGAATAAATTACTGATCAAAAACATTAACACAAAGAAAGTATCGTACTTCGTAAAGACGTATATATACGTCCAGGGGAGTCAATACTAACGTATATATACGGAGAGAGTGAGCTAAACCTATATATATGGAGATTGAGCGTTAAGGGTCAAAAAACCTTTATAAATAAAGAGAACATTAGATGCATGTACGAAATTGTCTCTTAATAAATCTTTTTGGTAAAAAGACATGTTCCTCAGAAATGAAGATACTTGATTTGAAATATAGTGTATAAAATACTCGATCAATGCTTCTAGTTTTGAACTTTTATGAATCCCTCTGTCTTTAAAAGTGCTAAAATGCTGCATTGGATAAGTAGTTTCATTTTTAGTGTGATTCCTTTGTAGTTTTAATTCCCTCGCGATCCTTAAATACAGCTTTATGATATCGAAAACCCTACGTCATTTAGCGCGTTCAAACATCTTGATCAGCTGCTTCTTAGTCAACTGGATGAACTAGTATTTGATTTAAGTGGTAAATAAATTCGAATCTACCTTCTTGAAGAACTTCCGTATGGTTTTTGGAATTGACTCCAAAAATTCAAGTACTCCATAAAAATTTGGGTGAACTACTTCAGTTCTATTTTGGTAACTTTATTTCTCTCTATTCAGATAGTTCTTTATAGTATGTTGGTTGCCTAATAGTGAATTGTTTAGTTCAGAAACACGGTTCGAAATATTTGTCTCTAGAGATTTCAATATCCAATTTGTGTTCTACAATGTCATTTTTAGTTGTATTTTCTTTTTTTTTTAAATTGAATCCAACATTTTTGATGAAACATTTTCAATCGAGCATATTTATTCGATACGTATGTGCTAAGAATCAAACTTAGCTTCTTAATAATGTGTTTGATTTATTACTCACAATAAACGATGTTTTAAGCGATTTTTTCCGTCCTGTCTCATATCCACGCAAAATTCAAAATATCAACTAACTGTAAAAATCATTCTGAGACATTGAGGGTAAGTTATGAAACCTCAAATTCCTTAAAGAATAGGTCAAAACCCATGCAAATTTATGTTGAAATTTATGACGTGCATGTGATAGCAACTTGTTAAAAGTTTGCAACTGTTTTCGCAACGAAACATGAAGCTGATAGCCAGGAACCCATTTTAAATGTACGAACATAAAGACAAGTTAATGCAACTAAAATTAGCAGCACATTCTTGTTAAGTTGAATATCAATTATTGCATACGGATTGAGGGAAAGAATAATGACACCATTAACACCCATTAAGTAAAATGATTCTTGTTAATTGTATCCTTGTGGTTAGTTATGTTAAATTTCGTTTAAAATGTGTTAAAAAAATAATCTTTTCTAATATACCAGGTGGTTAAAATTAAGTTTCTCCTATAAATGGCCTCCTACAGTGCTAATGGGTTAACGTAGTGCAACGAAATTCTGATGATGGCCCATACACGAGATGCTCTCACGGACATAAAAAAATAATAAACAACTAGGGACTTTTAAAAAAAATCTCTTTTCGGAAAAAACACGAAATTTCATTCAATAAACGACCAAAACGGAATACAGAAATATTAACAATACATAACAAGAATAATGAGTAATAAAATCCAAAACTGGGAAAAGCTGTCAATTGTAGGAGAAAAATATTGAGATTTGCATGTTTGTGAAAAGAAAATGAAGCTTTATGCAAAAGCAATTAGTTTTTGTAAGTTTGTACAGATTTCTTCAAGGAAAAATAACCCAAGATAGAAGCTAACCGTGTATCCACACCATACAGTGACATTTGGAGACTATAGAATAAATTCCATGTGGATCAGTAAATTCTTCTTAGCCCAAATGCGGCAATTCTTTGTGTTGACTGTTCCCTTGAGGTAGGAATGAGATGCGATGCTCCACATGACCATACCAGATCAACAGTCATAATGTTGAGAAAGCTGACCTCGAATGAAAGACGTTGTGCCTTGTTCCTATCAAGCAGCTTCTGGGTTTGGAGGATCCTGTAAGGGAAGTAAAGCGTTATATTTTGGAATACTTTTCGGATGGTGCTGTATGAATAGCCTGTCTCTCGAGAAACTTCACCAGGGCTACTGACCTCAATTTCTTAAGTGTGATAATGTGCGTCAACAGCTGTCTTGACGCCATCAACATGTACCGGTTTGACACGTTTATGGCCTTCTCCAGGTTGAGCTCCTAACTCTTCAAATCTCTTTATAATGGTCCAGATATTTTTAGTAGACATTGTGCCTTGCAGTAGGTTCTTTCCTCGACGGATTTCACCAACTGCAGCAGAAGCATTCCCCTTGTTTTCACAAAGCAGATTCACCAATAACGCACTTTCAACTAAATACACCATCATTAGCACATCCAAAATGTTACCTAAATGCTCTCGAATAATCTTCCAGAGTTTGATTTACTCTGAACTCTTACCAGATTTCTGAATATTGTATGTGTGTGAGATGTCTAAAAGATGTGGAATGGGGCCATATAATGTGACTAAGTTTGTTCAAGATATGAATGTGGTGCTACATAATGAAACCTCATAAATCTTTTCAAAGTAGGCTTGATTAATGTTAATGTATAAACTTAATATGTTCACATCATGCATCAAAAATTAACGAGATATGAATTGTAGCGGCTTGCATTTTCGACACGATTACTAATGGTTAGGGTGAAATGATGTGATAAATTGCGTATAGTAATAGGCTCATTATAATGTACATGAAAGAAATAAAAAAATAAATTCTTTCCCAATTATTCAGGAGCTCATGAAAGAAATGGATACTCGACAGGTACGGATTAATATACTTTCTCAATGAGAATTCCCCCATTTGGAGGTGATTCCTAAATGAAACTATCTAGGTGAAAAATTTTTCACACAGTTTTGTGGAAAAATTTTTAAGTTTCTACACAGACACTTTAAAGACGATTTGTTTTTTAAATTCGTAGTTATATATTACACAACTAATCCGATAAAGAAATGTTTTACTTACGTATTATGGTAACAATCGCCAGCCTTCAAAATAATACGCCATTTTGGCAACCCCAGTTTTGCATGTGTCGTATGCACTGAATTAGCTATCATGTATTTCGTTTCATATAATGTTGCCAATAGGTTGTGATAATGCGTAAGTACCGAAAATGCTCAAAATAAAAAGAGAGGAGAGAAAGAAATTTTAAATACACAATTCATTATAACTCGTTATGTAAATATATTAACTAATTATAAATAACTAAATTTAATACATTCCTTTATTGGCTTAATAAATTTCAAAATCTTCATTTAAAAGTTTAATTATAATCAACGAAATTCACAAATGCAATCTACAAAACTTCATTTGATTTGATAAATATGACGCGGAACATACAAATTTTCTCTCTGAAGGTAAATAAATTTCACATTCCATTAACATCAGAAATGAATTAAAGTTAAAATAATTTGTATTGTTAAAGAAGTACCCACACTATAATAACCTTTGTGAAGCAGAAATATATTCATTACGTAAACCATTTCTGACCAATGCCAACTATCGTAAAGATGAAAATATGAGGGCATTTCGAAAAGTAAAGATACAATGACTCGCATTCCTTAAAAAAACATTTATTTAGAAAACGTCAATTACATCTTATTGACTGGATTATTTATTATTTTTCGACACGATAACCCCCGTTATCCAAGCATTTGTTAAGTCGGTGCACAAGCTTTTGTATCCCACAGTCATAGAAGGTTGCCGCCTGTTGTCGGAACCACATTTCAACTTCATCTTTGATCTCATCATCGTCGTGGAATGATTGTCCACCAAGATAATGACCAAGCGCACGAATTGCTTCCTCCGTTCTCTGAAGAAGGGCATCAGAGATCCCAGATGGCAACCTGTTCATTGTTCGTCATGAACATCGGCCCTACCTTCAGAGAAATGATGGCACCATTTCGTTACATTTTGCCGATTCATAATGTTCCCATAAACAGAAACGATTTCTATGTGAATATTCACTGGTCGCTGACCTTTTCCATGAAGAAAACGTATGACGGAGCGCACTTCACATTTGGGGGGATTCTGAATCGGCGCAGCCATCTTAAACACGACCTACTCCAACCAGAATCAACGTTGAAATGCCGAACGACCGCGAGGAGAAAGCTAACGGTTCAAGCTTAACACCTGTGTTGCCAACTTACTCGCCAAAACTTTTCTTTTCCTCTGGCTTACGGTGTATCTTTACTTTTCGAAATGCCCTCGTATATTTCAAAGAAAAAATATTATGGAGTTTACCTATTCTAAATATAAATATTTTTCATAAATTACGTGACAGATTATAAAACTATTCCAAGAATCTTCTAAAAGAAAGTCTTAACAATAGGACGTTCAAAGGCGTAAATTTGACACGAGAGCCTGTTCAGTTTGTTTTTCTTTACGGATTTTTGCAGGGAATTTGAAAACTTTTCGTGACTTTAAATTATTTTCCATGGTAATTACACTGCAACATTTTGTGATTCTAGGTGAATTAGGAGCACTTTTACAACTAAAAATACCTAAAACGTTTACTTGTGTCATTTCGACACCAAGGCAATTTTCATCATAAATAGCTATAGTTCATCATTATTATTAGTAAAACAAACTTCCCGAAGTACTATCACACATTTATTTAACCTTGATGCAGAGTTATTGGGTTAACAGTGGAAACGAATCTTATTTTTCTAAAATTTCTGTGTGTGTTCTAAGTGTTTCGTTACATATCATTTGGTTATCTGTTCATAAGAAAAATCATTCGAATTTCGAACCCTGCGCAGTGCAGACCTTGAAATGATGTTCCGTGGAAAAGGTCTAAGCCCTGATGAAATTGCTAATTTATTGCGAGAGATTTCTAAGAATTAATCGGCTCTAATTTATATTCCGATGAAGACATAAGATTGAGTGAAAGTAGCTGCGAAAAATCTGAAGTAAAAACAGATATGAATGGTTATATTCCAGTAAACCCTGATATATATAATCTCTAAGAATGGCACAGAATGGATAATGCATAATAGTAATGTTCCTGGCAGTTTTGCGACAAAGCAGTGGTCCAACAAGCTTCGTGAAACAAAATGTCAACGTCAGTTTCTAATGATATAAAGGGCCATAAAATATGTTAAGTACTTGAAATAATTCTAAAAAGTCTTTAAACTAAATTCTACCTGAACTGTAGTCCTGCAATTATTTAGTTAAAATAGTAATTTTATTTTAGCAAAATGGCACTTATTGGACGTTTAAGGGTAATCGAGAGTTCCCGGACATTTAAGTGTTAAGAGTGTTTAAGTGAAATAAGATATTACAACATTTAATTTAACGATCTGATGCTTTCTACAGTAATTTCAACTAAATATGTGATACCACACAATACGCTTACACTCGGTTTAAAAGTACATGTGTTGAATGTTGCTACTGCAACTGTAACTCATTTAAACAATAATTTATGTCAACAAACATACGCATAAATCTCTCTCTCTCTCTCTCTCTTGCACAATTTTAAAGCTAGTGATTAACTTCAAATTTGGAGACTCAGCCTACTTAGCAGACTAAATTATATCAAACAGTATAATTGCTGGGTGAAAATTCATGTTCACTCCTAGGACGAATATTATATGGACCAAATTACGAGCTGGTTTATAATCTTGTCGATATGCAAGTCACTCTTGGGGTCCAGATTTATATATTCTGAAGCTTGCTAATTCCAATAAAGAGCGGAATGATGTATTAGAGTGTCAGAATTTAGGGCAGTTGATCCAAAACATCCCGGATATTCTTGATATATTCGTCAAGTAATGGTTACTGAAATTATATTAATATTAGAATCTATTAACGCGATCGGAAATCATTACTGTTTTAAAATATATATCGTAAATGTTAAAAACAAGTTGAACGGAGTAATATATTGACTAGAATTCTGTAATTGCTATCATCAAAAGGCTTCCAGTTTAGCTCAAATAACTTAAGAAAACTGTTCTTTCCTCTCAATACATTACTGATAATGATGTGATTTAAAATCTTTTGCTAAATGTCATAGAAATTAGTATATCCAGCTAACATTGCATCAAAAATTTGACGCTCTGAACTATTTATAATTAAATAAGATGGCATTTGAGAATCAAAGCTTCTCTTCACAACATTTATATTATAACGCATTTTAAAGATAGAAAATATCATATATCACAATATTTAATGTGGGATAAAAATGAAATCCTGTTCCAAGTGAAAAAAATTCTAGTCTGTGATTAGTTTTTTTTTCAATAATATTATTTAAAGGCATTTATTTCTTCATTTCACAATGTCCTTAGCTACTCTAATTTTCATTCTATGTATAATTATTGAATGAAAAAAGCATCACATTGATTTTCCTTTATCTGCTTAGGAAAACCTTATTTACTTAATAATATTATAATGTTATTGTTTTTAAATGTTTGAATTTATTCTAAATCATTTTCTATATTTTAGTTTAATTCTAGTATAATATAAGTAATGTAGAAAGTATATTCCATTTTTTTAGTTGCCACGGACAGGAAAGCTTAATGATGAAATTTTTAATTTATTCTTATGCATAAGGAATTATTAATGCATAATAAGCTGCATAATACATAATCCATTCATAATTAGCTGTGTAATGCATAATTCAAGCATAATTAGCTGCATAATTTGCGTAATGCATTTCATGCGTATCTGCATAATGCATTTCATGCGTATCTGCATAATGCATAATTTATATCTAATGCATAATTCATATTTAATGCATAATGTATATCATATGTATAATTAATGCATAATGTTAGTTATTCTAAGGCCTTTTGTATATTTTAGTTTAATTCTAGCAAAATATAAGCAACGTAGAAAATATATTCCTTCTTTTTAGTTGCCACGAAGAGAAAAGCTTAGTGTGTTCAAATGTTTAAAGTTTGCATAATGCATAGTCAATGCATTATGTGCTTAATGTAAAATTAATGCATCTGTATAATGCATAATTATCTCATGCATATTCTATGCAGAAATGCATTATGCTATTCTAAAATTTTTTTCTATATTTCAGTTTAATTCTAGCAAAATATAAGCAGAAAATACATACAATTTTTTTTTAGTTTCCAAGGAGAGAAAAGCTTAATGTCTTAATTTTTTAATGTATTCTAATGCATAATTGGAGCATTATCTGCATAATGCATAAACTACATAATGCATAATTATCTGCGTAACGCATATCTAATTCATAATCTAATGCATAATGTATATATTATGCGTAATCTGATGCATAATGCATATATTATGCATAATTAATGCATAATGGTTAATTATTTCAAAATCATACTCCATATTTTAGTTTAATTCTAGCAAAATACACTGCTGGACAATTGCTAAGGACGGATCACAAATTGCTATGTAGCATAACATTAAGCGAGACATGAGGCCTAGTAGGATAAAATATATTTGCCACACTGTTCAGACATTAGAATAAAGAATATTTATTGTTCTGGAAAGTACAAAAGCTGTGAAACATCTGAAAGAAAAAAAAATGTTCATTTGATCTGCGTACGGATAAATGGAACAATGCATCTTAAAATCAGCAGGCACCTTGAAAAAATGTATCAGTACGGGATATGTCCACCGTGGAGCGTGATGCAACATTCCACACGTTGTACCATACTTTGCACAACATTATCCAGCAGCTGTTGAGGCAATTTATCCCATTCCTCTGTGAGTGCACGGATGAGGGTGTTCTTGTTTGTCGGAGGATAGTTTCGACCAGCAACTTGCCTCCCCAAAGCATCCCACACATTTTCAATGGGGTTTAGATCTGGAGAACGCGCTGGCTATACGAGACGTTGAATACCCTAGCTGTCTAGACAAGTCTGAACAGCGAATGTTCTATGACATGTTGCGTTGTTGTCCATAAAAACAAATTTATTACCGACAGCACCACGGAAAAGACGAACATGAGGAAGTAGAACTTCATCAATGTATCGTTGGCCCGTCATAGTCCCATTCGCAACCACATGTAGGCGCGTGCGGCCATTGATCATGATGCCGTCCCACACCATGATACTGCATGTCGGATATCGGTCCTTTTCCTGGATATTTTCTGGACGATAAGCAGTACCACTCTCGCGCCAGATCAGTTGGCGTCTACAATCCGATGACAGACTGAACCTACTCTCATCTGAGAATAGTACGCATGCCCAGTCCTGTTCAGTCCAATTGTGATGCTCACGACACCATTGCAAACGGGCAGTACGGTGCTGTCTGGTCAGTGGGACACACACAAACAGGTCTGCGTGCGTATAGTCCTCTCCCCTCAAACGTCTGGCAACAGTTTTTCGGGAGATCTGCTTTCCTGAGGCAGCAAGAAACTGATTTGCCACCTGCTGAGCTGTGGTGCGCCTGTTCCTTTTTGCTGATAGGGCGATATATCTGTCTTCTGCAGGAGTCGTACTTCTAACACGACCTCCCCCGTGCCATCTACTACACATTCCAGTAGTTTTAAATGACTTCCACAGCCGTGAAACAACGCTGTGAGCGATGTCGAACTCCCTGGCAACATCTGTTATTTTTCGCCCTTCTTCGATCTTTCCAATAATTTGGCCACGCATAAAATCATCTATGTGATGTCGGGAAGACATGCCAAAAATTTTAAGTTCATCTAGTAATTCTTTCCTGTAAAACTTTGACTTGAAACAACAACTGTCCACACGCGTCAAAACCTTTAAAGCTCTTATGAACGCTATCACGTGATGAACAGACGTGGAAAAAAATTTGCATACTCATACTTCTTCTTACTAATATCCCGCACTTATTCTAATTTTCCACATTTTGCTTCCTTTCATTTTGTGGTTGCTATGGATGATAGTGTTATCCGTCCTTAGCAATTGTCCAGCAGTGTATAAGCAACGGAGAAAGTATACTCCATTTTTTTAGTTGCCACGGATGGAAAAGGGTAATGTTTAAGATAAAAATTTCCGTATTCGTATCACAAGCATTCAGTCAGATTAGCATTAAAAATTTCAAGTATCTGAACGCGTTCAGAGTCATAATTTTATAAAAACGTACAAATGAATAATGTTTTCTTTAATGCAGTGTCGCGTGAATTAAAATATACGCAATTTTTTAAGAATATAATTACAAGAAAAATTATTTAAATATAATTTTTTTGCAAAAGAGCAAATAAAAATGTTACATATTTTCAAAGCATACTAACTGTAAGAAAAATTCTTCCATAATATTAATATTATGCATATATACGTTTAAGATATCACGGCAGAAAACAATCTTCTATAGTACAGAGGCTGTACTAAGATTTTTGAAATATATAATTTAAAAAAAAATGGATATATTCATATTTTAATACATTAGCGTAGACATGTTTTAACAAATCCAAATACCAGTTGTTATTTCAATTGATAGTAAGTCTGACAATAGCGTCAATTTTTTAATAGTCCAACTTGAATCTCTGTAAAAAAAAGTCTTAGCTATATATTTCTCTCTTATTTTTATTTTTTTTTGCCAAAAAACTGTGCTTAATTAATTATTTTTTGTAATAGAATTCTTAAAAAAGTTTCGTGTGTAAATTCTGATCCACTTATAAATATCAAAAATGTATTCATTTATACGCTGCTAAAATTTGATTAAGAATCAAAAATGAATTCATTTATACATTGTTAAAATTTGATTAGAGATAGAGAAATCAAAAATGTATTCCTTTATACGTTTTGGAAAATTCCAGATCTGAATGTAGCCATATACCTTTTAAGTGAAATAAACTGCTGAAGTGGCTTTGTATCCGGAGGATAGAATTCGCAACCCGGTCCATAAACAAGTAACATACCACTAGACAAAAGTGGTCACCCCTTTCCGGAGGCTGTTACTGCCTTATTTAGACGATACCGCTACAATACTCCCACGCCGATGAGTCGGTGGATAGGCGAACGAACGAGAACTTTGCTATGGTGAGCGTGTGTAGTGTGTGGATTGGTGGTTGCCATGTCAAATGAGTCTGACGACTTTGGTTGCCGCGACAAGTGTGTATGACTACTTGCACTTACTTTTTTGCGGGTAAATGGCGCCATGATAAATCAGAAGGTTTTGCGTTTTTCTTTGCATTTAAAGTTACCAATGAAGCGGCTTTGTCTCCGGAGGGCAGAGTTCATGACCCTGTTTTCGTAAGCAAATAACATATCACTAGATAAAAATGTTCACCTCTGTCTGGAGGCTGATACTGGCTTATGTAGATGATATCGCTACACTACTATTTTTGTGAACCAAAATAAAATGGATTTGCTTGTGTATATTTCGCTTTCACTATAAATATTTAAGGTGAATAAGCTAAATTTATTAAATAACTCACAATTTTGCAATATAATTTATTATTAACTATGTAATTGACTCGCAATGACATGTGTAACAAATGAGTAACGTATATCATTATATTTTTCAAAATCAAAGTTTTCTAATGACATCTGTATACAAGTGTCCCTTGTATAACACGGTTAATTCGCACGATATATCAAAATCGTGTTATACGAGAATTTTTTATTTATTTATTTAAGTTATTAACTAATTTATTTATTAAATTACATTAGATAAATTAGGGTCATATGTACCCCTTGTTATAACAAAATCATGTTATACGAAATTTTAAAATAATATAAATCAATGTAAAAAATGTACCGGATTATATCGAAATCAAGACTTAAGGTATTCGACTAGCCTAAAATCACGTTTTTTTTTTAAAAAAGTTACATTTTTTTATGATTTTATTTTGTAGGCCATCTTCTTGGCTTTATAAAAATACTAAGATTTTTATTTTCCATTCACTAAAATAAAAACTACAAGTGTTTTAGAAAAATCATATGCCTTTACTTTGCGTAAGGTGTATAACATTAAAATGCGTTTTACTCGAAATGTGTTTCTCGAAAAACTCTAACAGGGACAGCAAATGCTCAAAAAAGTTTTAAAAATAATTTGCTGAAATTTGTTGTGTATGCTCTGTATAACAGTTAAAGTGTTTTAACTTTCACATTTATCAATCACTGTTTTATTACAAAATTTGCCGTTTTTTTTATGTGACTATAACCACAGATTTTTAAGCAATTTCATATGATAACTAAAATAAAGTGCTCTACTTTTTGTAATAAAAATTAAAATATCGCTTATCCTGAAATTCATTCCAAAACGGAATGGCAAAAAAAAGCATTAAAATTTAAAAATTGAGAAATTGTTCGTTTATTATTTGTACATTGCTCGTTTATGTAATTTTTTTCTCAATTTTTACGCATCTTTTTCCATTTTAGTAGTAATAATTTATTTCTCTCTTTTTAATTTTAGACCTTTTTTCCTTTAAGTGTGTACTAAATGTATCTAAAAACTACAAAAAAAATTCCATTTTTTAAAAATAAAGTTGTTGTAAGAGACGTCGGATACCTTAAAGTGTGAAATTTTATGATAGCTGAAATTCCGTTGCAATAAAACATACAAATAAAGAAGTAAATTAACATAATGTTTTTAATCGGGAACAAAAATTTGAAATACAAAATTTAAAAGCACAAAAACATTCAAAAATAATAATTTTTAAAATGAAATAAATTGAAATGGTTTATTATAGAATCACAAAATTAATTTTCATCATCACTCTCATCAGAAATAACGGCTAATCATTTTTTTTCTTTTAAAGTTTGGTGAAACAATTGTTTTTACATTATTACAAAAGTCATCTGACGTATTTACAATTACCGGTCAGTGTATGGATTATCATTCTTTCAGAAACTCCATATAAAGAAAGGAAAAACTTTGCAATTATCTTTTAAATTTTCTGCTACTACCTATTGAATCAAAAAGTTAGGAATTCCCGTTATTGAATGCAATTGGAAAAAAATTCTGAATTTCCCTTATTAAACGAAAATGATACTCTATCATTTTTCCTTTTCAAAACCTTGAAATACTATAATCAAGTTTTGTGCCGTGTAATATTTAACCCGTGTGGTAATAATCGGAAATTTTGTACCTTGTAATATAAAAACCTCTTTTATTAGTACCGTGTTATACGAAGGATGCCTATGTCAAAAAGTTCGTTGTACTGATAGTCGAATGAATCAAATCCACATAAAATAACAAAATATGGCAGTATTTCTCAACCTTTTTTTTACTATCCCCCTTTAAGCCTTTTTTTAAAAATTCTTACCTCCCTATATATATATATATATATATATATATATAGTATGACAAATTACAGGTGAAGGTTGGCTGGCCGCAAAACTTGTTTAAACCTGCAATCTTGTTCCTAAGGCCAGGAGTTTGTCATTATACTGTGGCCGCGGTAGCCGAGTGGTATAGGTATCGGACCGTGACTTGCTTTGTCACGGGTTCGAGCCCAGTACCCTAAAGACTCGCCGTGTAGGGCAGCGATGCACGTTAAAACTGTCGAGAGCTGAAACGTCCTCCCGTTGGTGTGGTGTGGTAGTTAGGAGAGGTGGTGCCAGCTCAGGTGTCGTCCACGTCACTTGACCATGGTTCAAAATTACGTGGTCCGTCGCCAAAAGCCCTCGTGTAGCTGAACAGTGCGACGTTAATATTCAATCAATCAATCAATCATTGTCATTATACTACTGTGCCTTCTTCCTAATTTTAGTTATCTTAGGTATATAACTATATGTTCATTTTTATATTTTCGTTTATATATTTGTGTATATGTATAAATTTATATATATGTGTATGTATATGTATATGTTTATGTTTGAATTTTTTATATTGGGTTATATATATATATACAATTTTAAATGCTAAATGTAAATCATTACATATTATTTTCAAAACTTACAATGGAACTGAAATAAAAATAAGAGGGGGAAAAATAGCGAGATCCTTGCGGTTGATGTTGGGTGCAAAGGGATTTAGTTAAATTAGTTTATTAGTCTAATTTAGTTTAATTTAGTTTCAAGTACCCTCGCTTTTTATACCCAGGCTATTCTTTCTTTATTTATGGCACTAAATCCACATTGTCTGTGGCGTAACGTACACCCCTTATTTCGAGCGAGTGAGTGAATATTAGCGTCGCACAGTTCAGCTACACGAGGACGTTTGGCGATGGACCTTGTAATTTTGAAGCATGGTCAAGGGACGAGGACGACACCTGAGCTAGCACCTCCCTCTTCTTCTAACTATCACACCAACGGAAGAACGTTTGAGCTCTTGAAAAATTTAGCATGCATCGCACCCCTACACGGAGGATCTTGGGCTTGAACTCGTGACAAACCAGCCACGATCCGATACCGTGACCTCTAGTCTACTGCGGCCCAGGTTCCTGATAAAAGTGGTAGTCCTGTGAAGATATGAAGCTACGTGATTTGTGAAACGAACGTGGAAAGGGGAAGTGGCTAAGTCAGAGTTTCTCAAACTGTGGGGCGCGAGAGGGGTAATTTTAGAGGTCCCAAAGTTTTACGGCAAGTACGCAATCCTTTGTAAGATCCTTCATGGGGCCCAAAACCTGACATTGAAGGAGGGGAGGTGGGCTTATTTTTTTCATTACGCCATTGCATTGAGTTGAATAGGAAGATAGAAATGGTAATAGTTATCCTGCACATTTGATTGTATTTGGATAATTGATTTAAGTTTCTTCACAAGGACATGTCATCCCTCTTTTTACATTAAATAACAGTTTAATTGACACACACACACACATGGTTTTGCATTCCTGCGAGTTCTGGATACTGTAAATCGGAAAGATCAAATAACACTGACTACATCATCCAAGTTGGGAAATTAATTTCTTGTAAATCAGAAAATCTTTCTTTTAAATCAACTGACAAAATTTTTAGATGATTGACAATAACATTTATAGTTGTTTCAATTACTTCACATTTTTGGAGACAATAAAACCTTTCAAAAATCTGTTTATAATTAATAGCCTATATGACTAACAAATACATCTTTTACGCTTTAAATCAGGGGTGGCCAACCTTTTTTGGAAGAGTGCCACTATCTGATAAAAAGAGAATTATGCGTGCCACTTTCAACTTTTCCAACAAACAAAAGAATGTGAAATGGTGAAAAAATGTTACTTTCAGGGTTTTAATGGAATTTTAGGAAAGCAGTACATTTTTTATATAAGTTTATAATAGTGGTAATTTAAGAATAGTATAATAAGTAAGAAAAAAAAGGAAGAACTTAGGTTTTCTTGCTAATAAACTTTTTACAGGTACAGTAAGTTAGGATAGGTGTAAAAACAAAAATGAGTGTAAATTGAAACATGTAATTCTAAATAGCTATTGAAAAGTTAGATAATATTTACAATCTTACAGAGAAATTAGTAGAAAAAATCAGTATTTTTTAATCATCTTGGAAAACCATGAAATCTAGCACTGAATGAATCTTTCAAAGTGGTTTATAAGTTCTTAAATATACCATATCTCGAAGCATTATTAACTTTGGTAGATAGTTCATGTATACATGAGAAATGTGTTAATATGTTTTATCTAAAATCGAGACAAAAAAAGCAAACGTTTGTTCACAAATAAGATATCTGAGGGAGTAGGAAAGGTACAAATAGTTTTTCCTTATAATTTTAAATTTAAACCGTTTAAATGTCCCATAGCATCGACAAAAAAAAATACATCCCCAACCTAACTTTATTCTTAAGAGCAAACACTCCCTGGGCAATGCATTGTTATCTCCCAGATATTTTAATACATGTACCCTCAAATTCCAAAATCTCCCGAGCACACTTCCTTTGAAAAGCCAGCGTACACAACAATATGAAAGAGCATTTTCTAAATTATAACATTATATTGTTATTTCATTAAGTGTGTTTAAAATAAATTTCAATTTTTTTTATTCCGTCGAGACAACCATACTTCAATAAAACTGTAAAGAAATGGTATTTATGATATTTTCTAATTTTTAAAATTTTTCAATGTCTTCGCGTGCCATCGTAAAAGCTCAGCCGTGCCACACTGCGGCATGCAGATCGCGGTTTCACCACTCCTGCTCTAAATTAATCATTTTTCAAATTGCCTTCATATGGAATCAAACTACTCTCTTGTGGGAAGTAGGCCCCACCTTCAGGAACACTGACCAATGGTCTTTCACCTGCTCAATGAGAATTTCGAGAGCTTTCTTCGTCGTTAGGATTAGTACTGAGCAAATAACTTAATCAAATGATGCATAAAATAATGAATTTATAAAAGGGTTAAGAGTGTGTTCATTCATTGTCCTCTAATTGGAAAAAGGAGACCTTTAAGCTGCAAATAATTACACCAAATGCATGTTTAACGATTCAGAAAATTGAAAATAAATATATTATTCAACCAACAAGGATTCAAAGTTTGTGATGATTCATCACATATTTATAATTATTTAAAGCGTGTGTTTAAGTATGGTTGAGAACACTTAAATTCTCCTATCATAATGATACTCATGGCTATGCGAATGAAGACTTGAGAGATATTAGTCTTTGCAAATGATAAGGCGTAGTTTATTTATTTCCTATCGCAAGAGAGAGAAATACATAAAGTAGAATTACTTATTTTATAAGGTAGTTCAGGATTGCTCGGGATTGTAATTATGTACGCGAAGTATTCTCTAAAATTTTCAATTCATTGACTGTTAGATATTAACTTAAGAGATATAACCATCGTAGCTGATTTCCTTGGGAGCATAATTCCTTAGCTCATATTTCAATGATATTCACAGTAGAAACTAGTTGATGTCTTCATGTCTAATTCTGTTTCATTTCGTACATGTTTAATTCATGGAGCTCTTTTGAAATTTCAGTTGCGTCTGTTTCAAAGTAATGGGAAGATTATGAATTCAAAATGGATGCTTTTAAAGTGCCTTCTTAGATTGGTACATCAGCAGAATAATGTACATGCTCTTAAATAAAGCTGAACAGGTTCAAATGATAAACGTATGGAGAAATGTTATGATTCGCATTGAGTTTTTAAGAGATGATTTGAAATCAATGTGTGTGTACCACAATTCCAAACACTTTATTCCAATTACTCTTATTAAATCATGATTGTGAAAAAATGGCAAGTAAACAGTATTCATTTTAGTTGTATGAGTTTCAGTTTTTTAAATTAATCGGCTTGACGGTTGAGGTAGCGGGATCGCTTCGTAAGCATAATGTTGCGAATCCGATCTCAGCTGCAGCCAATAGTTTTTTGTTTCTTTTTGGATGCGAAAATCATTGGCATGCATTTCATATATGCTTATGTGGCTTGTAAAATATCTCTTGATTATCAATTTGGCTCTGGTACCAATTGCAATATTTAGCATTCGACGAGAGCTGGAATTAAATGTTGTACTGTCCTAATTTGGTAGTTATAGTCGCCACTAGATGGTGCCACCATGAAATGACTCTCAGATTATGCAGACCATTAAAGGAAAAAAAAAAATTAAATTGATTCAAAAAAAATATCCCTAAGCTTCCGTAACATAGCTAAAAAATAAGAATAAAAGTAAAAATCCTACTCTTAGTTCTTACAAATTCATGACACTATATATATATAGAGAGAGAGAGAGAATTAGATTATATATATATATATATAATTAGATTATATAAATAATCTAATTCTCTATACAAACAAGAGATAAACTTTCATCAATCACATTCGAAAGACACATAGACAGCAAGATAATCACACAATGAAGGACACATCAGCAACCGAGATTAAAAATTAAAAAATGGATGCTGTATTATTATAAACATTGCTGACTTAGGACAGCTAATACATAAAATAATTTACATAAAAATGGGGTTGAACATGTTTTTTGGCCCGCCAAACTTCCCTCTTTTTGTAAATAATACTAAGCAAAAACCTATTGAAAGTAATGATTAAAAATATCTAAATCCATTACAAGATAGAAGTAACTTACCTAAAAATTGCACTTAAAAATGTAGAGTATGCGCTAAATCTAAGTGTAATAAAAAAGTTATTGCCTGATTATGGACCCTAATGCAGATTCAAAGCATGTGAATAGCTGAAATGTAACACCTTACAAAAGTATAAAACAAATAGAAATAAAAATTAAAAAGAGTATTTCAAATTATACAATAACTTTAGTGACACTAGAGTATATATTAATTAAATAATAATAATTTTATCTAATATTAGAATTTGGAGGTAACTAAAAAGATTGTTTTTTCCCCAGGTATAAAAGTTTAAGTTGGCTTTACTTTCCAAGATGGCGACCGATTTAACAGCTGTCAAGTGATTTATTCTCAGTTTGGTTTGGCAATTCATCAAAACGATCATCAAGCAAGGCGTAGATTCGTCGAATGGGCCCAAAACGAGATTGCCGTTGTACCCGAATTTCATAAGCGAATTTTGTTTAGCGATGAAGCGCACTTCTGGTTGAATGGCTACGTCAACAAACAAAACTGCCGCATTTGGAGTGAAGCTAATCCACAAGTGTGTGGCGAAACACCGTTACATCCAGAAAAACTGACTGTTTGGTGCGCTTTATGGGCTGGTGGAATCATTAGTCGGTACTTCTTCAAAAACGATGAAAGCCACAACGTTACAGTCAATGGTGATCGGTATAGAGCCATGATTACTAACTTTTTCATTCCTGAATTGAACAATCATGATGTCCAGGAACTGGGCTTCCAACAAGACGGCGCAACATGTCACACAGCTTGTACCACAATCGATTTATTGAAAGACACGTTTGGTGACCGCCTAATTTAACGTTTTGGACCTGTGAATTGACATCCAAGATCTTGTGATTTAACCCCGCTAGACTATTTTCTGTGGGGCTATGTAAAGTCATTGATCTAAGCGGATAAGCCACAAACGCTTGACTATTTCTAAGACAACATTCGCCGTGTTATTGCCGATATACGGCCACAAATGTTGGAAAAAGTTATCGAAAATTGGACGTCCAGATTGGACTACATCCGAGCCAGCCGTGACAGTCATATGCCAGAAATCATATTTAAAAGGTAATGCCACAAGATTTTCTTTCGAATAAAAACAAATTCATGTCAATTGAATAATACATCGTTGTTTTATTGCAATTTAAAGTTCTATACCTCTAAAAAACCCTTTATAATTATGAAATATATAAATTTATAGTAATAAACTATTATTAATCTAAGAATTTTCTTAATCCTTACTATTTCGAATAGCTTTTTTCCTTTAACTATTAATAAAATTAATTGGGTATTTCTGATTTAAGCATTATTTAGTAAAATGTTTATAGTTATTTATTATTCCTGATATTTTGACACTAGAAATCTATCGCGTTTTATATAATTAATAACAATATTTCTGAATATAGAAACATATACATAACTCTCCCAATGAGGAACGTTTATAATATTAATATTAAATTCTTCTCTTTTATCATAAATATTAGAAAATATTACAATATCTTTTAATTTGATATGTATATCAAGAAACTTTGCTTCATTATTGTTACTATTTGTCTGTATTAAATTAAGATATTGTGGATAAAATTAATGTTAGGTTTAAAATTGACTGGCTTGCCAAGAATGATTATATCATCTATATAACGATAAACATAATACTTAGAATTATTATTAGAATAATGTAAATGTAAATTGGCAAGACAGTTGCAGTTATTGGCATATATATATTAAGAATGACTGTCATAAAAATTTAGAGCAATTTTTCACACGTTTTCGTCTTTTAGATTAATTTGTTTGTCGAATAAATTGAGGGCATTGCCTTTGGAATGAACAGTGGCATTGATTTCTTATTTGAAAATGTTGCTATTTGAAGAACTTTGCAGTAAGAAATTAGGAGAAAGAGATTGTGATTGGAAGGTGTGATGGCGGAAATATGGGAACGATTATAGATGTGAGAAAGTGATAACTATCAACGAGTTAAATAGGAGCTCGTAAACTTAGATACAAAGTTTTTTTAAAGAGGTAGGTGACCGGATTTCTCCTGTTATTGGATCCTATTCTGCCATGCCTCAAAACTATCTTTTAAAGTTAAGTGATTATCTATTATTTTGAATCTTCCGTTGTTGGTGATTTCCCTCCCTACTGCATATTTACTGTTGCTATTTGGGAAGTTGAGATTAGATTAAATCAAATTGTTGAATTTAAAAAGTACGTTGATCATTTAACTCAAAACATTATTATGAACACCCTTTCGTCTCAAAGTGTATCCCTTTATTATTTTTTATACTAATAATTTAAAAGAGAAGTATTAGATATAGTTTACTTATTTATTCACATCTCCATCAGAAGAAACGCAAAGATTTATTTAGTGATGGATTTGTAAAATTGGATACATAATCAAGTGTTGAGAACGATTTTTGATAGGACTCTTCACTCTCTAAACTTCTGCCCTACTTTAATGCATTAAATAAATAGCAGTATATTGTTATAACTGAGAGAATAGGGGACTAGAGAGAGAGAGAGAGAGTAAAATGTAAATTTTTACTAGAATGCTTCTGTTTTTTATTTGTATCTGAAAATTAGAATATGATTATATAATTAATATTTACTTAAATTGTCTAATGGATTTTCTATAATTAGGGTCAAATCTCAAAAATATTTTGAAGAAACTTAGCCCGTGATCACTTGCGCGGACAAGAAAATCCTTCCAGGATTCTAAAAAAGAATGAGCAAAACCCCGATTTTTTCTGTAGCTGCACATTTTAGGTCATTGAACCTTCAGGCCTGATGAAATTCCTCTTTCTCGAACGATTGGAATGTAATGACCTTCAAAAGTTTATCTGGGGGGCTGAGAGCTCTCGCGAGAAGTTGAGCATATGTATGCAGTCTGCTCTGAATGTTTGGAAGATAAATAAGATATTATTTTCTACTTTCTACTAACATTATCTCATTAATTATGAAGTATATTTATTACTAGTATATACGTTTTACTGGTTAATGAAAAATATAAAATTATGTGTTTTAAAAGGAAAATTTTGTATGTTTAGTTTAAATTAATATTAGTTTCATTTGTATGCAAAAACTTTAATAAATTTATTTATGTAATACAAAAAACATCTTGTACTTTATAAATATGTATCATATAATGACTTAATTTTATTTTCATAATTAAATACACGTGTTAAAATTTGGGGGTGTTCTCTACACCCCGCGAGTAACGACGGTAGCAAAAACAGGCGCGAGTGACCACGGGTTAAATATCCCTTTAAGACTTGAAACGTTTTCATCTTTAACTATTAAATTCTCCTGGATATTAACACTATAGTGACTCCAATGATACGGGAAAAATAATTTAAAAAAAGTATCCCCTCCCTCTGAAACGGCGATAATGTTTTTACTATGAAACCACCTGTGGAATTTTAGGAGTAATGCATTTTTTGGTTATAAGGCGATAGAAAAAACAAACTTAATTTAACTAAAATTGTTACAAATGAGTATATTATTGATATATAATTAATTTTCTTTTATTGACCCATTACTTATTTACTGTGAAAATTTTTAAATGATTCTTTTGTTTTTGACAAGCCCAAATAAGCATTGTATTTTTCACAGCGTTTTTTCGAACTGCTTTCGCAGTTTTCAAATCTGCATTTGCGATGCTTTGAAATGTCATCAACACATCGATATATACATCTATGGCTATAAATGCCATGCTTTTTATCCTGGTATGGCCTGTTAGAAAGCGGATTATAATACTTCGATCTTTATGCGGGAGGAATCATAACATTTTCAATCTTTCTTAGTGGTTGGAGATGTTGCTAACCGCACACGCTTCAGATATCTTTAACTTACATTTTAAGATATCCGTTTTGATTTCTTGGAGGAAATTTATTTGATATTACTTCTCGTTTGTACTCAAACTAAGAATTTGTTACAGCTAAAACAATGAAATGAATGGGTTCAATAGAATTTGATGGTAAAGGATGATCCAAAATTTTCTTTCCATTACAAATATTCCCATGTTTTTCTTCATCGATCTCATCTGAACGTGGTTTATATGTTTTCTCCACATCGTAATCATCATCAGAGAGGTTATTAAGTTCAACATCTGATTTATTCATCAATTGCAAAATATCTTGTGAGCAAATTATTCTCCTTTTAGACACCTACAAAAGGTTTTAGCTAAAAGTTAGCACAGTATTTCATGAAAAGTAAAAAAAAAGGATCAGAAATTCTTGTAATTAAAAAATAAATAAATAAACCGCATTTCTTATCAACTCCCACCGGAAAACCCAGATATTGTTTTCTTATTTTGCGAGGGAGTATAAGATATGGATGCAGGTACCTGTTAGAAGATGAAAATGCCTTACCCCTGAACGAATGTATAGAACAGGGATGGCGAACCGTTATGGATCAACGTGCCATTTTTTCTAAAGAAGTGTTTAATGAAGTATAGAAGTACCGTCACATAAATTTAGTTTGTGCTTATTGGAAAAATAATAAAACTAAGTACTAACAACTCAAAACTCTTTGTTCACTCCGAAAAAAAAATACCTTTTGAACTGTATTGTTGTAAATGTTTTAGTTATATGTGTAATTTAAATTATAAAGTAACATTAATGTGACTTCTAACTCTGCAGTTTGGATGACAAATTACTTACATTATGTTTGTAGGATGTTACTTTTAGAAAAATAAATGCTGAATTGGAGATATATGCCAAACGTTATCTTTCTAAGCAATTAACTAGTTTTACCGTGGTTCATTTTTTTGACAAGAGGATTTGTAATTCATTTCAAAATGCCGTTTTACCGGTGATGGTCTGCATACCACTGTTCCAGAACATAAACACGCACTGTTTTGTAGCCTTTACTAAAAATGCCATATTTCTAGATTCACCAAGATTGAAATTTTCTGTTACACTTACTATCTTGCACTTTTTTGCGCTTTTGCTGAACTAGCCATGTTAAATAGCAGTTAAAATCATAAATATAACACAAATAAACTTTAAAATATAGTTGTGTCTAAAAAATTGACTATACTATCCGTAGAGACATTTTACATCATAAGCAATAGCCCACGAAGTGACTAAGGCAAGACAATAAAAACACAAGTGTGCTCCCCGCAACAGAACACTAGAGTTTGTTCGTAATACTTCATAGTGAAATTTGTTATTTTGAAATAAAATGCAAACCATTTTGATCACTGACGTGTCCAATATATTGTGTCGTGTGCCATTGATGGCACGCGTGCCCCTGGTTCACCATCCCTTGTATAGAAGAAATAATTAATTGCAAAAAGTGGGAGAGAAAGAAAAAAAAAACAGAAATTCGTGTCCATAATAATCCCCAATAATATATGGTGTTAAACATATAACAATGTGTTTCGTTTTTATTTAGGCTTCCATCAAAATTATTGAAACAGAAAAAATAACTCATATGGAAAGAACTTATCTAAGTAACCCCGAAGTCGCACAATCGTGCGGGTCACGAATTCCTGCAATATTAAGAGAGTATGATGAATATTTCTACTACTTTACATTTATTTAAACATTAAGACAAAAATGTGTATCTAGGGCATTAGAAATATATTGAAAATTACTTGCTTATGACAGATAAAAAGGTGACGTGTATCCGTTGTGTTTGTAAACAAAGCTAAAATTGGTAGCTGAAATAAAAATGCGGATTACAACCACCGTCTGTTGATAAAGAGTGTTACTTTACACTTTATGTGTGTGTAAACCCACTCAATATTTCAACTCGGGCTTTTCTTACATATGACTATTCCAGAAGCAAAAACGTATAAAAATATCTAAATTGTACGGTCATGCGTGTTGGGTCTTAACGGGCTGTACAATAATTAAAAAGTTGTTTCAAATATTTTTCCCACTTGGTGCGCTCGCAACAATAAGAAAGCTAGCTTCAATGAGGCAGGAATTCAGCATAGTGTTCAGAATAACGTACCAAAATACCTTCTTTCCGATCGAAGTTACACTCTTGTGATGTATCTTCCATCTTTATTATGATCACATTAAATGTCAATATCAGAGAAATGAATATTCCACGTTCAAAAATAATACTCCATTCCTCTAAGGAATCATTGATCCTCTTGATTTTGATTTGTTCTGAATAACTGCTAAATACTCTAAATAGGCAACGTAAAATAAAACTCAATTTAAACTTTTTGAAACAATGGTGCGGATCAGTTAATGTATCTGTACATCTGCTTGATGCATACAATTTATTTATCAAGAGTTAATGCAATTTGAATGTAACTGTCCCGTGTTTTCGACGAGACTATTGGAGGAAGTAGATGAAAGAATAAGTGAATATGACAGAAGTTGGTTGATTGACATCTTGTAGTAAATGATCTCAGAATTTTGGTGATTAAGAATGTGAAAGAAATTTGATAAAAAAATATTATTTTTTAAAAAGACTTATATATATATATATCTGGATAGAACTAGATATATATTTTTATAATATCTTTCCGAGAATATTTTGATTAAATTAACCTTATTAGTCATTTTAAGCCTGTAGCTTTTTTTACAAAAATTTAATAAAAACGCTTCGAATTTTTTTTATGGTACCGAAATCAACGCAGTTTTATTTGCAAACGTTTATCTATTAAATGATTTTGTACTATCCGTTTTATTTGTGATAAGTATTATATTTTTCACAAATTATTGTTTTCTTCTGAAGCAAAATATATCTGATGTATTTTTGTCCAATAAATTGTTATAAATAGGAGGCTCAAAAAGTAATAAGACTAATTTAAATGCCGCGAAACCACTCATCAAAATGTTAATTTATGTGGCATAAGAAAAGTTTGTTGTCAGTATTAACAAAAGCTACCTATAGATGACGTGTACGGACTCATGTTTTTGAGTATCACGTGCTCGAACTGTAGCATGTTTGCGGACGCCTACGAGACGCTGCCAGTTGCCGAAATAAAAGCAAAAATATGCAAAATTCAACATCGGAGACATTTGATATGATACGATATGATTAAAGACTGAAACAAGAAGGCGACAATATCATAAAATGCTTCATCACAGCAGACAAAGTGTGGTTCTATCATTGATCCACCCATAAAACAACAAAGCAGTAAACGGAAACATCGATCTTCACCTACTCCCAAGAAAGCAAAAACTGTGAAATTGGCTGGTAAAGTTATGACTATAATTTTTTATTATTATTGATGAATTGTGTGACTGCACGCTGTTGAACCCGGTACTATCATAAACGGCTCGTACTACGCGAATGTCCTGCGAACAATGGTACAGCACGTTAAACGGAAACGTCCGTTGCTCCGAAACGGCTTCCTATTGCACCATGACAATGCCCGACTACATTTTGTTCGTTGCGCACTAGGTGTTTCGCAGCAGAACAACGTAGAGATTTTATCACACCCTCCATACAGTCCTGATAAAGCTCAATGCTATTTCTTGCTGTTTCCTCAACTTAAGAAACCTTTACGAGGTAATAGTTTTGCAAGCTAAAACATGTCTTAAGATTACGGAGGCGATTTTGAAAAAACTCTCACAAAACGGAATGTTACATGATTTTAAGAAGTGGACAGAACGTTGATATAAAAACATTACGTGCCACGGAAGTTATTTTGAAAAAGACCATATATATAAATGATGCCGATTAAAGGTATTATTTTTTTATATTTTTTGTCTTATTACTTATTGAACAGCCCTCGTAGCAAGTAAAACTGATTTTTAAACATTCCATATTACATTTTGGAATAGTCAAGTGATCCTTATCATATAAATGGGAATAAAAATGTATAACTCAATGAGTACAAATATGACACTAAACATTCATACACAGTTCCTTGATAAATTCACATTTATTTGAATAAATTCACCAATATGCATGATTTCACACGATTAAGACTGGATTAATACTCAACTGTAAGCACCATGTTCCTCTTCACTTCTCAAGTGCTCTCTACCATTGAAATCTAATTAGATACCACTTACTTCTAATCCCTCTTTGCGTTCCAAACTCAGTGGACAATCTGGTATAAAGCACTTACAGCAAGTACCTCCTTGATTTAACGAACTAAATCCTGTGAAACAAACCATATAATTGATGTTGAAAATTAAATTCCAATCTAGACTGGAAAATTAAAGGTGAAATGCAGAGTAGTAGCTACATCCCTAATTTCTAAAGGGTGTTTTTTTAGAGGTATAGAACTTTAAATTGCAATAAAACAACGATGAAAATATTCGATTGACATGAATTTTTTTTATTCGAAAGATAATCTTGTGGCATTGCATTTTAAATATGATTTCTGGCATAGGACTGCCACGGCTGGCTCGGATGTAGTCCAATCTGGACGTCCAATTTTCGATGACTTTTTCCAACATTTGTGGCCGTATATCAGCACAATAACACGGTGAATGTTGTCTTCCAAATGGCCAAGCGTTTGTGACTTATCCGTATAGACCAATGATTTTAAATAGCCCCACAAAAAATAGTCTAGCGGTGTTAAATCACAAGATCTTGGAGGCCAATTCACAGATCAAAATGTGAAATTAGGCGGTCACCAAACGTGTCTTTCAATAAATCGATTGTGGCACGAGCTGTGTGACATGTTGCGCCGTCTTGTCGGAACCACAGCTCCTGGACATCATGATTGTTCAATTCAGGAATGAAAAAGTTAGTAATCATGGCTCTATACCGATCACCATTGACTGTAACGTTGTGGCCTTCATCGTTTTTGAAGAAGTACGGACCAATGATTCCACCAGCTCATAAAGCGCTCCAAACAGTCAGTTTTTCTGGATGTAACGGTGTTTCGGCATACACTTGTAGATTTGCTTCACTCCAAATGCGGCAGTTTTGTTTGTTGACGTAGCCATGCAACCAGAAGTGCGCTTCATCGCTAAATAAAATTCGCTTATGAAAATCGGGAACAAAGGCAATCTCGTTTCGGGCCCATTCGACGAATCTACGCCTTGCTTGATCATATTTAAAATGTAATGCCACAAGATTATCTTTCGAATAAAAAAAATCCATGTCAATCGAATAATACATTGTTGTTTTATTGCAATTTAAAGTTCTATACCTCTAAAAAAACTCCCTTTATATATATATATATATATATAAAGGAGAAAAGCGACTCACTCACTCACTGACTCACTGACTGACTAATCACGATATCTCCAGAACTATTAAACCTACAGACTTGAAATTTCGTAGGTAGGTTCCCTTCATAGAGTAGACGTCAGCTAAAAACGCATTTTGCAAAGTTCGAACCCCAAGGGGCGTTATAGATAATTATTTCCATTACTAAACTATTAGATGTACTGTCATGAAACTTGGTACACAGATTTCTTTCATAAAGTAGAGATTCCCTACATAATTATTTTTACAAAATTCGACCTCCAAGTGTCGTTGAGGGCGCTTAAGGGGCGTTATACATAATTATTTCTATTTTTAACCTATTAGACGTACAGTCTTGAAATTTGGTAAGCGGATTCTTTTCATAGAGTACAGATCCCCTACAGAATGGGTTTTGTGAAAATCGACTCCCAACTGCCGTTGTAGAGAAGTAAGGTATCCGACTACCCTAAAATCGGGGATTTGGTCAAGAATTGACAATTTTTTTTATGATTCTATTTTGTAGACCAACTTATTAGCTTTATAAAATTACCAAGTTTTTTTTATTTTTCGTTCACTAGAACAAAAGTTACAACTGTTTTAGTAAAAGCAGATGACACTTCCGGTTGGTAACTGCCGACCGGAAGTGGCATTCTGAAACCAAAACTGAAGGTTTTTTTCGGTTTCTTTCCACTTTTTGAAAAATATATTTTGAACTAAAGTATATTTTAATACTTTGTTTAAACGCTATTAAAAAGCCTCACTTATTTTTCTTTATAAAGTAAGTTTTCACATCTGGCAATTTCAGGATATGTGTTTATTTACTTCTTAACGTTTTACTGCTAACTTTTTTTCATTCTAGTTTTTACTGAAATAAGTTCATTTTGATTTTCGTATTTTATAAAATTACTTATTTAGTATTCTTTAAGTTTCTGCCATGGGACATGAACGAAAGAGACGTCAGAAGAAGCGAAAGTTTCATGGGAATTTCCGCACTGCTCAAAAAAAAAAAAAAAAGTTAGTGAAGGAAGTATTAGTTCTGAAAATTGGGAAGAGGATTAAGTGACACTTTATTTAATGTTGATTCCGAAACTCTTTCTGGTAATAGGATTTTTGACATCGAAATACTGATGTCAATATTCTCTATTCTTTCTTGTCCTGTTTGTTACAATCAAGAACTGTACTTGATTGAAGACTCAAGATTTGGTTTGCAGTCAAATTTGTGTCTCAAGTGTAAGAACTGTTCATTCACAAAAGGATTCACTTCCACATCAAAAGTGTGTGCGTGAATAATTTAAATATTATAAACCTTCTTTTTGTCTTTGGAATGAGAATTATTGGCAAAGGATTTCTAGCTGGAAAGAAACTGTTCAGTATGCTGAATATTCCTTATCCGTCAAAATGTACATACAGACAACATGAAATTAAGTTGCTGCATGCTGCGTCACGAGCTGCAAACAATTCTATGTTGTAGTAAGCAAAATCCATTGCAGAATGTTCAAATGAGTGTGGCGTTAGTGTAGATGATACATGACAAAAACGTGGCTACTCTTCATTGAATGGATGTGTTTCGACAATTTCTGTGGACTCTGGAAAAATATTAGACATTGAAGTGCTCAGTCAATATTGCCGAAAGTGTACGAAAACCGAAAAAAAATCGGGATTCTCCAAAAAATGCGTAGTGTCACATTTTTGTAAAAATCACAAAGGATCAGCGTCTAATATGGAAACTGTCGGTGCTTATAGGATTTTTGAAAGGTCTGAAGCAAACCGCAGTCTTCGATATACGTCTTATTACGGGGATGGGGATTCACAAAGGCGTTCAATAATGTGAAAGACATTTATGGTTATGATAGCGTAGTTAAATATGAGTGCATAGGACATGTGCAGAAGAGAGTTGGCTCTCGTTTACGAAAGCTGAAAAAATCTACAAAAGGCTTAGGCGGAAAAGGTAAATTGACCGACAAATTCATCGACACACTTCAAAATTATTTTGGAATTGCAATTCGGAGTAATGTCGGTAATTTGTCTAACATGCAGACTGCAGTCATTGCTGCATTTTTTCATTGTTGCTCCACCGACAAAAACCCCATGCATGGACAATGCCCTTCTGGATCCGATTTCATGGTGTAAACACCAAAAGGCCAAGCAAGAAGGAAAACTGTATAAACATAGAACAGCTGGCTTACCAAATGCTGTATTAAACACAGTGAAAACCACCTATATGGATTTATGTGACCAATCACCTCTTGAAAAATGTTTACACGGAAAGACCCAAAATGCCAATGAAAGTTTTAATGGTGTTTTGTGGAGCATAATCCCAAAAGAAACTTTTGTTGAACTTCTAACATTACAATTTGGTGCATTCTTGGCTGTATTACAGTTCACAATGATGGATCTAAAGGAATTCTTTCCGTGTTGGAATATTTACACATCCCAATGGGTTATTTCATTCTGAATGGATTTTCAAAGGTTGATGACGAAAGAATTGTCGACTCGGAGAGACATTCATTGCCAACTACAAAAAACAAGAGAAAAAACCCAGAGGACTTAAAAAAAGGAACTGTGCATTATCTGAGAAAAAGGAAGGTGTCACGTATAAATCTGGAGAATTTTAAACCTGTATGTAAGTATTAATATTTAGAAAAAGTATTTCAAACTTTAAAATGTGTTTTACTCAAAATGTGTTTTTTCAGAAAATGTTCAAACGGGGACAAGGATTGCTGAAAAAGTTTTGAAAATAATTTCCTGAAATTTCTTGTGTTTGTTCTGTATAATAGTAGAATTGTTTTGATCTTCAGATTTTTAAATCACTGCATTATTACAAAATTTACAGTCCCTTATGTGAATATAACTACTGTTTTTTTACCAATTTCGTATAATAACTAAGATAAAGTGCTCTATTTTTTGTAAAAATTAAAATATCTCTTATCCTGAGAATCATTTCAAACATGAATAACAAAGCAACATATCAAAATTGAAAAATTGAGGATTTGTTCATAAAATTTTTTTACAGAGCGGGCCCCGTTTATGTAATTTTTGTAAATTTTCACCAGTTTTTCCCAATTTTCATACTAATAAAAAAAATTTCTTTTTTTAATTTCAGGATTTTTTTCTTAAAATATACCAAATAAATCTAAAAATCACAAAAAAATCCCCATATCTCCATTTTTTCAAAAAAAAGTTGTCGCAAGTAGTCGGATACCTTAAGTGGCGTTATAGGCAATTAACTCCTTTTTTAAACTATTAGACGTAAAATCTCGAAATTCAGTAAGCAGATTCCATTCAATGAGTAGAGATCTGCTATAAGATGGGGTTTGTGAAAATCGTTTCCTAAGTGGCGTTGCTGGGGCTTAAGGGTCGTTATAGATATTTATTTCCACTTTTAAACTATTAGACGTACAGTCTTGAAATTTGGTAAGCGGATTTCTTTTATAAAGTACAGACCCCCTACAGAATGAGTTTTGTGAAAATCCACTCACAAGTGGCGTTGTAGAGAATTAAGTGGCGTTATAGGCAGTTAACTCCTTTTTTAAACTATTAGACGTAAAATCTCAAAATTTAGTTAGCTGATTCCATTCATTGAGTAGAGATCCGCTATAAGATGGGTTTTGTGAAAATCGCTTCCTAAGTGGCGTTATAGATCATTTTTTCCATTTTTGAACTATTAGAGGTACTGTCTTGAAAAATTTGATAAGCGGATTCCTTTCATAAAGTACAGAACCGCTATAAAATAGTTTTGGGGAAAATTGATCCCCAAGGGTCACTGAGAGGGATTAAGGGGGGTAATAGATAAATATTTCCACTTTTCAACTAATAGAACCACCTGCTTTAAAATTTGTAGGTATGTCCCGTTCATGGAATAAAGTTCCTTTTACAAAGACTTTTGCGAAAACGGACCCCCGACGGAGTGGGGTTGCGAGGGATTAAGGTGTGTTATAGAAAAATTCCTGTTTTTGAATTTAACTCATTTACTTGAAATTTATTGAGCACTTTTCTTTACTTGAATAGAGTTCCACTAAGAATGGATTTTACGGAAATCAACTCCAAGGGGAAGTGGGGAGAGTTATTGAGACGTATTGATAGACAAAATTCCTTTTTTGAACTGCTAAGATTATAATAATAAAATTTGTTTTGCATGCTTCTTTTGTTGAATTGGAATCCGCTAAGAATGCTGTCAACGAGGTATTAATGATAAAAATTCCGTTTTTGCTCTGTTAGATTTAGACTTAAAATTTAGCACTCATGTTTATTTTATGGATTAGAGATCCACTGAAAGTTGCTTTGGTGGAAATCCACTTCATTATTAGGTTAAGTGTGCGAAAAAAATCTTTCTCCTTCAATTTTAGATATAAATAGAAATTAGATATTATAACTTATGTTCTTTTTATATCAAGGGGCGAGAGTGTAACAGCTATAAATATATTTTTCAATACAATCGAATTCTTAATGCTAGATATCAATAATTAATATATATGTAAACATTATACATATATACAACATCGTGAAATACCCAGTGAAGCGGGTGAGTAACGGGTAGTATATATATATATATATATATATATATATATATATATATATATATTTGACAACCAACCGAATTAGAACCTAGCCAATTTCTACATTTTTGTTAACCAACCAATTCATAGCCCACCAAATTTGCTTGGCATCTATCTTTGCTGGCTGGTTTAAAAAATGCGTTTATATATAATCTGATTTTTATAGCCAGTGAAAAGTAGTTTTTCATTAATTTCAAGATGCTTGGCTCTCTTGGGAAAAAGCTGTGTTAGTAGAAGTTTTGTAAATTTCTTTCTTAAAAATCCTTTCCTTGTGTAATTTTTTTTTTGTGAAAAATGTTTTTCTTATGTGATTCTCTAGTAATTTTTTGAGGAAATTTCTGCTTTAGGATTTTAGGAGAATTTGTCGCAGAATAGTAATCGGTGGTTTTCTCATACTTTCTGTGAATTCTTATATACTTTGAATCCTTATTTTTTAAGATTTTTTTCCCCTACGAGTTGCAAAAGGGAAAGTTTGTCGCCTTCAAACTAGCTTAACTCGACTTATTCGGTCCTAAGTCCTAAACTACTTTCTGACTCGCTAGGTTCTATTTTTAGTTCATTTTTTGTATTTTTCTATAAATTCGATCTTCATGTTTTACTTTTATATTTTTATTACTTTATTTCTTGTTATGGTTATTATATAGTATTTCTTATTTTTGATATATTATATATATATATATATGTATGTATATATATCATATATATATATATATATATATATATATATATATATCATATATCATATATGATATATATATATATATATTTATTTATTTCATATATATATATATATATATATATATATATATATCTTGCTCAAACTTTCAATCCTTAATAAAATACTTTCCATTCAACCCCATTCAAGATCAAATACGTTTTTGAAACTTGTAGAGGAGTTTACTTGATGTTAATACAGTTTTTTAATCAAATATGAATTCATTCATAAATTAAAAAATTAATAAATAGTAACAAACAAAAATAATAGTAACGATAATAGAAGGGAAACTCTTTCGTTGTGTTTCTGCAGCGCAATGGATATCATGATGAATTTTTAGTGCAAGGATCATGAGTTTGAATCCCAACTAGGATGACCTAATTTCTGAGAATATGATTCCTTTTTTACTGTACTTTTTTATTAGAATATTTAAATGTAATCAATTAATAAATAGTAACAAACAAAAATATATATATATATATATATATATATATATAGGAAGGAAAATCGCTTTTTATTTTGTCATATGTACATATATATTTATATTTATTGTAACTATTTAATAAAAATTAACTAAAATAAAATCTTTCTTTGTTAACCTAAGTAGGAATTGACTTAATTTTTTTAACACTTTTTGTTTCGTCTATAGATATCAGTTTTACCGAAAGCATCATAAATACTACTGTATCAATTAGTATAAATAATTAATTTTCTTTTAAATCCTGAATAACTATCATTTTTTCAGGTATAGCTAAAATTAGATATGTGTCCTATGTGAATCGTAATTATATAAAGCTTGGAATTTTTGTGAGTAGGATTAAAGAATTGATTTTATAAATTAAATTATTTTTTTGTACATCCAATGCTCCATAATCAATTATGTTTTAAGTTTAAATAACGATTAAATGTCCAGTGATAATGTTCAGCTTTTTAAATTGTAAAAAGATTAATTCAATTCACACACAAGTTTTAAAAATAATATCACTTTAAACCAATCTAAAATTCAATTTAAAAAAAAGGACACATTCTTTTTAATATTTTTTTTAAAAAACTTCTGACTCTGTACAAAAGAATAATTATATTCATTTTCTTAACTGAACATTATTTGTCATTTTCGAAAACTTTATATTTTTTTCCTTAACTTCATTTTATTTTCTTAATTTTACCCTCTGACTGGAACATCCGTCTCTCAGACGGGGATGATTTTCTTTGGTGCATGCAGATACCACTGTGGTGTGATTATGGTAGTGGACTACCTGGGCATCTTCAGTTGAACTCTGCCCAGTAATAGGATCACGTAGAGGTACATGACAATTTTTTTCGATTCACGATAGGTGCGACTTTTCTTATCTATCACCGTCTATCACATGGACATTCCTGTAGTTGTTTCGTCTTTGGTATTAATAATTTTAATTATTTTTACATGAATAGAAATAATTTCTAATAAGTTTCTTTCACAAAAATAATAGTCACAATTCTTGGGATAAAAGTATATTAATATAGTGTTCTACTACTCAATTTCGTGAGCGATAGGGACATTTTAAACAGTCCTTAAAGTAATAAAATTAAAAAAAAACTTGCGTACCCGTCTGTCAAACGAATGTTTTTAAGCGTGACAAAAAATTGATGTTCTGGCCATTAGATTAATTAAAGCATTCATGGAGAAAATAGTTGAATCATTTTTAAGCTATGTTTATATATTATCTAATATACGGTGACTAAATAAATTTTATTTAAAAGCTGTTCTTACACACACATTTATGCTTTCAGGAATGCATTTTTAGTAATATCAGATTATTTTTGAACTAATCTGTTAATTTATGAACAAAGTACACAATGAAACTAATGTACAATACATTACAGATATGCTTCGATGAATTTATTGCATTTTTATAACGTCATATAATGATTAGCCCTTATTTTATTATTAATCAAAAACACAGCAAATATTAAACTGTTTAAGCCATTTCACTAATTACTATGAACATTGCCTGGACATTAATAGAAGTTTTATATTATGCTTGTATAAAATAACGTCTTAAAATCACTATTATTATTTTATTTTTTATTGGCATAAATACAAAAAATTACTGCAAAATCGTGGAATAATTTATTTTTCTATGTATAAAAAACAATCAAGAGTCTTCCGTAATTGCAACTATCCAGTCATTTTTGTTTCCTTTGGAAATACTTCCCTTTGCTTCTATAGCAGATGAATCAAAACCAAATGTCAAAAACATCTGACATCCCATATATTGAATAGTCTGTCATTTTTTACTTATCCTGGACTTTTTTCCCTTTCGTTTTATCCTAAAAAGTAAAAATGTTTTGGTAAGGTTAAAAAAATAAAGAAAAGAAACATCGCACTTTGTTTCTGACGTATTGGGATATGTAATAAAAATTATTAGTGAGAGCATACCATCTTTCATTTTACCTGAAAAAAGGAAGCCTACTTCAACTATTAGAACACAAGAACAATATTGTATTTTGAAACCATTGCAATTTATTTTTTTAAATTCCCCCAAATTTAATTTTGGAAGGGCAGACATTATGTGTATACAAATCCACAAAAAAAAGTACTTTTTTGAAAAATATTTAGTTTTAATAACCAATTTTTATAGTATTCTCAATTCCGATTCCACAAAAAATGACTTACTTTCGTCATGGAACAAATTATTTCCCTAACAAGTCATACAAATATTAAAATCCGAGAAAAAGGAATCGTTTAGAAATATCGGAATTCATTTAACATGCGGTAGATTTTCAAGAGCACCTTAAGTATTCTTCAAGTGGTGTTTATTAAAGTCACTTTATAAAGTATCACAAGGACTTTTGGTGATGAGCCATGTAACTTTCAACTGTGGTCAAAGGACGAGGATGACACCTGAACAAACCCCCTCCAGACATCCACATTATTCTAAAGGGAAAACTATTACCCTCGACAGATTTAATGTTTACCAACCTCTTTACAAGGCGTGTCTTCACTGGAACTGGGGCTTAAATTCATAACATGGGTATAGTTAAGAACCACGGGTTCTTAACTATACCCACTAAGCTACCTCGGCATCTCAGTATTCCTCGAAGAAAAATACAAAAGTCGTTCAAGCAAGTTTCTAAATTCTAAGGATTAAAAGTTTAAGTTATACTTAAAGAGCAGGCAGATTATCATTTCGAGAATTATGGCATCATGTCACATATAACCAAGCGATAGTACTTTTTGTTCATTGCTGGATGCAGGAGACAAACTCGTCGTTACCACTGATTTTACCAGCCTCGTTGCAGTGCTACATGACATGAGAGACATATCGTTCAAAATGTTGTAATCGATTTTGTGTGTTCTTACCATCAGAAACATATCGCAGCAAATATATTTGTTTACAACACACAATTGTGTTTAAAAGTACCATTTTTTGTAATTTACCGTTCAGTGGAATTTTTACAAAAAAATATGTCCATTCCGATAAGTTCATTTTGTCTCAAAACCACTGACGTTTGCAGTAGTAGATTAAGCAGACATAAAGAGCTGAATATCATGACATTGTAATTTACAGACAAATCATGATTTAGCCTAAAAAACCCGGATGGTTAGATTAGCAATTGGAGACATCGTAGAGAGAAGCTGTTTAAATTTCTTTACATAACAACATATTGTGATGTCTTGAACCCTCAACAATTACTTCATTTTTGTTAGCGAGAAAGATCGCACAGCTTTTAACCATAAACCATTTATTGCAATTTAATTTTTAAAATAAATTTAAATCATTATTAGTTATTCTTATTTTCTCAGCCTTTGATTGACTAAAAGTTCAAATATGGAACAATGTCCGTAGATCTTCAAATGATCATCTCCAGGTTGCGACTGTCCTCGCAATCTCTTTCTCTGGTATCGTCGAACTTTAATCACTAGTGTGGCTACCTCACAGTCTCCATCACTCAGTTTTAAGGAATTCCGAGCCCCTCTTACCATTTCTTTTGTGTTTCAAGAAGAAAATAAGATGAAAATCTTCATTATTTTTCGAACCGACTATTCAAACACCTTGGCCGAGCCTCTGTCCCACTCCAATATTTTCTGATTGGCGAACGTCCCGCTTCTGCATCCGGCATCTTTCGTCTTGAACCAACCCAATAGTTCATGAAATAAAAATCCGTCGTGATGGAGATCAACTACGTTTCCGGACTTCGTACACAATATGGAGGGTCTATCAAACGACCTGTCACTTTGAGACTCGGAATAGCCCTTGGGTATGCCTTTCTGACAACAGGCAGAGATTATTTCCATTTAAGTACTTCGCAGCCCACACGTGCGAAGGAACGAAATAATGGAAACTATTCAACAGGAGTGCATCTTCTGTAGATTGTTGTGGCTGTATGATGACTATTGCTGTTACTACTGTTGCGACTTCTATAGATTGTGTAATGGTGTCAGAGGAAGAAGAGGCGTGACATCATCAAAGTCATTTTCAGAATCGGCTGAACATCTGTAATGCCTCCATGCAGGAGAGAAGAATACGTGGTCGCTTTTTGAAGAATACAATGACCCATCTGGGCATTCTGCTCACCCCCATGCATCAATATTGATAAGTATTTTCGTAGAGCAGTGTTTCTCAAACTGTGGGGAGCGCCCCCTGGGGGCGCGATACACCTACAAGGGGGTCGCGAGAATATCGAAAATAAAAGTTTCAAAAAAATTTATTTACTAGAATGAAGAAAAAAACCAAAAAATTTCTGACATAATAAAAAATATACACATTTACACGGAAATAATATATATATATATATATATATATTATCTGCGATTTTACATGATCAAAAATAAAAAGCTTTTACTTCAAAACCTCATTTTTTAGCTATCTTTGTTACTATAACCAAATAAAAAACGTTTTATTCGATTTGCTGTAATCCCATGATGAGAGATTTTTTTATTACGTTTCCTTTTCAAAGCGAAAATGCTACTCTTTTAGAGGAAAGACAAAATCGAGAGCCATAATCAAAAAACATTTTATGAAGATAAAAAGTTCATCACTGTTATATATTATTGCCATCAGCTGTAGGCAGCAGAATGTATTTGCTGCGGTTTGACCTTCGAGCTTACTTGTACGGTTAGTTACGTCTCTGCTCTTATGTATTTGTTTTTTCATTTAGGGAAGTTTGAAGGATTACTAAGCCAAGCATAATGAAAAACGTTTTACATAATTTTTTAGAACATCCATATCGTAATAAATACACTTTTAATCCGGGAGCGGTCACGTCGAGCACACAGTGCACGAAATCCGTAATACTGGCAAAATTGTTTAATTGTTACCAATGGCCCTGACACTATCCTCCTGTTTGACAATCTTAACGTGAACTAAAATATATTTGTCACATATCTCCCTCTTTTTTGGGAGTGACAGACGTTTTTTTTTATGATCTTTAGGTACTTGTTTTGTCTGAGTTCCCGGTGTAAAAACTTTTTTTCCGAAATGTTTTCTGTGTCCTTGAAAGTAGGTGAGTATATTTTCTCTTTATGAAATTATTCACTGGAATTACGATATTTATTGTGTACTATAAAAATAATTATAAAAAAAGGATTGGGGTGACTTAAATAACCCCGCTCGACCATTAGTATCGAGTGCGTGCCTGCTCCAGGGTTAAAACATGTTGAAGTCTTTTCACTTTAAATATTAAAAATAATACAATTATTCTTCATCAGAATTTTTTTTATTGTTCATTATTCAACATCAATTCTAAATGCTAATTCTTTGAGACTTAAAATTACAGTTCGCTTAAAACTAATTATAATTTGAGCAATCATTTTAAAAAAATCATTTTACATTCTTGTAAACATTGTCGCACACTTGGCTTTATTCTCCTTAC
Source organism: Trichonephila clavipes (assembly GCA_019973935.1). NCBI lineage: Eukaryota > Metazoa > Arthropoda > Arachnida > Araneae > Nephilidae > Trichonephila > Trichonephila clavipes. The sequence continues at coordinate 104,336 of BMAU01007251.1, read as the reverse complement.
AATTAAGCGATTATATCAATAATGTTTAATTTTCTTATAAATGAACTCGGGCAAAGAGCGGGTCCTTCAGTCAGTACTTTCATGGGCTTGTCTTACAGAGCAAAGTTTTTCAAAGGAATGCTTATGATTAGAAATTGACCCTCTGAGTTCTTTTTCTACATTTAGCTGATATCTATATTTTGTCTTCTAAGCAACCACCGCATTTTGCAATATGTTCCAATTTAAAAATTAGAGAAAGGAAAAATAACATAATAATTATCCTATCCTTTATTTTTTTTTTTACTCAAAAGTAACATGTACGAAATTTAATACTCTTGTCATGAATTTGTACGGATTATAATAAAGATTGTTGCTTTAGCGTCAAAGTGCATTATTATTGCATTCAGTACATTATTAATGTATAAGGGGGGCGCGATAAAAATTGTGATTGAAAAGGGGGTCGCCAGTAGTGAAAGTTTGAGAAGCACTGTCGTAGAGTTTACGTCTAAAGAGGCAACGCTACAATATTGCTTCTGTGTCGAGTAATGCGAACAGGGATGGAATTAAATTTCACACCCGCACTTCTTCTAGTAAGCGTTTTTGATAGCATGATCAGCCTGCTTCATCTCTAACACTTACATTTAGCGGAAGGTCACCCACTAAGGATAGTGGTTAGGAATGCTGACTGAGGTGCCGCAGGCCAGAGCTTGAATCTTATAAATACATAAATATTTGTAAAGGTATAGAGTCTGTGCGGCATGAGGACACTCTATTTGGTATTGTTAATCTCACGTTTATTGTTAATGTATCCACTCATAAATGTACTTCTTGTGTAACTTATTAGTACAGGGTGGTCAGAAGTACTCCCAACCCTTTCTAATACGGTCTCTTTTTACACCATATTGAAATAACACGGTTCACGAATTTAACGACTTTTTTTTGTACGAATTCTTTTGTTGTATTATAAATCCCGAAAAAATTGGTGATTCGTGCTCTTAGAATGTGGATGATTTGATCCAATTTATGACAGCTTATTTTAGTAAAAAAAGTTGATCATAATAAAGTTGAAGGGAAGTTCAGCTATTAACAGCTGATTTACTTCGTAAGAGCTTTAAATTTGCTTAAAGTAGGGAACAAAATTTTCGTACTCAAGATCCTCACATCAAGCGTGCATTTAAATTTCATCCTAATCATAAATTTCATGTAGCAGGATATCATTAATAATATTAGCACGTACTACTTGACCCTCCCCCATCACCCCCTCCAAAAAAGGTGTTCTTAACAGACTTTGTAACAACAACAACAAAAAGAACAACCAGAGGCAGATAATAACGAACGAATTTTTCATTTGAATTAAAACCAAAAGTTGTGCTAGACATATCTGACATATCTGCTGATGATAGCTTATTCGGCATATTTGATCCAGACTAGCGATTGATAGTTGCTAGTCATTAGTTTTAATCCTAATTTGAATTTGACTTTGTATATGTTGCATATACACTGATGTTTGTAAAAAAATACACCACCATGAAGGAATCATCAGAATTAAATGAATTTTGAAGCAAATATCAATTATAAGATGTTACCTAAAATAGCACAGTTTCAGAACCACCACGCGTGCGTAGTGTGCGCAGCGCCCTCTGAACTGATGCGGAAAGGGTATAAATTGAGTGATGAAGCAGGACGTTGAAAATAGTTAATGATTAATTGTTAGCGGAGAATTTTTAATTATTGTTTAGCCTCCACTGCGAAATATCGAGAAATTCCAACAACTTACGGAGTTTGAACGGGGGAACATTAACGGCCTTCGAGAAAGAAGAGTTTGCTATCGCGCAATATGAGCTCGTATGCTGCGGAACAGTTCCACTGTGATGCGAGTTTAGAGACAGTGGACCAACGAGCACCGAACAACTAAAAAACTGGTAGTGGATGATGGAAGGTGACGTCAGCGAGCGACGATCTATACCTGCCCCGAATGGTGGTGAATGACCTTACAGATTCTTCCAGGCAGCTGGTTGCACGTTAGTCTACTGCTACATGAGTACTAATGTTCGTTTCGTCAATTCGCCAACGCCTGCTGCACCGTAGATTGCGTGCAAATGTGTCTTTATACAAGATACCCTAACAGCAAACTATCGATGGCTGCGTTTGCAAAGGGCACAAGAGCACAGAGCCTGGTAAGCTGATTTGTACCAAGTTGTCTTTTCAGATGAATCAAGCTTCAATTTGTGAGATCATCGTGGCCGCATTCGTAATAAAAGTTATGCCGGTTAACGCTGCCTTCCAGAGTGCGTTACCGGATGATTTAGTGACCTAATACCCGGAGTTATGGTTTGGGGTACTATTTCGTATCATGGAAGATCCAATTTACTACGAATTGAGGGTAATCTCAATAGCAACAGGTACATTCAAGAAGTGCTACAGCCCGAAGTCCTTCCTTTTCTTTTAAGGCATTCCTGGAGTGATCTTTAAGCAGGATAATGCACGCCCACATGTTGCAAAGACTGCTCCAGATTTCTGTTCAGCCTAACACATACAACTTCTTCCTTGGCCTGCCTATTTGCCGGATATGTCGCCTATTGTTTGCGTGTGAGATTTGGTTAGTCGGCGCCTTGCTCGTGATCCGCGTCCTGCAGCTTTAGGAGACGAACTTTATCTAGTCATACAAACAGTATGAAATTCACTTCCACAAGCAGACATTCAAAATATGTTTGATTCCATGCCACGTCGTATATCAGCACTTTTTGCGGCCTGTGTTGGCTACACGAAATACCGATTTTGGACACCTAATATTTTTCCTTTTTTTTTGCTTGGTTTAAAAATTTCGTCATTTAATTGTACTAATACAAGTCGTTTGCGCATTAAATTTCATTTAATTATGATGATTCCTTCATAGTGTTGTTTTTTTTACAAACAGCTGTTTAAATATCTGCATTACACTTTAAGTTTGAGAAATTCCTTTTCCGCAAGCAGCTCACTCTGTCTCTCTCTAACTTAAAAGCCTACCCTTTGTATAGTAGTTCTAATTTGCATGTCCACGCTCTCTTCTTCAGAGGAAGCATTCTAATAAAATAGTTTATAAGAAACAAAAGTTCCCCAACAGAATTGTCAATGAGATGGTCACCGATAGAGTCATTACATGATTTCAACCCACAACACGACAGAAACAATCCCCGCCACAAGTTAACAGTCATGACCAAAAGTCTTACACTTGCCCACGAATTAACTTGATGTAAAGTAGCTTTAAAATTGCTTGTGCATTCGTGGAATTACTACATAGTTTTTTTTAAAAAAAATAATTGAATGGATCTATATTTTTTTTCTAACAGAACATTTGTATAATTAAAATGGATGTAAAATTATTGATTCTATCGTCCTAAGCATTTTGGAAGTAAATCTTCAATAGGCGCGAGAGTGAAGGAGACATTTGTTCAGGTTTGCGTTATGTTGAAAAACCAAACGGACCCAAAAATTCCTCCTTTACCATCTCCCGAATTGTGGCCATGGTGAGAAGATAGCAAGCGGGAGGAAATTTTATAGGAAAATTTTATTTGTTAAAGTACTTATACGTCCGCGGTAGCTAAGACTCTTCGTTACAAATTTTTTCAAATAAATTTATTTGTGTGTATTATAAGGATCTCGAATTCACGGCTATAGATGTGGGAGAAAGAGAAGGAAGACTATCCATGTTCAAAATCAATTAATTTATTTGATACGCAAAATCAAAAACTCAAGTTCAATCATTCAAAACTAAGAGATGCACCGAATTAAAACTATATGGAGTCAATTAACAAGATACGCGAAGTATAGGAAGACTTTTAATACAAATACACTTACTTCAGGTTCGAATACACTGCCTTCTTAGCTATCCATTCTACTCAATCTCTAGTAACCAATCTTATCTTTAATTATTACAATTACCAAATAGCAAGTATATGCGTTACACTATAAATTTGATTAATCACTGTGTGTTCCGCTGGCAAACTATCCTATATTCCTCTCTCTCTAGCTTTAAAGCTTAAACTGTATATAATAGACCTAATTTACAATTCGAGTTCTCTTTTTCAGAGGGTGTACTTTAATAAAATAGTTTTTAAGGACCAAAGATCCCCAAGTAGATGTGTTAATAAAAATGACGCGGATAGATTCGCAACAGTGTGTGTGTTTCGTTTGATGTCCTTCATTACACAGATTCAATTAGATAATCATATTTATTGCGATTAAGATAGTTTATATTGTAAATTACTTATGTATTGGTCTTTGAGCCAAGTGGATGAAACGATATTTGTAAAAATTATTACAACTCCATGTATGAATAATTTCGAGTTATGCCCATGTTGAAAGTTTGAATAAAGAATTAATTAATCATATTGAATTTACTTGTATAAAATCGGATAAAAAATATCTTAGACGACTTTGTATTAAATATTCAATACTCTAAGTCAGGGGGGGGGCAACCCAAATTGGTTGTTGGGCCACGTAAAAATTTACTAAACTGAAGTGGGCCGAACATATCAAAATAAAAAAATATATATTCAAAATATTTTACTATAGTAGAGCATTCAAAATATGATATGATCAACATTCAATTATTGATATGATCAAAAAACACCAAGTTTACCTTTTACAGGATCACAATCACAACAAAGTTGTTGGTGGAAGAATATTTCTTAACCTACAAGGTTCTTATCTATAGTAGATTTATGCTGTCATCAGAGGTTACGTAGTATAACAACTATGTGCGTAACATCTTCACGTTTTATACTTCTGTTACACTATGTTTGCATAAAATTGATTTAGATTTTAGAAATTTTTATTTCAAATGCAAAAAAGCAATTAAGTAAAGAAGAACAGCTATGTAATTATTACACTCTCAAAAAAAGTTTTTTTACTGCCCGATAGCCAAATGTTTAGTTTCTTATTGTATGATATTAATTATATTGCACCGTGATTAAATATATATCATAAAATGAAAAAGTTACATAATTTCAGAAGGTTAAAATATTAAACATTTTTATTCTGCTGCCGTAATTATCTTACATTTCTACTAGCTGCTCTGACAGTCCTGAGGCAACTCATTAAATCCATCATCGGATTCTTTCATTGCCAAATATAACAAGAAAAAGACTACTAATCTGAACTTAAAAATATAGCCATAAATTATTTATTTGACAAATAGAACTAAATACACTACTCACTCTCAACGAAGTTCTCGTTGAAAGAGGAATAACATACCCAAGCTCATCTGCTTTCCTTCATCCATCAACACATGTTATTACAATTGCTTGGAAGTCAAATGAAGGAAAAACATTATTTCTGTAAAAACTGCACGGGGAGAGGTGGGGGTGAGTCAAAACACGATATTTTCGATTCAACCGTCTGTAGTCCAAATGTCTAAAATATAATATAGACAGAAACTTCAATTGGGCCGCAAAAATTCTCCAAATGGGTCACATGCGGGTCATAGGCAGCGGGTGGGGCATACCTGCTCTAAGTTAAACAAATGAAGTTTAGTTAAAAATATGATGCAATAACTGTAAAATATCCTTTGATTCTATTTTGGACATTTATTTATAATTTTCACCTCAGTATTCATAAAGTTCATTTATTTTATTCATCTTCCGTAAAAAAAAATTAAACTATCTGAAATATTAGCATGCTTAAATCATTCACCATTACAAAAAACGATGACGTTGTCTCAAATATAATCAGATACGCTCCTATCTAAATTTTATTCAGAAATATCACACATGAAAAACTGCAGTTGCGTAGATGAATGATATTTGCATAATAAGCAGTGATATTTCAAAGCATATTTACAGTTTTTTTTAAACAGACAGAATTTAAAAAAAAAACGCTTTTGAACCTCTATAATAAATCGCAATGACAAATGCAATATATATATTAAATAGAAGAATATAATTTCTTACAAAGCGCATTATGAATGTCTTAATTGAAAATACATAAAAAAGGCAGACATGTCACACACACACGCACAAACCTTCACACTGATGTAACATGAAAGTGAACATTGAGAAGCCGGCTAAACTATAGAACCTCTTCACCTAATCGTAGAGCAAAATTACGAGGCACTTTAACTCAAACTGAAAGAGCTCAATCATACAAAATATATATACACGAAACAATCAACCGGTACTGTTAATATCACAAAGGAAATAAAATATAATATAAACGTTTAGTGGTATATTAAAGTGGAATCGCAGTAAATGGGTGATCTAGTATCGAGGTTATGGCCGGCGATTCCGTACTCGAGCTTCAAATTGAATTATGTTTGTACTAAAAATTCGTCATACGGAAGCGCTAATCTATATATAATATATGAAGGAGATAAACGACTCACACTCACTCACTCGTCACGGTATCCCCCTAACTATAAAAATGATAGACTTGAAATTTGCTAGTCTTGTTCCCTTGGTGGTGTAGAGATCTGCTAAGAACGGATTTTGTGAAAATCAGACCCCAATACGGGCAATTAAAGGGCCGTTATATGTAATTATATTTCCACTTTTTTAAAATATTATGCTTACATTCTTAGAATTTGGTAAGCAGATTCCCTTCAAGGAGTAGAGATTTTGCCAAAATTGACCCCACAGTTAAAAGGGCTTAAGGGGCGTTAGAGATAATTGTTTGTGTTTTTAAACTACTAGACCAACCTGCTTGAAAATTGGTAAGCATGTTCCTTCATGGGATAGAGATCTACTACAAAATAGGTTTCTTGGAAATGGACCCCCAAGGAGCGTTACGGGGGATTAAGTGGCCTAATAGATAAATATTTCCACTTTTAAACTATTAGATCTACCTGTATATGTATTTTTTATTGTGGAGGTTTTTGTGTTATTATCTTTGTTGCAGCCACCACCAGGTGACGCTGCAGCATATCAACTTTTGCCCCGTTTTATCAATTGCCAACATTTCGCTATGTTTCCATTGAATCGCCGTTATAAAGTAAGGGACGGCGTTGTTTGCCAATATTGCAATTTGAACATAAAATAAATGCAACAGAAATTAATATTAACTTATTACACATCCAGGTATAAATTATTTACACTCTTTTAAGCGTTCATTACACAAAATTTGTTACAATCAGTTACCTTTGCTGATCGGAGATCAGCATTGGAAAGTGTTTTCAAAACTCGATCCACACGAGAGTTACGGGGCGTTATAAATAAAAAAAAAATATCAGATACTAGATCTACAGACTTAAAATGTAACAAATATGGTTTTTGTGTTGAGTTGAGATATGCAAAATCTTTGTTTCTTATTAATTTACACTTTACGTAAAATTAACTCATTAAACACATCCTAATCCTTCAATCTGTATTGTTTATTTTTTAATTTACCCTTGTGATGAACGGGTGTACCAGCTAGTGTTTTATATATTGTAAGCCAAAATTCTTCAGATTATCGATTTTGCGATTTCTTCAATCTCCAATTAATGACCTTTCGAGTGATATAAATGTTTTGTCATTTTATGAATTAGAAGTACATTAAAATAACTTTGAAAAAAACATCAGCTGTTGACCATGCCCACTTTGACAGATAAAATTCACAATATTGGTCATTTAAATAGGTGTAAACCTCTGTTTTTTTATTTATTCATACAGCAATTAACTTTAGATAATAGTATAACTGCAAGTTTAACTGTTAGTTTTTGTTTCGGAATTTGTAGTTAAATGGTTGGAGCGATTTGAAGCTTAATTATTAATTAATAGATTTTTAAACATAACAGTTATGGAGAACCAAACAAGGATTACTAACATGTAAAGAATACTTACTTTAAAAAGGCAAATTTTTTTTGCTATTTTACTATTGTCTAAAAACTTTATTTTTAAAATTGTTTGTAGTACCTAAATTTACAGCATGCATGGATATATACTTGTTTATACTTAAGTGAAACTTTTGAAATATTTCTAAAGCATTTAGCTAGGAAAAACATGTCATAACAAAAAGTTACAATTTTTATTAAAATCCTAATTATATTGTACAAAACTTATCTTTTTTTAAAAATAAAAAGAAACTGAACAATTTATTTTTAAAATTTTACTTAAGTATACAGATAAAGGCTTTTTTTAATACACATACAAAATCTTGAGCCTTTATGTTTCATAGTTTCTGAGAAAAAGTCACAAAAGACATATTGTCATTGTTGCGAGAAGATTGTTACATACATAAAAAAATAAATGAATTTCAGACTTAAAAACATAACAAAAACTGTCTATTTATGGTTGTTTTAGAAGTCACTTGTGTAACATTTAGAGAAACTTGAATTCTGATACTTTAGGAAATTGTTAGTGTATTGACATTCAAATCCTTAATGAAAACTTTCAAAAAAATGTCGTATAATCACATATGCCAAATCATTACTTTTACATATTGATACATTATTAGGAGGCATTAATGATGCTTCATGGTCAATTTTGGTGTAAGTAATGAATCAAAACAGAGACATATTGGTGATTTATTTAACCTTGAATGCAGTGTTATTGAGTTCCCAGTGGAAATTAATCAATTATTATAAAATTGTTGTGCCTAAATGTTTCGTTACATAGTATTTGCTTATCTGCTTATAAAAAAATTCATTTGGTTTTCAAATTTAGTGCAGAGAAGACACCTTGAAACGACGTATCTTAGACAAACGTCTAAATCCTGATGAAATTCCTAATTTGCTGCAAGAACTTTCTGAGAATGTATCGGTTCTGATTTAGATTCCAATGAAGACATACGATTGATTGAAAGTGACTGCGAAGAATCTGAAGAAAATGAAGATGTAATTGATAATATCCTAGTAAATTCTGAAATGTGCATCGGCAGGAATGGCACAGAATATATACCACTTAATAGTAATGTTCCTGGCAGATTTGTGACTCAAAATGTTTTGCGACAAAGCAGTGGTCCAACAAGCTTCGTGAATCATAATATCAACGTCAGTGTTTTTATGATATAAAGTATCATAATATTTGATAATTACATGAAATAGTATAAAAGTCTTAAAATCAAATCCTATCGATTACTAGTCCTGCAATTATTTAGTTAAAATAATTACTTTATATATTTTATATCGCGGTGTCGAAGCGACACCAGTGTACGTTTAATGGTAATCGAAATCCCGGACGATCCAGTGCTAAACAAATTATTATATTTATTGAAATTATTTCGATAATAAACTAAACATACACACAGAAATAAAAAAAGAAAAATTGCATATGTATTAGAAACAATATATTTTACGATTTTTAATGAAAATAACTGTATACGATGCTTACTTAATTATTTAAATTTTGTAAATACTTAAAGTGAAAACGTGTTTCATGTAAGATAATTTACAGTAAAAATCATAATATCTTATTCTGAATAATGATTCTTCAATTAATCTTCACGAAATTTTCCCAATGCGCCCATTCCAGATAATTTAACCAACCGCACTAATACCTCTAACCAGTATCCTATTCATAAATCCATACATCCAAACATGTTTGTGTGATCGAGTTTCTCTAAATCCTTTAATACATATCCTATCCCCTACCAAAGCATCCCTGACATCCGTAATAGTCTGGCAGTAATATAATATGGCTTACTGAATATATAATTCCCACTACTGAGATCCTTACACATCAGTGGGACATTTGAGATACTTTTCCAAGATAGCTGGGATTAGTATATGCTGAAGGATCTGAATTAATGAACGGTGTATGCAGTGATTAGAAACAATTCAAGTAACACAAGTAAATATCCCAGAATTCAAACAATGAGTTCCTTAAGCCGAGATTAATTAGTTCAAATAGCGTTTAGGGGATTCACAAAAGTGGGAACACCGATATTATTTTACCACAGCAGGGTGAAAATTTTTGAAGTATTCTCTCTACGTCTTAAAAAAACATAAACTTTTAGTATTTGCTTAAAAATATGATTTTTTGTTTAGTTTTGTTATCACTTTAATACAGTGTTTCTCAAACAGTGGAGCGTGCCCCCCCCCCTAAGGCGGAGTAAGCGTATTGAAAAGTCAAAAACAAAAGATTATTTAAAAACAAATTATTAATTTACGGAAAGTAAACAAATTAAATACTTTCGAACATAATAAAAAATAAAACACACATTTACGCTGATTTATTACACTCATAATTGTATGAGTGCTACACAATGCATTTTATAATTAATTTAACAATCCTAAGTGAAAAACACGTTTAATAACTACGAGTGACTTCATGAGATTCTCATGTATAAAATTATATAGAAAAAAATATCACTTATCTTAATAATTTGTATGGTTGAGAATTAAATTCTTAATTGCCGATTAAAAGTTACGCAATACGAGATTGTATTGAGGTGGAGGAAGGATTAAAGAAGCAAATAGTCTGAAATAAGTAAATCCTTCACAAACATTGCCAAAGTCCTTTTATTGCATTTCAAAGCCTTCGTAACAATTTTATGAATATCAGTGCAAAGAAAAGTCCTGACGTATATATACGTTTAGGGAAAATAACGATTTGGCTGATCGAAACGTTTATATACGCCACTGTCACTTAAGAGGTTAAAGTCGTATCGTAGAGTTTTAGCATCAAAGTATAGTATTATTGAGTTCATTACGTTGTTATTGTATAAGGGAGGCGCGATGAAAATTATGATTGAATATTGGGTCACGAATATTGACACTTTGAGAAGCACTGCTTTAGAACAATGGGAATAACATGGAATAATAAGTAAATTTTTAAAGAGCTCCGAACCACACTTTTCATACTTACATAACTTCAAAGATTATCTTCTTTCCTATAAATTTTCAAAGGTCTTCATTTAGATATTAGCATGATATTTATAATACTGTACTAATCCTTCTTTTCATTATTATTATGGTTCTAATTTAGTAAATTACCATACTTATACATGAGATTGTAAGAATGCTACCTAAATATTTTGAACTTGTTTAAGTGATAAGGAGGACATATATATATATATATATATATATATATATATATATATATATATATATATATATATATATATATATATCTGAGCTGGAACCTCCTCACCAAAGTTCCTTACCAATGTGAAGACTTTGAGCCTCGACAAACTAAAAGTGCATCCTCTTCCTCCACACGGTATATCTTAGTAACACAAGGACTGTAAGGATCTAGACTTCGCGCCAAGAGAAGTGGGAAAAAGAGAAGAAGACTAGCCATGTTCAACTTAGTTTATTTGCAACACAAGAAACAACACAAGTTAATTCAATCAAAACTAATAGTTGCACGTAATTTAAGCAATATGAAAACACTCAATGAAGTACACGAGGTAAGAAAAAACTTAAATTACCTATAACACTTGTTTCAAATCAAGTAATCTGCTATCCTAGCTATGTAAACTATATTCAATCTAAAGTGTAAAACTATCACGTTAATTATTACAATTATCAAATACTAAACTTTACACATTAAATTTGATTAATCACTACTCCACTAGCAGCCTACCACCTCCCTCTCTATAACTTGGAGGCCTGAACTTTTACAGTAGTCTTAATTTGCATATTCACGTTCTCTTCTTCAGATGAAGCGTTTTAATAAAATAGTTTTTAAGGACCGAAAATTCCCCCTACAGGACTGTTAATGAGACAGTCGTGGATAGAGCCGTAACTGGACTTCAACCCATGATTTGACAGAAACAATCCCGGAAATAAGTTAACAATCATGACCTTTAGTCTTACACTTGTCCACGAATTAACTTGAAGAAAAGTAGTTTAGAATTTCTTGTGCATTCCTAGAATAACTACATTAATTTTTTAAAAAAAATAATTGAAGGGATCTATATTTTTTTCTTATAGAACGTTAGTATGATTAAATTTAGTATAAAATTATTGATTTTACTGTTCAAATCCTTTTTTTACATACAAGCACATACACCAATATATAAAAAGAGGAAGAGAAAGAATCAAAACCAGTTTTATTCTGCGAGCAATCGACATCTTTCCGCAGAGAGTAACGAACACTCTAAAAGTGACCGGATTGAATTTGATTGTATAGCGCGGAAGCGTACATACGAAGACTATAAAATATAAAAAAATTGGGAATAAATGTGATATGTTTGGAATACATTTTCTGAGAAATAATTAGGTGTTAATTTTAAACTTCAGATATGTTATAGAAAATAAAAGTTAATAGAAGGAAGATTTTGTTTTAGATGTGCAGAGGTAATTTAAAGTATCCTTACACCTCCCATATGTATGTGTATATATATATATGTATGTGTATAAAAATATATATGTATTTATATATATATATATGTATATATATATATGTATATATATACATATATATATATATATATATATATATATATATATATATATATATATATATACATATAAGCATGTCTGGTGTACACATGTGCATGAATTTTAAAAAATCACTGAAAATTTAAAATTTATTCAATTATTTATCGTACATTTAGACACACAAATGTATATATTTCTTTTCGTGTATTTAATTTAATTTTTTCTTGTGAAATACTTATAAATACCTCTTTATATTTTAATTCTATTTTACAATCTTTTCGTACAGTTGAAAAAAAGAATGTATTTTAAACTTTTCAATTTGTATGCTACAAATTTATTATAGAATCTGTATGCCATATCAAAAACACGACAAAAATAATTTACTCAGAAATACGTTTTACGTGTTAACATTAATTAACTGCAAAGCACTGTGGCATTTTAGATCTTCCTGAGCAATGATTTCGAAAGTTTTATTAGTTTATCATAAATGTTTGTGGGTTACAAGCCATATATGTAAATTTTCTCTTTATCTAGTTAAGGTAACCGACTACTTGCGACAACTTATTTTTTTAAATTAATCGATATATAAAGATTTTTTGTGGTTTTAATTTTATTTAGTACATTTTAGGAAAAAAAGACTAAAATTAAGAATTGAAAAATAAATTATTACTATATATGTACTACTAAAATGGGTGAAAATTGACAAAATATTGCATAAACGGGGCCCCCTCTGTACAAAAATGTTATGAACAAATTCTCAATTTTTCAATTTTGATGTATTACTTTGCTATTCTTTTTTAAAGTGACCTTCAGGAGAAAAGATATTTTAATTTTTACAAAAACTAGAGCACTTTATCTTAGTTGTTATATGTAATTGCTTTAAAAAAACAGTGATTATATTCACATAAAGAACTGTAAATTCTGTAATAAAACAGTGATTGATAAATCTGAAGGTTAAAACACTTTTACTGTTATACAGAACATACACACAAAAATTCAGCAAATTATTTTAGAAACTTTTTGAGCAATCACTGTCCCCGTTTAAGTTTTTCGAAAAAAAAACATTTCGAGGAAAACGCATTTTAAATATTGAACTTTCGTGTAAAGCTATGGCAGCTGCTTTTACTAAAACACATGTAGTTTTTGTTCTAATAAATGGAAAATAAAACCTTTGGTATTTTTATGAAGCTAATAAGATGTCCTATAAAATAAAATCATAAAAATTGTCCAGTTAAAAAAAAACACACAATCATAATTTTGGGGGGTAGTAGGATACATTAAGTATGATCATTCAATAATTTTCCGATTTAAAAGGGCTTACATTAACAGATAAAATGGTGACATCAAGTTTTAATTTACGAACATAAATGAGTGAATAATTATATGGTATGAAGGAGTTAACTTATTTCCATTTTATGCATGAGAGTTTTCCTTAGATTGAGATTTCAGACGAGCATCCAAGGAAAAAAGAAGGAACATCTCAACATCAGATTTGGAACATTGACAAGAATTGTACAGTAAGCGCAAACAGAAATGCTGCGAACGAAAAAAGACAATTGTTTATTTTTGAGACATAGATAGACATTATTTCTTATGAACTGAAAACATTTTTATGATATAGCATGGTTTAAAATATAAAAATAAAATATTAATATTAAAATGCATAACATAAATATTAAATATTGAATTATACTACCCTGTAAATTGCTTTAATTCATTTCCCTAAAAATAAGTAGACGTTACCACCCATTAAAATTGAAAATTAGTCCAGGGAAAAGGGTTAAAATATTCAAATATGTTAAATGCAATTTTTAAAGAATTAAATAATATATTTTATCTGCAAAATAAGTACGGAATTTCTTGTTTTGCAAATAAAGTGGATTAAATGAAATTAGATTCAAAACATTCTGAGTTATTTGTCTGTTATTTTTCTCATTATTTTGGATTACCTTTGTTATGCATAAAACAATTTATTTGCTTAAAATTACTATTTGGAAATTAGTACTCTTATAAAATTAGTTTGGGTTGCAAACATTTAAATAAAAATAAACAAAACATTATAATTACTCTTGTTTATGAATATTGTTACGTTGATTGGGGTTCGAGGATTTTATGCAAATCAGTCGCAAAGAACAAGACAATTCTTAAGAGATATAAGAATTTATTGTCCAAAAACCAATCCTTAAAATACATTATGCAGCAGTAATATTCGCAGAATAAATCTCAAAAGGTCTTCACACCTTCAACAGCACTCAGACACAAATATCAGTGTCTAAAATATAAGTATACAAAAGATTATTCACAAACATCTCTCTTCCTATTCAACAGTCGAGCTAATCGGAAAACACGGTCAAGTTATATAAGTCTACTATTCACTAGTCAAAGTTATACTAACTAATCACTAGTCAACCCAAGACTAGCTGATTTTCGGAGATAATTTACCTTTATAGGACTCATAGGTAATTCGAGAAAGATCCGTTTGCGTCATAAGTCTTGAAATTAATGAATTTCTCTATCAATTTCTAGAAGATTCCATAGGGTCCCGAACTCGCTAAAATTGATCTCCAGGACAACAAAATGGTCGAGAAAGTCACCAAGTTGCTTGCCAAAAATGTTGCCAACTTGGCTCTATCGTCAAATTCTCATTAAATCACCATTATAACGTAAGGAATGGCGTTGCTTGCGAATTTCACATAAAATAAATGGAACATGGAGTAATATAAATGCTTTACACATCCAAATACAAATTATTTACACTGTTTTAAACAAAATTAGTTTCGATATATATTTTATAAATACCTTTCGGAAAAACACATTTAAGTTTACCTGTAGTTGTTATAACCATTGCGCATAGCTATAGATATAAAAAATGGAAAGTTTAGTTTCCAGAAAATAAAGAAAAACATTTAATGTATATAATTTTCATTAAAGAAACATATTAGTAGAAATGAAATATTTTATTTTTTTATTTTTGATTCATCTTGGCTGTTTTAATTGTATACAAATCTTTTTTCCTGTTGCTTGGTGAGACAACTTAATGGTAGTTTAATACTTTTTTTCTGTTTGTTTTAAATCCCTATCTAATTTTTTTCCGGTGTTTTTTCTTAAAAGAAAATGCTGGTTTAAACTTTTAAGAAAGTTTTTTTGATAACATATATGTATGTGAACAATAGACTGGTTTAGTTTAAATATATTATGCATTACATTTTTCAATAGAAAGTTAAAAAATATATCTATGTGAAATAATGTTATATATATGGGTGATAATTTTGTATTTTAAAAACTGAACTAATATCGCTATATGTTTCGTAACATGTATATTAAAATTCAAAATATATACAAGAAATTATTTAAGCATAAATAATATTTATATTAGAAATTATTTTCTTTTATTTAATATTTATAAACCTTGACATAAAGTAGCACGTAAATAGCAGATACTTAAATACACATTTTGATTGCATAATTAATCTTCTCTTATTAATTATTTATATTTGGTACGTCTTGATGCACAGCGATCGCTAATAAGAAGTAAAACATGATTTATAAATGTTTAAATACACATTTGAATTTCAATTGTTCTTTTATTTGTGCATTTGTTTGGTTATATTCTTCATGATCCCATTGCTTAGGAAGCATTCTTTCTTTTGTTCATTTATTTGTTTGACATTTGTGGAGGGGTAGAGCAATATGGAAACTTTCGGAAAATTGAAGACTTCTAACATTTACGCTTTGGGATGCCTGCCCAAAATTTCGTTCGCGTGAGCTGGAAATGATGCATTTCCTTAAACGTAGATTGAAACAAAACTTTTTTTGATGAAAAAGCCAAAATCTCTTCCTCCAACTTAAAGATGGTAATTAGCGAAAACCATTACGGATCCTAAGAATTTCCTTTGATATGTATTTTTCCGAATCTAAGACGAAAGTAACATGGATAATATTTTATATAATATAGATTTAGATTTCACATGGATAAGGCAAATATTTATAGAAAATGTTTACGACAATTGAAAAGAAAAGGTGTAAAAGTTATCTTAAAAATAGTTTTAATGATAAATATTAAATAGGTGTTAAGAGTGATTGTTTATTAATTTCACAATCTGAAAAAACAGTAATGATATCGGCAATGATTAGAACATCATTTAACACTGCAATGTCCATCCATGTCCATTTGACACAAAAGCCTGTTCAGTTTGTTCTCCTTTCAGCATTTTTGCAGGGAATTTAGCAAATTTTCGTGACGTTGAATAATTTTTATGGTAATTACACAGTAAAAGTTTTGTTATTCTAGGTTAATTAGGAAACATTTTCCACCTAAGAATACCTATAACGCTCGTTGATGTCATTTCCACATCAACGCAATTTATCATAAAGAAAGCTGTCGTTCATCATTACTATTAGTAAAACAAACTTTCCCAAGTAATATCACTTATTTATTTGACCTTGAATGCAGTGGTATTGGGTTAACAGAGGAAACGAATCTTATTTTTCTGCATTTTTTGCGTCTAAGTGTTTATCTCTGTTCATAAAAAAATAATAAATAAAATAACATAAAAAATTTGATTTTCAAACTTTGTGAAGAGCAGACACCTTGAAAAGATGGCTCGTAGAAAAGGTCTAAACCAGTGTTTCTGAAACTGTGAGGCGCGCCCCATCTAGGGGTGGGGCGTTGTAACTCCACGAGGGGAGCGAGAGCATATTGAAAAGTCTAAAACCGAAGATTATTTTAAAAAGATATTAATTCTCTGAAATAAACAAACAAAATACATTCTGAAATAATAAAAAAATATATACCTTTACACTGATATAATACACTTAAAAGTGTATCAGTACTGCATAATGTATTTTAGAAGTAATTTAACAATACTAAGTAAAGAACAAAATAACTATCGATGAGCCTTGTCACTAAAAGTAACCCTTATATTGATTATTTGTAACTCTTATCTTGATAATTAATTCCTTAACTGCCAATTAAAAGTCACTCGATTCGCTCCTCAATGCCACCAGAAACGAATAAATAAGCAAATCCTCTGAAATAAGTAAATACTTCGCAAACACTAGTACTTCGGAAAGACGTATATTTACGTTCTGGGCAATTAACACTTTGGCTAAGACAGATGTTTATATACGCCGATGACATTTAAGAGGTTTAATTCGTATTGTAGCTTCGTATTATTGAATTAAATTCTATGTCATTGCATGGAGTGTCGTGCGATGAAAATTATAATTGTATATTGGGTCGCAAACATTCAAACTTTGAGAAGCACTGGTCTAAGTCTTGAATAATAATTTACTTAAATATTTTAAATTTCTACTATTAATTTTTTTTCTATTTATTTACTATTTGTTATAATCGCTTACATTGTTTTTCCTTCGATATATATTTCTTTAAGTTTTTTAAAGCTCTGCTATTTCTTTCTTTAAATTTATTTCTAACATTACTTCTTTTTTTAAGAAGTGATTTGTTTATATTTATCCGCTCAATATTAAGAAACACAACTTTTTTAAAATTATTTCGTCCTTTAAATAAAGAATTTCTATCAGAGTCTAGGGGAACCTTTTTCGGCTCTTTGGAAATTTAAAAAAAGGTTCATAGTATTTCAAAAGTCTAATATAGATCGATGAAATTTAAAATTGTATTTTATTTCCAATGATTGAATTGATAAGATAACAATGTATGTTTTAGTTTCCATAGAATTAATGCAGATTCGCATGGCTATGATACGTTTCATGCATTTATAACACGGAGTGTTAATTATAAAGAAATTTTAAAAAAACATAAATCAAATAAACCACTTTTTTTCTAATTTTCTGTTTGTGTTAGATAAATTGATTAACTATCAATTTTTTTTATAAATATTAGTATTATGATTACGTATACATTGCATATTATGGAGAAAGATACATAGAGATGTTTATGAGAAGAAAATTATTATTTTCTTAAAAGAAGTTGATGTTGGAAATCATTTTTCTATCCCGCTTTGAGGTGAGTGACTCCGTTCGAAATTATAATTTTAATGAAATGCGTAAATGAATTTATACATATGCATATATGTTACATTTTGTGTCATTTGAATTAGAATATACATATAAAATTCTTTTTGAGAATATTTATAAAATAAAAATTATATATTTAAATCCTGTTCTTACCCGAAAAATGCAGAAAAAATTGTAGATGATCCAAACAGTCTCTTTTTATGGAAAATGCTTATGTGATAATAATAGTTTGCCTATATATATATATAGCTAAGTCTCTATACTCTACAGAGCCTGAACTAGAATTTTCGAAATCTAAGCAATATTTTCAGAGTTGATTTTAATTAAAATAATAACAGCTGCTTTTGTTAAAAATTTCTCTACTCGCTGATATATATTGAAATATGAATAAATCTCCATCTAAGTTATGTATTTCAAAGATCCTACTTCAGACTCGTTACAGAGATCTTAGCTATATATATGCAAAATATTTTTATTATAAAAGCATTTTTTTATGATAGAAGATTGTTTTGAAAATATGTAATTCCCTCTCTCTCTCTTTTTTTTCATTTCTTGACGAGAAATAGTTTTTAAATCAATTTTTCTTGTAATAATATTTTTAAATCAACTTTACATATAAAATAAAACAACTTTGCATATAAAGTAAAACAACTTTACCTATAAAGTAAAACAACTTTACATATCAAGTAAAACAACTTTACCTATAAAGTAATACAACATTATAGGA
Source organism: Trichonephila clavipes (assembly GCA_019973935.1). Lineage (NCBI taxonomy): Eukaryota > Metazoa > Arthropoda > Arachnida > Araneae > Nephilidae > Trichonephila > Trichonephila clavipes. The sequence goes on along the minus strand of BMAU01007251.1, from coordinate 85,353 downwards.
AAGAAGATATTCTTTATGCGCTCTTTAAAAATTAAATATTTTAAATACAAACCATAATATTTAGCATGAAAAAGTGATGCATTTACTTAATAATAATTAAGGTACAGTAATACAAATAGGAAATAATTTCAATGTAGCATTCTGAAGGACATACAGTAACCATTCAGAACCGTTCCTCTAATTCCAAATTATCCTCCTTAATGTCCTTTCTGTGGTTATTACAGTCGCATTAAGATAGCAATGACTGTTCCGATTGTAAAAATGATGTCTGATGTTCTGGAGTAAGTTTTGTATCCTCAATAGTTTGATTTATGCTAAAGACTTGCAACATTTTCGAATTACTATACTTCCGAAAGATGGATCATAAAGGAAAATGCGTCATAACTCATTTGAAGCAACCATGGGCACTAATTAGGATTCTGCTAGCATACCAAGAAGATACACTTCATTAATCAAAGTTTAATTGGATCCGGATTTTACTGGAAAGACCAGTAATGCGACGGATAATGGGGCATTGATAATACTAGGTGGACTTCGGAAATATCCATTGATTGGCATATTAGACAAGATCGGGATTTGGAAAGATGTTTGAACAAATGTGGATACAAATTTTTATCCGGGAAAAATTTATTTTTGCTTAGTTAGCGGTGAATGTTAAAATCTGTTTAGAGAGCATCTTGTAAGGAAGGAATAATTGTACGCAATTTTAAATATTTTCATATGTCAAAACGTTTTTATTCAAGAATTATTGGTTTTTTTTCGGGAAAAGTAAGACACTAAGTTAAAAAGAAGCTTAATAATTACCACTGACCTTGTGATGACCCCCTGGGTCACACCTTGAACACCAAAATTAATTTGAGGCAAAGAACCACTAAGAGCCATTTTGAATAATAATATTTATTTATTACTATAATTTTTTCTCAAAAAAAATCTTTGATAACATATAATAATATAATGTTACGTCACTTAAAGGGATTTGCCTTTATATTAAATTAAATTCCTAAGGATGCAATTAATTAATAATAAAGCTCAAGTAAGGTTTACCGAAATAGGAGATCCGAGAAATACACGTATTCGAATTCTTAACTTTCATTAACTTTAACTAAGTCGCTTAAGCTGACGCTTATTTTCAGCGTACGTGAATTATATTTACCGCTGGCTTATATCAGCTTTCTGGTACGTCTTGCAGCACGACGTTTTCACGAATCTAATCTCCTTGAATCTTCTAGTAATGCGTTTAAAGTTACTGGCTCAATAGCCTTCCATCATCTCTCTTGCTATCTCGCAACGCTCGACTTAAATACCTTATCTAATTTAAATATCTCGTACATCTTTTTGGAATTGATTGGAAATAAACGTGAATTTATATTCCCCAAAAAGACGCCTAAGAAGATTAGTGGAAAGGTTCCGTACAGATTCGTCACAACCTTATGTGTTTTATCACTTATAAAATTACATACAGATATTGTTATGTATCTTCATAATTTGTTCGGTTTATAATTAAATCAAGTAAAAATGATAAAAATTACGCTATTCACTTCTCAGTGCCACTGTTTTCCATGTAGGCGTGCGTCTGTGATGTATTGGGGGTTGTATTTTCAGTTGGATTCTACCCAGTGAGAGGATCAAGTGGTTGTACTTGGCGATTGTTTTCAACTCACGATATATCCGATTTTTCTTATTTACCACCGTCTATCATTCGGATACTTCTGTAGTTTTTTTCATTTCTGGTATTATTTTTAATTATTTTTACATGAATATAAATAATCTATAATCAGTTTTTTATGAAAATATTAGTCACTATTCTTCTAATAAAAATGTATTAATATAGTGTGCCTCATAAGGGCTTAAATGTTAAAAATTCTACTCCATTTCATGTTATTTCGATAAGGACACTTACAACCGCCCTTAAGGTAATAAAATTCAAAAGCAATATTCTTACCCGTCTGTCGGATGGATGTTTCTAAGAGTGGCCAAAAAATTGATGTTCCAGCCTGAGGGTTAAGGTGTTGCATTATATAGTAACACGGGTCGAGATCAATGAGGGGAAAAAAAAGATTCTATGCCATCCTTTCCAGAAACGTTGTCAAAGTGCATAGCTTTCTCGAAGTCAATCAAAGTGATCTACACCTCGCATAATCTCATTATATATGACAACAGAATTTAAACACAATACCTAACTAATCGACCCAACTTGTCCTTCTTTGAGGTTGTTGTAGTCCCCAATCCCATCATTATGTGTGGGGAAGTAATAGGGTGTGTAAGGATTGATAATTTACATTTAGTTTTATGAAGTTATAAATAGATGACAGCACATGTAAAAAGTATTAAAATAGATTACCATAGAATGAATAAAGGAGAGCCATATTAACATCGTACTACAAAGCTACACGAGGGTTATTGGTTGCGAATCTCTTAAAATTGAACCACGATGATGACACCCCTTCTACTAACTCCCATTCCAAGCAGTCGTTTGAGTCTCGACAGATTTAACCCTCTGGCCGGAACATCAATTTTTTTCCCGCTGTTAGGAACATCCGTCTGACATACAGGTACGCAATATTTTTTTTGAATTTTTTTTACCTTAAAGACTGTTGTAAGTGTCCTTATCGCTCATGAAATTGAGTAGAATTTTAAACATTTAAGTCTTTTTGAGGCACACTATATTAATATATATTTTATCACAAGAATTGTGACTAGTATTTTTAAAAAACTCTGATAAGAAATTATTTATATTCATGGAAAAATAATTAAAAATAATAATACCAAAAATAAAAAAAAAACTACAGGAATACCCGTATGAGAGACTGATAGATAAGAAAAATCACCCATATCGTGAGTTGAAAAAAATCGCCAAGTACCAGCACGTGTCCCGCTCACTGGATAGAGTCAAGTTGCAGATGTCACAGCAGCCCACCCCCAAAACCCACCACAGAGTTATCTACAGCAGTGTTTCTCAAACTGTGGGGAGCGCCTTCCTAGGAGGACATGATGACCCTAAAGGGGGGGGGGCGCAAGTAACTCGGACGAAAATAAAAGATGGCTTAAAAAAGTTATAATTTACTGATAGGAAGCAAAACAAAATATATTCTGACTTAATAAAAAATAAAATGCGCATTTACACTGATAAATTTATCAGTACGGCACTGTGTGTTTCATAATTAATTTAATAGTAGTGAGTTAAGAACAAGTTTAATAATTACTACTGAGCCTATGGACATGCCATAAAATTATATACAAATTTTATACTTATCTTGATAATTTGCACGGTTTATAATTAAAGTCGTATTGTGTAGCCTTACATCTAAGTATATTATTAATGAATTCATTATATTATTATTGTATGGAGGGGGCGCAATGAAAATTATGATTGAAAATTGGGTCGCAAGTATAGAAAGTTTGAGAAGCACAGATCTACAAACATCAAAGCAATTCATCCCCATCTGGGAGACGGATGTTCCGGTCGAAGAAATAACATGCATTGGTTACGTCTACATGGAGGGTCTTCGGTGGTATTAGGCTTAAACTTGGCTCACGATAGGCAGTTAAACATTAATGGAATTAGTGGTATACTTATATCAAAGCTTATAACGGGTTCTATTAGGGTCTTCTACTAATTCTAGAAAAATATTCTTTAACTGTGTTTTTAGTTTAAAAACCATTTCCCGTGGAGATGACTTGATTTATGCAAATGTAGCTTCTATTTCAGTGCCAGTCATTGAGTATGTGATATAATGATTAAGAGCTCCTCGAAAGCTGAAATTCAAGTGTTACTAAGCAGCGACTAGTGGTCGTGTATCTTAAGATTAATTATAGAAGGATAATCCACCGGAATAAGGAAAGGCATCACCCTTGCAGGTGAATGAGCTATCAGTCTGTGAGCAGGATCATTCGATGACCTATAACCAAGATAAGCAGTTTAAATATTTTAGTTAGCTGGTTTCGATTTACAATTTCTTATTGTTGCAAAATTTAAGTTATAAAAGAGAATTTCGTAAAGTGTTAAAAGTTAAATAAAATTAGTTATTTTAACAAGGGAAGAGCATGGCTTAGGGAATTCATTTGGGGACGAGACATCGGGTAATAGTACGAGTACTTCCTTAGGGCAGTGCTTCTCAAACTTTCAATACTAGCGCCCCCCTTTTCGATCACAATTTTTATCGAGCCCCCCTTATACATTAATAATGTACTGAATGAAAAAAAAATGCACTTTAACGCTAAAGTTACAATAGGCGATCTTAATTATAAACCATACAAATTAGTAACATAAGTATTAAATTTTGTATACTACTTTTAAGCAAAATAAATAAAATAATAGGATAATTATTATGTTATTTTTCCTTTCTCTAATTTTTAAATTGAACATATTACAAAATGCGGTAGCTGCTTAGAAGACAAAATATAGATATCTGATAAATATAGAAAAAGGACTCAGAAGGTCAATTTCTAATAATAAAAGCATTCCTTATAAAAACTTTGCTTTCCAAGACAAGCTCATGGACGTCATTAATACTTATTAAACTTGTTCTTAATTTAGTATTAATTAATTAGTTATAAATATTCTGTGCAGCACTGATACATTAAAAGTATACCGGCTGAAGTGCCCGCTCTTTGCTCGAGTTCATTTATAATAAAATAAAACATTATTGATATAATAGCTGAATTGTAAGGGAAGCAAAGCCAAGTGCGCGACAATGTTTACAAAAACGTAAAATGATTTTTTTAAATCGTTGCTCAAATTATAATTAGTTTTAGGCGAATTGTAATTTTTAGCCTCACAGAATTAGCATTTATAATTAATGTTAAACAGTAACGCACACAGGAATTTTTCAAGGGGGGTCCGGGGTCGAAAGTTCACCAATCTTGTATCAGGTTCCTTTTGATTTTGTCGATTTTCGGGAACAAAACACAGTAAAAAAACTAATTCTTTAATAAATAATTAGCATTAACTAATAAAATTAATCATTAATAACAAATACTTAACTAAATTTTGCGTACTATAAACTTAGAATTATAATCAATCGGAAAAAATCAAGGGCTTTGGGAGGGGGTCCGGACCCCCTCCCCATTTGTGTGCGCCACTGATGTTAAATAATGATCAATAATATGAAATATCGATGAAGAATAATTGTATTATTTTTAATATTTAAAGTGAAAATACTTCAACATGTTTTAACCCGGGAGCAGGCGCGCACTCGGTACGGTCGGGGTTATTGAGTCACCCCAATCTTTTTTTTATAATTATTTTGTTGTACACGATACAAATCATGATTCCAGTGAATAATTTAGCTAAGAGAAAGTTTACTTACCTACTTTCAAGGACTTTTCAATTTTTCTTTGGTAATAAATAAACAGTTTTGCTAGAATTAACGATTTCGTAATATGTGTGTCCCGCGCGACCACTTCCGGGTAAAAAGTATATCCATTATGATAATATGTATGTTACTGCTAAAAAATTGTGTGAAACGTTTTTCGTTATGCTTTATACATTGAGAATATTTATAAAAATATGTCTTGGTCAAGTAATCCTTCATGTGCTTGCGTGTGTGTGCTCTCCGTGGTTTTCCAAATTTCATAAAACTCTTTTGCATGAAAAAAAGCGCAACAGAGAACACGTAAGAGAGGGGTCATAACTAACTGTACCAATAACTTAGAAGGTCAAACAGATTACAGCTATAATGTGCAGAATTTCAAAAATAATAACAGTGAGGATTTTTTTATGTTCCTAAAGTTTTTCGATTCTGGGTCCGGGATCTGGTTTTTCTCTGAAAGAGTAGTATGTTAGGTTAAAAAAAAGCGTAATAAAAAAATCTCTTATCACGGGATGACAGTAAATCAAATAAAAGTTTTTTATTTGGTTAAAGGATCAAAGATAGCTAATTAGGTATTGAAGAAGTTTTTATTTTTGATGGCTTAATATCGTCTATAAACTATATCAGAGTAAAAGTGCATTTTTTATTATGTCTGAAAGTATTTTGTTTTAATTCATTCCAGTAAACTAATTATTTTTTAAATCTTTTATTTTCGATATGCTCGCGCCCTCCCTCGTAAGGTCATCACGCCCCCCAGGGGAGCGCACCCCACAGTTTGAGAAGCACTGCCACAGGGTGTTCAAATCCCAATGCAATAGCACCGAATGGCCAGTCTGTTCGCAGAAATTAAGCCTTCGAAATTCATACTTAGCTTTTATACGATTAAATTTGAATTACCTCAAACGACGTAATGGCATAGTTGGTAGAGTACCTGTTTACTAGGTGACTGGCCAAGGTTTGAGTCCAGTGGTCATTTTTTATGTTTGTTGTACTTTTAAATTCATTTAATAATTTTTACAATTAAATAAATTTATTTAAAAATGATTTATTAAGGGTTTATGTATTTATATATATTTATGTATATTTTTTATTATATTAATTGAGCAATATATCGGTATAAATAATTATTATAATATATTTTTTGATATAAGTTATAATTTTTTATAATATTTTATTTAGACTATATTGTACGTCATATTATAAAACTTTTGTGACTAATTTTTATATAAAATATCATTTAATATTTATTATAATATATTTTTATAATAAATATTTTGATTAATAATTATATTCATAAAATATAATATAAATATTTATATAAATATGCAGTAATTATTTTGCTTTTTAAAAAAACAAAATAATTATCTAAAATATCATTTAATACTTAATAATTGCTAAGCAAATTTATTAAATTGTAAAAATAATTAAATGAATTTTAAAAAAAAATAAAACAAAAAAAAACCAATCGCGCGATTTAAACCTCGACTGGTCGTATGGTAAACTTGTATTCACCCAACTATGCCATTGCGTCGCTTGCGGTAATTAAACTTTAATGGTATAAAAGCGAAGCATGGATTTCGATGACTATTTTCTCTAAATTGATTGGCCATTCGGAGCTATTAAATTGGAGGTTGAACACCATAAAGGAGTACTACTATTACACAAAGTCTTGACACCAAATGAATTTCCTTTTAGTCGTGCTCTCTCTTTGTAAGGTCGTATCTGCTACTTACTCGCTCCCTCCCACACCCGCTTCCTCAGGGATGCAACAATCCTTATAGTTTTTTTCTTATAATCATTTACAGTAAATAAAACTCTACTTTTAAAAATTTGTATAAAAACAGAAAATTACTTTGTAAAGATAGGATTCATGTACACCCTCCCACCTCCGTAGGATTGAAATTTATATGTGTAAGGCTTATCTGAAGAAACTGAAAAACATTTAAATATAGAAGCTAAGAAGAAACTGCTATGAAAGGTAGAAAATAGGTCTTCGATATCTGAGCTGCCAGGTATTTCTACCATTGGGGTGGATGCCAGTTCCGCTGCCAGTGAAGCGAAAGATAAAGTTCAGCGGAAGAGGAGAAATTCGGTTGGTACAATTTCAGTCGATGTCTTTATTGTTTTTATACTGTGAAAGATAGACAGCGAGAGAAATACTTCTTGGAGCGTGTAACTTACTTTTGGGTTCACTTGATACCTTTTTAAAAGAAAACCAAAAAATATATCATACTGGGCTTTTTCACATACATTGAACATAAAAGAATTCTTAAAATTTTTTAAGACAAACATTTTTTAAAAAACCTTACATGGTGTATTATTTTTAGGGAGTACTACATTAATTGTTGTGAAATACAAACCCACAGTCAAACATACATGCCTTGTTCAAAGAAAACATTCCATCGTCTAAGTTCAAAGACTAAACATAATTCATTTGATAAAATTTCTTTTCATGTGAATTCCGCAGTAAGGAATAGAGTTCTATTTTATACGTTTCAAATGCAGAAATTTATGAAATTAACGAAATGCAAAACTTTAATGTTATGATTTACTTACATAAATAGGTGCAATTTTATAGTTTCAAGTTCAATTTAATTTCCTTTATTCTTAACTCTAAAACAGACGGATTTTCGACATTTCTAAAATAGTAATTGGGGGTCAATTTGACCCTTGTAAAATATCAACTGCAATCAAAGTAAGTTATTATTATAATTATTACTATTATTTGACAAACTGTGTTCAAATTGCAATATATACGAGGTTTTAAAACTTATCATTTTCTGTTGTGTATTTATTTATTATTTTTTAAAGTTTGTTTCCTCCATGTTTTCAATGTTGTTTTTTTAAATAAAAGACAATAATTAATGCAATATGTTTTGTTACACAGTATTCTTTAACCGAAGTACCGATAATAGGAAAACAAAATTACTAATATAATTAATAAAAGTTTGTATGCAGTATGTCAAACACGTAGACATTATCACAAATACAACAGCCGTCCATCCGGTATAGTGGTAAGTGTCGATGATTGCGGTACCGCAGGGCCTGAGATCCAATCCTGGAGAAGACATGGATGTTTGTAAATGTATAGTATCTTCGCGGCAGGAGAGTACTCTTAAAAGACGTCGAGCCACGAGTTCTTTCGTGAGGTTGGTCGAAGGGGAAAACAGTCAGGAGGCCTCTGACCAGCCTCAGGGTATTCTCCCTCAAAATTGGGGTGGAACCGACTGAAATCGTACTGTCATCTGCAAGGTGCTCAAATATAATGCTATATAACGGCAGACGTAAAAATCTAGCCCTTTCCCATTATTCATTTCGCGGACCTTGATCTGAGGGTACTATGGATCAGGTGGCATAAGTAACAACAACACAAATACAACAATAAGCAAGCTGATAGTGACAACATTACATTTACCATTAATTGGTTTCTAGAGCCTCTCACAGTTTACAGAAGCGTTGCTTTTTCCTTTGCAACATCGAAAATTAACATTTGTTTCATTTTAAGGGCCTGGATTGATATGGTGGATGGATCATCTATTTCGCAAAGCACCAATTCGTAGTTGCTCCACAAACGCAAAAATAAATTATCGATTTCAATCCAGCCTGTTTGAGGATTGCTTGAAAATTACACAAAAATTCAGTGTAGAAATGTCAGAGACGTCGTAAAAAAACATGAGCTATATGTTACAATTTCTGAAGTTATTAATCAACTGGCCACTTTTCCTCCTTGCCAAAATAAAAAAAATCATTTAAAAATATTTGAAATTTACATGCCAAATTTAATTTAAATTCTTCTGGTTATTTGCTTTGTACTAGAGAAACCTGCATCTTGAATGCAAAAGAATGAGTGTCACTATTTCTATGAACACATATTGTTTCGATTTTTTTAATACAAATCATCTGCATAAAGTTTTGAGTGGACTAGTGTTCCACAATCATGTTATACGGAGAAAAAGAAAACATACTAGTTGCTGTCATCTCCGAAATGACGTCGGGCTTCTGCAACTGCACATGTGCGTAGATCAGTGCTTCTCAAATGTAGGCATCGCCCCCTAGAGGGAGAATGAAACCCTACAAGGAGGGTGCGAGTATATTGAAAATTCGAAAACAGAAGATAATTTTTCAAAAAAAATAATCATTTATTTATATATATACTGAAAGGAAGCAAACAAAAACACATAATGGCATAATAAAAAATAAAATACTCATTTACACTGATATAATACACTTACAAATGCATCAGTACTGCACAATTAGTTTTATAATTAATTTAAAAGTACTAAGTTAAGAATAAATTTAATAATTCCCAGTGACCCTATGAGCATTTCTTAAAATTATATACAAAATTTAGTACTTTTCTTGATAATTTGTACGGTTTATAATTAAAATCGTATTGTAGCTATACTTCAAGGTATAATATTGAATTCAATACATTGTTATTGTAAGGATGATGAAAATTATGATTGAAAATCGGGTCACAAGTATATAAAGTTAGAGAAGTACTGGTGTAGATGATTTTGATTCATTATTTGCCAAACACTGCGGTTTTAGCAGAAATCATCAGCAACAATATTTCTTAAGTTTGTATCATCCTTGCATAAGTTCATATCAATGTCAACGTTCTGTTTATTAATAACAGGAAAACCTTGCCAGACAACTCCGTAGAATCCATCTTATTTCTTTCAGAAGGTGAAGCATTTGATAAGATCTCGTTATCAACGAGAACATCTTCATTACGCTCAGTTTTTGACTGCAGCTATAGCAGGTATATTTTCGCTAAAATTTTTGTAGCCCAGTTAGGTTGCTGGATTCGTGCAGATTTAAGGTAATTAGAGTTCTTAGAGCGACACTGCAAACTCAAGGTGTCTGCAATGGAGAGACTAACTGTCTCTCTCATCACTGTGCATTATAGAAACAAAGCTAAACTGGAGTTTATATTTCTCCTCTTAATTATTTAAGTAGTTGTTGTCTGTGTCATTATACATGGACACACACAAAAAAGGTATTTCTACGCAAGGCTCTTATAGTGGATGAGTAACTTGTAGCTGAAGACATTCCGATGAGACTGAACTATACTGAATTTTAAATTTTGGATAAAAGAAAATCTAAGTATATAATAAACATTTTACTAAAAATATTATGTAACATGAATAAGCTTGGAAAATAAGCGAAAATAAATAACAGTCAATGAAAGAAAATTTTGACTATAAGTATATGTAGTTCATTATTTTAGAATTAAAGAAATATTTACAACCCAATTTATTTATACGTATAGTATTTATATTAACTCAAACTGTATTTTAAACACAGATAAAATTCAAACTCAGTGGTGCAGCAGCACATGAGAGCCAAGGCATTTTGTGCCCATCCCAATATACGTGACCATTTGACACTGAGGTGCTAGAGCAGATGTCCGGAACAGGTGATCAGTCTGATGTGAGACCCCCAGTATTTAAGTCCCCAAGCAAACTTATAACACATCTATCCACGTCCTTTTATTAATATAATCCTTTCGGGAAATCTTAGGTCAATCAATTCAAGTTCATTCACAACCAACCCTCTGAAGAAGAAACCTTGATTATGTAAAATAGGTCGGCTATATATATATATAGTCTAGGGCAGGCATGCCCAATCCGCTACCCATGGGCCACATGCGGCCCATTTAGAGACTTTTTGCGGCCCAATTGAAGTTTCTGTCAATATTATTTTAGACATTTGGACTACAGACGGTTGAATCGAAAATATCGTGTTTTGAACCACTCCCACCACTTCCCGTGCAGTTTTTACCGAAACAATTTTTCCCTTCATTTGACTTCCAAGCAATTGTAATAACAGGTGATGATGGATGAAGGAAAGCAGATGAGCGTGTGTCCTTTATTCCTCTTTCAACCAGAACTTCGTTGAGAGTGAGTAGTGTATTTAGTTCTATTTGTCAGAGAAATAATTTATGTCTATAATTTTAAATTCAGATTAGTTTTCTTTTTCTTGTTTTATTTGGCAATTGAAGAATCCGATGATTGATTTAATGAGTTGCCTCAGAACTTTAAGACCAGCTTGTAGAAATGTAAGATAATTACGGCAGCAGAATAAAAATGTTTAATATTTTAACCTTCTGAAATTATGTAACTTTTTCATTTTATGATATATTTTAATCACGGTGCAATAATTAATATCATACAATAAGAAACTAAACATATGACTATTCGGCAGAAAAATTTTTTTTTTTGTCAAACTGTGTAATAATTACAGTGTTGTTCTTCTTTGCTTAGTTTCCTTTTTGCATTTGAAATAAAATTTTTGAAAATCTAAATAAATTTGATGCAAACATACTGTAACGCAAGTATAAAATGTGAAGATGTTACGCACATAGTTGTACTACGTAACCTCAGATGGCAGCATATATCTACTGTAGATAGAACCTTGTAGGTTAAGAGATATTCTTCTACCAACAAGTGCAATCGGTCGACTTTCAACTTTGTTGTGATTGTGATCCAGTAAAAGTTAAAAGCAAAAGGTAAAGTAGATACTGTTTTTTGATCATATCAATAATTATTGAATAAATTTCTATATTATATATTTATTCGTCATCGGTAAAAGAAAAAATTGAAAAGAAGAAATGGAAACTTGAAGATGAAAATAGACAGTTTCAAAGTGAATGGAAAAATGTATACTTTTGTATTCATGTAAAAGACGATGTTTGAGTTGTCGTTATTCAATTTCAATTTTAAATTCATACAACCTTAAAAGACACTATGAACTAAAACATGGAGAAATTGATAAACTTACTGTTGGCGAACGGAAAGATAAGTTACAGTCTTAGAAGAACGATTTGACATATCAACAATACATGTTTCATAAGCAAACTGCCCAATCAAATGGTATTTCAGTGCTAGATTTCGAGTATCCCACATTACTGCTAAAAATATAAAGCCTTTTACAGACGGTAACTATATCAAAGACTGTCTAATTGCCGCAGTTGAAAAAATCTGTTCAGAAAAACTGGATCTCTTTACGCAAATTAGTCTGTGACGTAAGACTGTAGAAAGAAGAATAGAAAACATTTTGCGAGAGATTTGTGCATCACTAAACACAATTACAACTAGCTTCGTATATTTTTCACCGGCTTTGGATGAAACGTCAGATATAAATGATACTGCTCAACTTGCTATTTTTATTAGAGGTGTCGATAGTCAAATGAATATTACTGCAGAACTACTGGAGCTTGTGAGTTTGAAAGGTACTACCACCAGCTGTCATAAGTTGCGCGCAAAGTCATCTGTTAGATTTGAAAAGTCTTGTAGGCATTGCAACAGATGGAGCCCTTTCAATGCTTGGAAAAAATGTTGGTACTGTTAAATTAATTTTCGATCACATAAAACCTTTAGGAAACAGTTCAAATGATTTTGAAATGTTCGGTTGTCATTGCGTTTTGCACCTCGACAATCGATGTGCGCAAGTATTAAATATGTCATATGTGATGAAAGTTGTTGTCAAGGTAGTTAATTCAATTAAAAACAATCCATTGAAGCATCGTCAATTTCAAGAATATCTTAGGGAACTGGAATCTGAATACGGTGATATCATTTATTACTCCAAAAATCGGTGGTTAAGTCGCGGAAACTGCTTATTGCGATTTTGGAAATTAAGGGGGTCACTTCACGCAGCATTTTCCCTATCTCCGTAATGTTAAAAATGACCAAGTTTAAGGAACATTTTTTAAAAATTGGCTGGTTGCACAGTCATGAATTTTTTTGTGTGTATTCATTGTATTGTTTTTATTATTTTAATGGGAGCATTTTTTAAAATTTTAATTAGTTTTTTTTAAAAAAATTCATATGTGGAGTAACACGTCAAAATTTTTAAAACGATGAAAATTCTTGTACATTTTAATCCATAAATATTTTTTGAATAATATTTTTGACAAAATATCCCATTAAAATATTTATTTGTATAGTGTTAACATATGTGCAAAGTTTCAAGGCTGTAAAATAAGTAGTTTTTTCAAAAATGTTCCTTTTGTGTTGAAATTTACACTTTTGAGAAATAGTGATTTAAAGTAAAAACTAACTATTAACTAATGCATACCAGAACTATAACTTGGATTGCTAGTGTCATGTGCAAGATCATCTTCTTGCCTACATTTTAATTGTTTGTTTTTAATTCTAGCTTCTTTGGTTCATTCTAAAAATGACTATTCTGCTTACCTAATACACGGATGATCTACTTTTTGCAATGCTCGACATTTGTAATATTCAGGGGTTGAATGTTTAATACATCTAAAACTTTTAATTTTGTAATGAAGCCTTGATTATATAAGTATATAGCTTCATGTACTATAGTTTTTGAAGGTCCCAATTGCACAAATACAGTTTTTGGAATTATACACCAAAAATTATTTCCGCTTTCACTAATATTTTGAGTTTATCAAGCAAGCATCCAGATAAATGCTCAAGACTAGTGATCTCTAAATACTTTGTTTATGCAATTCCTAATTACAATAGGTAAGTCGTGTTTATGCTTGTATGTGTAACCTTTCAGTATGGACATATTATATCTACACCACAAGTCACATCCCATGGGGCATAAACCGTGTCGTAGATTCAAACCTGTGAACATTTTATCAAAAATTATAGTCCATATAGCTTGCCTTATGGCTGACAAATTTTCCCGAGTTGTTTTGAACAGCCAAAACATAGTAAATTTGCAATTTATTTATTTCAGCATCTGTCAAGCCATTACGGCATCCTACAGATTTTTTGTCTTTAAGCTTTTTGTCTTTTAATTTTGATTTTAAGGCCCTAAGTCATGTCCCCATCATTTTCTCAACATGATCAACACATTCTAATTGTTCAATATTGACATATCTTTAGATTCTAAAACTGCTTTGTATGCTTTAGAGTTCCCATATAGTTCAAATATTGTGTATATCGTAAATTGTGTAATGTCTGCGAGCGATGAGAGATACAAAAAAAGTGCACCTCTTCAATTTCCATTCCCCTACTATTTTCAATGTAACTTGCCGAACACTCATTGCTATATACATCACTGTTAAAATTACATGAACATTTCTGCGATAATATTTTAGCATCAACAACTTTCCCAGTGTCCAAACTAACTGCCGTAACAACACCATTTAGAAATATATAGCTTATTTTTAGCCAGGTACCATTGATAGCCACTGGTACATTTGGTTATCCATTATTAAATATTGTTTCGGCAGCAGCTAAAGCCATAGACACTTTGGTTACTTTCTCTGTCGCATTATTTAATGTATGCATGGAATCGTAAAACCACTATGGTGTAAGTGACAAATGCATAACTCCGCAAAATATTTTTGCAACTGCTTCTTTTTAAATAGACCTCATAGCATATAAAATTCTACTGTGTCCACTTCATATAATTTTGTATCTTTTTGATCAACTACTGTTTTAGTAAACCTGGTATTAAGAAATGTTTGAATAAGACCACAAAAGTCACAGCATATTAGCAATTTTCTAGCCAAACCCTAGATTTGGCGAACAAAATTTATGTGAATACCTTAGTTTTTACAATAATTTTATGTAATTAATGTTGTTTCAAAGCACAAAAGAACAGTACAATGTCAGGAATTTCACAGAAACATTCAAATGAATCTAAAAAAGAAACATACTCTTTATTAAACTTACCTAACTTAGATTTTAAAGCTGATTTATTTATGTTGAAATTGTCTGACTTATCAACATTTAAATCCATAAAAGTTTGGGTTTTTGTACATTTCTTTCCAAACTCTTTCGTTTTTTAAACATTGTATTACTTAACAGAGTTTAAAAAACGTTTTGCAAACGTTTTATTAATGTTTTTGATGTAAAACACTTGCGCATGATAGCAGAAATCCGTTGCATTTAAGGAGGTAAAAAATAGGCTGTAAGTAAACAAACATCTACAACTATTCGCTTCACTTCTTTCCTGGATGAGTTGCTTATCAAAATAAATTCTTTTAATCAATTTAAACCATTTGATAAGGCTGAAAAGTAGCATGTGTCTTTTGTTTTGATTTAAGAGGGCGTGGCAATCAGTGGTTTTTGGGTTTGACAGATGTAAACAACTTTTTAAAAAAATATTAAAAATACTTCTAATTCAGCTAGAGCAAAAATTTAAACTGCATTAGAAAGAAAAAGAATGAAATTTTATGTTTCAATCAAATTGAAAAATCGATTTGTTCATGGATTTTCGTGAAGTGACCCCCTTAAGGGAAGAAATTAAAACTTTCATTAACAATAATGGTCATAATATAAGTGAACTTTTGGATGACCAATGGCTTTTAGATTTATGTTTTCTAACAGATGTAACAATGAAACTGAATGAGCTAAACCAGAAGTTACAAGGTGAAAATAAGTTGATTACCGATTGTTATCAAGATATAAAAGCCTTTGTAGCAAAGCTGAAGCTTTATGAAAATCAATTGCAGTCAAACTATTTAATTCATTTCCCATTGTTAAATGACTATAAAATTGACCATAAAAACCTCTTCAAAAGTTCTACGGAAATCGGAAAATTGTTTAAAGAATTCAACACCAGATTCTGCTACATACAAAAGTTTGCGGAAATATTCGCAGTATTTTTAGCTCCATTTAATGTGGAGGTGGAATCAGCGCCTCCAAATTTACAAAAGGAGCTAATAGAATTACAATCAAGCATCGAGCTAAATAGCCTGTGCGAAAGGAATAAGATTGAATATTATATATATATATATATATCCTCAAATATATAATTTCCAAAATTAAAACGATTGGCTATGCGCATTAAATCGGCATTTGGAACTAATTATCGCTGCGAGTCATTTTTTTCCAAATTAAACATGGTAAAAACAAAGTATCACAGCAGTATCGCTCGATGAAAATATTACCAATCAACTACGATGTGCGTCAACTAAATTATCCGTTGATATTAAAAAAATCTCAAGTAAAATATAAAAACAAGTGTCACATTAATAAAGCATTTTGAATGATGTACAATAATAAAATCTATTGAATAATTTGTTTTATTTTGATATGTGTGGCCCATCTCAGTTAAGTAAATATTTACTTGGCCCACCAACTGATTTGGTTTGGGCACCCCTGGTGTAGGGTTTCAAGCTAGAAAGAGAGAAGGGAGGAGATATAGGATATACTGCTACTGATCAGGTATTATTCTATTTTACAGTATATTTCATATATTTGAGGAGTATAGAAATTAAGGGGACTTGTTACCCTTTGAGCAAATTTCTTTATTTGCGTATTTAAATATTTTAGCATTTTATACAGTTTTTCTATTCAAGAAAATGATACCAGTTGAAAATTTTCATATATTATTCACACAATTTTAAAAATTTAAATTTTTCGAAGAAAATTGGGAAAATTTTAAAATCCAGTAGGATTTAAAATTTTCCCAATTTTCTTTCCCAATTTTCCTTTTGTAAAAATTAATTTTTTCACCTGAAACTTTTATAATATTCTTATGGATTTTCTAAGCATTTTTAGGGATCGATTTTAGAATAACTTTATTCGTTTTCGAGAAAAAAAATAAAATGTTGATAGACAGCCTAAATATCAATGAAAAAGCCAACATGTCTTACATTTTATTTTTTTTTTTAAAAAGTACTCAGTTTATAGCAAAATGGATCCCTAATTTTATAACATGCTTTATTTTTAACACGTAGGGAAAATTGAAGTCATTGATAAATAATTGTCGAAGGAGTAGCATTTTGAATGCACTAAGATTTCGAAAAACACAAACTGAGAAAAACCACTTTAAAGTTTATAATTCTGAAAAAATAATTATTATAAGCTTAATTAAGCTTAAAATATCCTTTTAAGATATTAGTTATACATTTTTCTTTAAAATAATTGCATTTTCATATTTTTCAACCCACACATTTTTATAAATGATCAACTTTTAGAGAGTACTAATTGCACAAGAAAATTCAAGAAAAACGTTAAAAAAATTTTTTTTTCTGTCACGACAGAAATTTTAGCTGTTTTTCTTGTTATAATATTAAAGCATTACATTTGTATGACAAATATATGAGGAAGAAGAACTGAAATTATAAAATTATTACTATAAAATGCCTTAATTTAAAAATTTTACATGCACACATTTCACACAAAAAAAAAAAAAAAAAATGATTGTATGTATTGCCTCGGAAATATTCTGCTTTATATATTGCACATCCTTTTTTACAGTTATTATTTCTATTTATAAAATAGATTTTTTATCATATAACGCATTTTTTAGCTTTTATTCTAAAAAGGGGGTGTGGCTGAATTGCCTAATTTGTTTTCAAATGAAGTTTTATTCAACTTCTAACTTTCCGACATGCACAAGTGATATATCAATCGAAAGATAATAATGCAAAGAATAAGATTAAATGAAAATAACAAACGATAGGTCTGTGATTTTTGGGGTACCAAGTCACCTTAAAGCAGTGTTTCTCAAAGTGTGGGGCGCGCCCCCTGGGGGGCTCGAGCGTATCGAAAATTTAAAGATTTTTTTTTAAAAAAAAATAACCGGAAAGAGAAGTAAAACAAAATGCTTTTTTCCATAATAAAAAAAAATACACACAACAACACACTGACATAATTTATATTTATTATCTAGCTTTTTTCCGTCATCAAATAGCTATCTTTGATCCCAAAACCAAATTAAAGAAAAAAAACATTTTGTTTTATTTTCTGTTTTTCCTCAATGAGAGATTTTTTTATTACGTTTTAACATAAAATATTACTCGTTAAAAGAAAAAACGAAACCCAGACCCTGAGAAAAATTCTAAGAAGATAAACAATTCACCGCTGTAATTATTATTGAAATACTGTACATTAGTTGTAGAAAAAGGAAGTCATGATTCACTTTTCAGCCAGGCTGCATAGTACGTTTGCTAACCATTTGATTGACCTTCAATCTTATGGTATGGTTATTATCAATATTAGTTCCCTCCCATCTTTTATGCGTTTGCTTTTCGCTTAGGGAAATTGTAAATAATTGAGTTTTGCGATATTTGGAAAAGAATTGATTGGTTTAACATTTCTGTAGGATAACTGAAAAGTGTCTGATTTGCGTCCTTTATTATGGTCTTGTACTTTTGAATCATTTTAGTTCAGTTTTATTGGATTTTTTTCTCAAATCATCAAAGAATTGAATAGTCCTTGAAAGAAGGTAAGTATACTTTCTATAAATTAAAATATTCACTAGAATTCCGATTTGTATCGTGTACAGTAAAAATAATTCTAAACAAATGATTGGGGGGACCATTAATGTTAGTATCGAGTACGCGCCTGCTCCCGGGTTAAAACATTTTGAAGTCTTCTCGCTTTAAATGTTAAAAAGTAACACAATTATTCTTCATCGGAATTTTATATTCTTTTTCATAATTTAACATTAATTCTAAATGCTAATTGTGTGAGGTTTAAAATTACAGTTTTTTTAAACAGTTATTTACAATTATAGCATTTATCTAAAAAAATCATTTTCCATTTTTGTATACAATGTCGTGCACCCAGTTTTACTCTCCTTACAGTTCAGCTATTATATCAAGAATAATGTTTTATTTTTTTAAAAAATGAACTCGTGCGAAGAGTCGGTGTTTCAGCCAGTATACGTTTGATGTATCAGTACTGAAGAAGGTATTTTATAAATAATTTCTTATTACTGAATTTGGCCACGGTAGCCGAGTGGTATAGATATCGGATCGTGGCTTGCCTTGTCACGAGTTCGAGCCCAGTACCACTAAAGACCCGCCATGTAGGGCAACGATGCATGTTAAATCTGTTGAGAGTTGAAACGTTTTCCCGTTGGTGTGGTGTGGTAGTTAGGAGAGAAGGGTGCCAGCTCAGGTGTCATCCACGTCACTTGACCATGGTTCAAAATTACGTGGTCCGTCGTCAAAAGCCCTCGTGCAGCTGAACAGTGCGACGTTAATATTCAATCAATCAATCTTATTACTAAATTAAGAACAAATTTAATAATTATTATGGGCTTTTCTTGTAGAGGAAAAATTTTTCAAAGGAAGGTTTTAATATCAGAAATTGACACTTAAAGAGTTATTTTTCTATATTTAGCTGAGATCTATATTTTGTCTTCAAGGCATCCACTGCAGAAAATCCGGTTTGAAAAAGGTAGGATGTTGAAAATGGTAATAGTATACGAAGTGCTTTTGTTTTCAGTACAGAAAATTCCTCATCCACCTCTACCCCAAATTCAAAGAGCGATTTATTACAAAATTGCCTTTTAATTTTTCACTGGATGTGAAATCTATGAAGATTTCTTCTTCGGAAGTTGAGAGCCCTTCTGGAGTATCTTGAAATAGATCACTAATCCACTCGTAACTTGCTACCAAGCTGTCCTCATCCAGAAAATACTTTTAAAATTCTTTGCCAACATAGCTAAATGATTTTACATGTTTTAAAAACAACTTTCACATGTTGTTCTACAGATTTGTAAATTTTAACACATACGGAGCTTTTTCTAATGACATTTGTGCTTTGAGAAATGAATATGCTGAAGTAAATAAATCTTTAATTAAATACATCATTTTGCGATCTGTTCCAATTTAAAAATTAGAGAAAGAAAAATAACATAATTCTAAGTAATATATATTTTAAGTAATTTTCTTAAAATATATATATATTACTTAAAATATACACAAAATTTAATATACTTATCGTATTAATTTGTACGGTTTATAATTAAGATCGTATTGTAACTTTAGCGTCTCTCTCTCAAAGTGCATTTTTATTGCAGTAAATACATTATTGTTGTACAGGGGGGGCGAGGCAAAAATTATGATTGAAAATTGGTTCGCCAGTATTGAAAGTTTGAGAAACACTGCTTTTAATGTATGAGTGGTGCATAGAGTATTTTATGACTAATTAATTAATACTAAATTAAGAACAAGTTTAATAATTATTAGCTACTTCCATGGGCTTGTCTCACAGAGCAAAGTTTTTGAAAGGAGTTTTAAGATAAGAGATTGACCCTCTGAGTTCATTTTCTATATTTAGCTGATATCTATATTTTGTCTTCTAAGCAACCACCGCATTTTGTAATATGTTCCAATTTAAAATCAGAGAAAGGAAAAATAACTTAGTAATTATCCTATTACTTAACTTTTTTTGCTTAAAAGTAACATATACAAAATTTACTATTTATGTCATGAATTTGTACGGTTTATAATAAATATTGTTGCTTTATCGTAAAAGTGCATTATTATTGCATTCAGTAAATTATTATGTATAAGGGGAGCGCGATAAAAATTGTGATTGAAAAGGGGGGCGCCAGTATTGAAAGTTTGAGAAGCACTGCCTTAAAGTGAAGGGGTTCGTCACTATAGTTTTATTAGTAACCGAATAATCTGGAAAGTAGAATCTAAAATTAAGTAGGTCGATAATTAAAGTATTCTCACACTTTGCGTATATCGTTATTAATCCCCATATGGCTTAAATTGAGAACATCTCTCTTCTCTTCGAAATTACTTGTGTTATCAATAAATAGATGCTTTTGTATATGACTAGACTCTTTCTTCCCTTCCCCATACATCTCTAAGTGACAACGAGAGAATATATCGCTCTTCACAAGCTTCGTGCTCATTTATCGACCCTCTGCAGTAAGGATGAAAGGTTGAGTCGAACATGTCCAGCACGGAAATTTAGCCCGGACCTGTGGTGTGGTAGCACGATACACTACCACTGGACCTTAAACACACATAAATATAAACTCAGGGGCTCAACAACCCGTGAGAGTCAGGGACTACTGTACCCATTCCCGTATAATTGACAATTGGGCGCTGAGGTGCATGCGCAGATGTACCGATCATAGAGTCAGTTTGTAGCGAGACTCCTAGTGTTCAAATCCCCAAGCAAGCTTGGTACTCATTTATTGACCCACTACAGTAGGGAGTAAATGTTGAGTCGGCCTTGCGCACCTAGGGAATAGAACTCGGACTAGCAGCGTAGACCCATCACTGTACCACTCGATCACTGGACCTCAGACACAGATAACTTGAATCTAATTACAGAGACTTTTATTGTATTCCTTGCTTAAATTTTTATCCACAGTATCTAAATTTAATAAAATTCAGTTTTGACAAAAATAATGCAGACTTTCTTGATCTACAATTGAAAATCAATAAGAATTTTTTAAAAGGTCTTATTTATGATAAAGGAGAAGTGTTTAAAGTTCACATTATTAAAGTACCGTTTTGTACAAATAATCACTGCACATCATTTTTTAAAACAATGTCCTAAGTTACGTACAAAGAAGTAATTACCTGGTTTCAGATAATACAAAAATACATAATAATTAAAAAAAAGGTTTTTATACAAAACGTTTAAATCATGATTACCTGAATTACTTCCTAAACATACATATATTTTTAAAATAAAAACATTGGAAATAACAGTTTGTCATAATTTATATTCTTTATTTTTTACAATATACGTTACTTATTTATTAAAATCTATTTATTTCAAAATTGATCAACAGAAATCCCCACATATACTAATAGCTTCCTGCTTTCTTTCTTCCAAGACAAAATAATATACTAACACTATTTCCATCTTTCCTTTTTTTTACATCATTTATACGAAATGTATGGGATTTTTGAGTGTATGTTTGAAATTTTTAAGTGAATTGTTGCTCATTTGAGTGGCCAAAGCACTTAAGACTAAAATTAATTGAATAATAGCAAATTTATTAATAAACAGGAAGAACAAACAACTACACTAAGACAAATTGACTTATATATACAAAGAAATATTACCGTTCTAGAAATAGCTTTGTAGAACAGTTCCTGATAGGTATATTCTATATAAGCACAATGACGTGCATTTTTCAGCTACTCTTTATAAAATTATATACTAAATAAATGTTATTTATTTTTTTCAAATGTCAGAAACGAATTATATATGCCTGTTATTCTAAACCTAATATATATTATAAATGCGAAAGTTTGTGAGAATGTTTGTGGGTCTTTCACGCTAAAACAACTGAATGGGTTTTAATAAAACTTTACAGTAATATAGCTTATACATCAGAATAGCACATAGGCTATAATTTATAAATATATTGTATGAAGTGTCTAAATTATAACGATATTTGTCAAGTAAGTAGGAAAAAATTCTGCCATCTGCGAGCAATTCTCGCTTGCACTGCAAAAAAGCCCACGTCAGCATATATCTATTTTTTGTTTGTGAAAGAACTCTTTTTGTTTTGGCTACGCAAGGTGATCGCTTCTAATTAATTCCTCTGATCAGCATAATGTCTATTTTTTTTATTTCAGAATAAAACTAAGTTTTGAAAGGAGAGGTTGTTATAAATATATCTTAATTTTAATGTTTTTTATGATTTTATTATGCACATTTGGTAGTAAGAAATTGATGATTTTTCCAAATAAATGCTTTTATCAGTTCTGATACTTAAAGTAAATAAATTTTCTCTTTCACACTGCATCATTTGGACAAATTTTCAAAATTTGTTTGTGGTTAGTAGTTAATTATAACGCTATAATTTTAATTGAATAGGCAGATATAATTATTTTTACACTTACAAACGCAATAACTACTGTACTGTATTTTTTGGAGTGTGAGAGTGATTAATGCAGCACTGTTCAGCTACACGAGAGCTTTTGGCAACGGATCACGTAATTTTGAACCATGGTCAAGTGACGTGGACGACATCTGAGCTGGCACCCTCTTCTCCTAACTACCACACCAAACCAACTTAGAAGGAATATTCTACCAATACTTAGCAGGAATATTCCTTGAAATCCACTCTTCCAAGATATATGGCAGCACGGGTTCCATGATGAGTATTTTAGCGGAAAAAATAGTTTGCCAAAGTTTAAGTGTCTTATCTTTTTGTATGTTAATAAAGATCTTAGAAAATGATTTGGCTACTTATTTTAAGCGAACGGTATATATAATTAATTTTACAGTGTAATAGCTCTAACGGATTAAATTTTCCAAAGTGGAGTATTTTGTTTATGTAAATCCCTTAATTTTAAATGTAGTGATCCAAAAAAAATATTGTACGAAAAAAACTGCAGTAAATCATAATGAGTTGGATAAAGTATTAACGTGCATCGCGCCCCTACACTGCGGGTCTTACAAAGCTCTAATAAAGCTCGAGTTATGAAAGTACCTAGGCATTTGCCAACTTGACTCTATCGTTAACATTTCGCTATGTTTTTCATTGAATCATCATTATAATTTAAGAAACGGCGTTGCTTGCGAATATTACAATTTTAACATAAAATAAATACTACAGAAAGTAATATTAATGTATTATACTTTCAGATAAAATTATTTACAATATTTTAAGCGTTCATTACACATAACTTTTACAATGTGTTACTTTTGCTGAGCAGATATCAGCTTAGGGAGGTATTTTCAAAAATCGACCCTCAAGAGTGTTACGGGGAGTTATAAATAAAAAAATCGTTTTTATCAGCTATTAGATCTACATACTGGGAATTTAACAAAGATGTTTTATTTTTCTCTTTTTTTTTGTTTAGATGAGCTACGCAAAAAGCTTTTTTTTTGTTTAATTTGCAGTTCACGTAAAATTAACTCATTAAAACTCCTTTATCCTTCCATCTGTGTTGTTTAATTTTTCAGTTCACCCGTGCGAAGAACGGATATGCCAGCTAGTTTTATAATAAGTCAAGAAATTCGTAAAGCTTGAAATAAATATAAATTACAATAAAACATTTCTCGATTGAAAAATGTTTTGTACCATAAAATTAAAGTCTCTAAGCAAACAAATTAATGAATGCAATTTTGGCATTATCGAGCAATTAATTTCTTACTAATATAAAGATTGTAAAATATTTTACATCAGCAGTTTTGTGAGATCTGTGCTGTAAAATAATACACTATAAAGTAAATTTACATACTATATATAGAAATAAAAACAGCGTAGACATATATAAGGATCTAAATCATAGGTTCTCACACACACACACATACAACGTGGGTGATAACGCCCCCTTGTGTGTGTTTAAAAGTGTCAGGGGCAGTAAGAGACCCAGAGAAAATTAGGGGGCGTTGAGACGGCACGGTGGAGCGTGGGCAGATTAATTAAATATAGCATAAATACTTTTTTAAAAACACATGCTGATTATGTACTAACAAAAATAAGCTTTAATACTAATTACCTTATTTTGATTGTGTGTGTGTGTGAATTATTTATATCACTTGCCAGAAAATTCTCAATTTTCGATAGTTCGGAAAGTGGATGAAAAAATTAAAAATTACATTATATTCAGGCCTACATTAAATTAAATGATGTATATAGTGTGTAAATTCTAAATTTTAGGTATTAAATTAAAGCTTTTCACATCTCGTCCAATATCACACGAAATATCTCTTTTATACCAAGTGCTTATAATTAAAGTTTCAAAACGCCATTAAAAAGAAGAACCTCTGATCAGAATGACGTCAATATATATAATATATATTCTATTAGAAATAGAATATTTTTTTAAAAAATCTAATTCTTGTTTTCACTATTTTTTTTTGTTTTTTCTTATTTCTCTGGAGTGGGAGAGGAGTGGTATCGAAATTTTTACTAGAAAAGGGGGTGCCAATTCAAAAAAGATTGGAAACCTATGATCTAAATGTTCCTTTTTAATTAAAAGTGTCAAATTACACGTAAGTGAAAGATAAAGATGAAAAAAAATTCTCCACATTCTACATATTAACATAATAAAAAAGAAATTGCAGAAATCACGAGAAATATTATACTTTTCTAACCCGATAACTAGAATTTATCAATTTCATTCTTTTCATTGTACCAAACATAATGTGTGTTCAATGTAATCATTTGGAATATTCCTTGTAATTTTTGCAATGTCTTTTTCTAATGACGTTACAAAGCGTAATTCAATCAATGTTTTTTCATTAAAACCTGAATTATCAAATGGCTTGCAGAAAATTTTAAAAGCTTTTAAATCTGTAAGAGGTATCATTAGAAAACATCGAAGCACTTGATTTATTAAAAATAATTTTATTTATAAAGGAAAAAAATATGCTAAAAAGCATTTAATCAAAAACAAATTAAGACTTTAATGGAAACGCTTGAAAGTAAATTATCAATAGTATTTTTAAGTATTCATTTTCAATTATTGCAATGCATTTTCCTCTTGATGCATTTTTCATACAATGCACTTAATGCCTAAATATGTATACTTTTGAACACATAACCAAATATTTTCACATTGTTTTGCAATTATTAAAACTAAAAAAAATCCGCTTTTCTTTCGTTTTAAGAAAAAAAGGTTTTTTATACTTCACCGTTTGAAGGAATAAATTTAACTAAGTGCTTAAGATCACAATTTTAATGGAAGATTTAGTTTCTTTTTTAGTTGAGAATAGTTAGTCTATACCTTAATCATTTCTTCCAAAGCTCAAAATGTGGCCACGGTAGCCGAGTGGTATGGGCATCGGATCGTGGCTGGCTTTGTCACGAGTTCGAGCCCAGTACCACTAAAGACCCGCCGTGTAGGGCAGCGATGCACGTTAAATCTGTCGAGAGCTGAAACGTCCTCCCGTTGGTGTGGTGTGGTAGTTAGGAGAGGGGGGTGCCAGCTCAGGTGTCGTCCACGTCACTTGACCATGGTTCAAAATTACGTGGTCCGTTGCCACAAAAGCCCTCGTGTAGCTGAACAGTGCGACGTTAATATTCAATCAATCAACCAAAGCTCAAAATTACTTTATAGATACAGATTTAAATTTATAATATTATTTATAATGTATTGTATCTTGTATCTCTCTAGGTGTGAATATTGATAAATTCATTAACAAGTTTTCAAGGATTATTTAAACATTGTTTAATATCATTGATTATCGAATTATATTTTTAGGTTTTAGCTCGGTCGCTTGGATGTAGCATGCTCTCTTTATAAGTCCGTTCCGTGTTCAATCCCTTCTGGAGTCGATATATCTTCTGAAATAGGAACGCATTCCATATGATTATGTGGCATGCAGAAAATCCCGTGAGTATCATTTTGGCTCTTCTGCAGCAAAATTAAATCATGTCAATATTTAGCATTCAATGAGAGCTTAGGTTTAATTAATTTTAGGATTCAATATATTACGTCATGATTTACTTCGAAAGAGTGAAAAATATTATTACAAAATGTAATAAATCAGTACAAATAATTAATAAATTATCCTAATCTTTTAGTAATCCATGCATTATTTCCAACAAAATTTTCTGAATAATAACTACCGTGAAATATGGCGTACAACGCGTACTTTTAACACAAAAAATAAGATCGAAAGTTACGGGTGCGTGTTATACACTGGGAAGAAAAATGAGAACAAAATATGAGCACAGAAAAAAAAATTCTAAGCTTCTACATACATCGAAATACTCTTTAATGAAAATAAATGACAATCCTTGTAAACTTAAACAGTTGTAGTTCTAGAAGTACAATATTTTTTTCATTAAAGCATGGAATAATACCTCTAATACTTGACTTCAAACAAAAGAGAATTGCGTACATTCATTTAAGGTTTCTTCGTAAAAAGAGAAGTGCGCGTTATACTGCGAATATACTTAAAATTTAAAAATTGCAGCTTGAAAGCATAAATGCGTATTATGCGAAGGATTTTACGGTATGTTATTTTGCTTTATATATATCACCACGTTAAAGTGGGAAAATCAATATTTCATAGATTAACTAGGTATTTCATGAAATAACTAGATCAGTCGGTTAAAGTATATAAAATTAGTGAATTCTACGATTTGCGGACGTAGCCTGCAACTTTGAAAATTGTTGCTAAGGTGAAACTCCATTGAACGCTACCGGTCGTGACGGAATCACTCTATTAGAATCGAAGATATTGAGGTATTTCCTTTTTTGAGCCAGATAGGGTTTTCATTTAGGGGGATAGGAGAGGGGCTAAGCAGATGGCAAAAATGTCTTCCACTGGTTCACCCCTTTCGAATGACACATTATCTGATCCAAAGCTCCCTTTATCCCCAGAGGAAAAAAGAAGCGCAAGGTCAAGTGGACCAACATACAGACTAACAAGCGTTTGCAGGATTTATTAAAATGGAAAAAACGTAGTTAGTTTAATAAATTAAAAAACATGGGGCAAAATGACAAGCTCGTCATCTTGCCCGTGATTCTCTGTTTAAAAGTATTCGTTTTCATTACTATGAAGGAAGGCGATTAATTGGCATTTATTCATGATAATAGGTTGTATTTAAACTAAGTTACTCCTAAATATTAAAAAAGAAATGATATATCTTGCCTGTATCTGTGGCAGAGCTTATTTACACTTGCATAAAAGTTATATCATGGCAGCGGTAAACAATTAAAGCTTCACAACTAACACAAAACTGGCGATTTCAGCTTCTCTATACTATTGTTTAACGAATGACCAATAGGAGAGCCAGTAGTGTCCAGTTGATCCTTCCACCTAGTGAAAAACCGAAAAATTACGACATTCGTTATCTTGCCTCAGAGTCCCCTATATAGAGAGTGTGAGCAAATAGTAGGAATTGAAAAAGAAGAAAAAGTTCCGCAGAATTGTCTAACTAAAAATTATTTTTAAAAATTGATTTTAAAATATTTTGACGCAGTGCAAATTCTTTAAACTTTTTTTTTACATAGTACCATGGTTATTCGTTTATTCTTGCTAGAGATATGTTCCAAAATCACTTAAACTCTTAACTGTCATGCCGAGATAATCTCAAACACTCTGCATTTATGGACCAAAATGCTAAGCTCGAGTATTACATGAGATCAACTTATTTTGAGTGCATTTTATTGTTATACCCGAATACATTCAATGGAAGTATATTTCGGCTTCATACCTTTGTCAAATCTATTTCAGGAAAATTTTATTTGGGCTCGCAAAACTACACAAAGCCGAAGACTAATACTGAAGATTTTACTGAGCTACTAATAAATATTCATTTTCATTTTATTAATTTTTCTTTTAGAATATATAGCTGCACTAGAAGCGAAATAATTTACCGCTGCCAAGATGAGTGTAAGCCACTTCAAACAAGTATGAAGGTTCTACAAAACCATACAAATTTTTACGCAAGTTATTCAAAATATCAATTTTTTTGTACTTAACATTTGACTTTTGTATTAAAATATTTGATAAGTTATGTACTCAAATCCTCAAAAAAACTCGACTTTTTAATTATTATGGTTTTTAATATCCATAGAATCTTTAAGCGCTATATTTAAAATAAATTTAGATCCTTTATCATTAGTGCACTATTATATTCGATGATATGACTTTCCTTTTAAAAAAACATGAAATCATTGTTATTTAATTTAGTAGATTTAAGTTGTATCAAGTTATAGATTTTAGCATTTAAATCTATGTGAAAAATATCCAGCGAACAAAATGATTATCGTATAAAATAATAAGTACTAGAACCCAATGAAAAAACAAGATACGTTTTGATGACAGAAAATATAATTGAGAATGCTCTTAGTTTGTATCACGTCTTAAAACAACTTAAATATTCAGAGCAGTGATTCCCAAATTGGTCTATATAGACCACCAGGGGTCTATGACGACCTACAAGGGGTCCACGTCAGCGAAAAAGTAATTTGGGGGTTCATGAGATGTAAATGGGGGTCTATGATGGTAACTCTCATTTAACCAAATCATAATTTTAATTTTAAAATGAAATTTAGTCTAGTGGAAACCAGATTTTATCTATTTAATAGATTCATTTACTAGTTTTAATGAGGTTAATTTGAAGTTACAAGATGAGAGCATAAATTTTATTAAAACAAGGAATATATCCGCGCAATTTTAGCTTTAACAAGACATACATGTTATTTATAACGAATTTTGGAATTTCGTGAGAATTCCAAATTCGTTCCTAGTAAGAAAAAGTTTCATCTTGGTTTCCAATCTCCAAAACAAAAAGGAAAATAGGGGGAGGGAGGGAGGTCTGGACATTACTAACAGAGGAGATTTAAGCTTACACCTGACACGATTGATTCCAAATGTTGAAAAATTGTCAATGGAGCAACAGATTTATTTCTCCTTTTCTAATCATTTGCTTGTTGCTGAGTTATTTTATCTATTAATCAATTTTTAATTTAATTAACATGTTTTTCTTAAGTTTTTTAGTCGCCACATATAACTTCAATTAGAATTTTAAAACTTTTAAAGTAAGTAGCTATATACCAGCTGTCAAAAAAACATTCAAATTGGTAAATTTGCTAAAATTCAATATTAGGTAAGCAGGGTCTACCCCAAAGCGAAAAACTTGGCAAGGGGTCTATGAGACAAAAAAGTTTGGGAACCTCTGATTTAGAGCTTAAATATGTTTCACGTAAAACTAATTAGAAATGATAAATTGAAAAATAAGTTTTACTTAGAATTTTACTCCATATTATGAAACGTGTACTTTTTGGAAGAATATGGAGGCAGCATTTATTTAATTTAAGATTTTTTTCTATTTTTCATACTGTCCGAATCAATACTTAATACTTATTTATTTTTTTAATTTTAAATAGTAACTAATCTCATTTAGAGTAAACGAAAAAAAATAGTTTTGAAAAGTTATTATTTAATTTAAATATGTTATCACTGTAAACATAAATATATCAGGTTATTATTATGCTGTCACACACAAAAAAATTAATGAGTATGCGTGTTTGTGAAGTAGTTTGGATGTTTATTTTTTATTTTATGTCAATATTTCTCTATTTATTGTCAAACTACATTTTTCATGCAAATAATGGCATCATATCTGAAAAGGTTAATAGCAACATTGTCTATATATATATATAATGATAAAGATAATAAATTCCAGAATAGCAACAATCGATTTGTCATGCTGAAGGAAATACATTTTTCTTTCCTTTTAAGAAAAGAGAAAAAACCTCAAAATGTCTATCAATAGACAATTAATAGTAAATTATTTACCAAACCTAACTAAAAATAAATTCATTAAATAAAATTGTAAATAAAGAAAAACGAGACATTCGTACGAGAATTAATCGGCCGTAAGCCAATATGTTAATGATCTCGAGTTTAAGAGAAATGTTTCAAGTAAAAAATTTCTAAAATATATGTTTAATTTTCTTTTAGCGAATAACAGAAAAAAAACCGAAAAATTAAAAAATTAGTCTCCCAGCGTGCAACTAAGAAAGTATTTGTTAAGAGCCTGAAAATGGAGTAGTTCATACTATTTTGTCCATTTTTGTCTACAAACATTTAGATGTATAAATATCGAAATGATGAAAATTTAAAAGTAGATATTTTATGTCGTATAAATTTGTTTTCTAGTTATATGATTCAAAGTATTTAATACTTAATGAAATCAAATTTCCCGTAGAAAAACGTTCATATATCACGTGTATTTAACAAATATTTATCTTTAATATTCTTTTTTAAATAGTGTAGGTTTTAGATTAAAAAAAAAAAGTCAGTATTGAAAAAAATATACCATTTTTATATTCTCACAGATTAAATGTTATAGATCTCACAGGTTTTCTAAATTCTAAGGGATGTCACATAGAAGTTAAAATGCGTTCCAGATCAAATTTTACAATTCCATGTACAAGATCTTAGGAAGGTAATTGTTTGCATTTATAATTATATATAAATATATATATATATATATATGTATTATAAATATATATATATTTATATATATTATATATATATATATATATATATATATATATATATATATATATATATATATATATAAAGGTGAAAAGCGACTCACTCACTCACTGATTGACTCAATGACTAATCACGATATCTCCGGAACTATTAAACCTACAGACTTGAAATTTGGTAGGTAGGTTTTCTTCATGGAGTAGACGTCAGCTAGGAACGGATTTTGCAAAGTTCAAACCACAAGGGGCGTTACGGGGGTTTAAGGGGCGTTAAAGATAAATATTTCCATTACAATACTATTAGATCTACAGTCATGAAACTTGGTACACAGATTTTTTTTTCTTTCACAAAGTAGAGATTCCCTACATAATGATTTTTATGAAAATCGACCTCCAAGGGGCGTTGAGGGCGCTTAAGGGGCGTTATACCTAATTATTTCCATTTTCAACCTATTAGACGTTCATTCTTGAAATTTGGTAAGCGGATTCCTTTCTTAGAAGACAGATCCATTACAGAATGGGTTTTGTGAAAATCGACTCCCAAGTGGCGTTGTAGAGAATCAAGCGGCGTTATAGGCAATTAACTCCTTTTTTAAACTATTAGACGTAAAATCTAGAAATTTAGTAGACTGAT
The DNA here is from genome assembly GCA_019973935.1 of Trichonephila clavipes. NCBI lineage: Eukaryota > Metazoa > Arthropoda > Arachnida > Araneae > Nephilidae > Trichonephila > Trichonephila clavipes. Next base: position 53,780 of record BMAU01007251.1, on the reverse strand, counting down.
TCCATTCATTAAGTAGAGATCCGCTCGCTATAAGATGGGTTTTGTAAAAATCATTTCCTAAGTGGCGTTGCGGGGGCTTAAGGGGCGTTATACATAATTATTTCCATTTTTAAACTATTAGACGTACAGTCTTGAAATTTGGTAAGCGGATTCCTTTCATAGAGTGCAGATCCGCTGCAAAACGGGTTTTGTTTTTGAATTTAACTCATTTACTTGAAATTTCTTGAGCACTTTTCTTTAGTTGAATAGAGTTCCACTAAGAATGGATTTTACGGAAATCAACTCCAGGAGGAAGCGGGGAGAGTTATTGGGCGTATTGATAGAAAAACTTCCCGTTTCCGAACTGCTAAGTCTACAGTAATAAAATTTGGTTTGCATGCTTCTTTTGTTGAATTGGAATCCGCTAAGAGTGCTCTCAACGTGGTATTGATGATAAAAATTCCGTTTTTGCTCTGTTAGATTAGACTTGAAATTTAGCACTCGTGTTTATTTTATGGAGTAGAGATCCACTGAAAGTTGCTTTGGTGGAAATCCACTTGATTATTAGGTTAAGAGAGCGAAAAAAAATCTTTCTCCTTCTATTTTAGATATAAATAGAAATTAGATATTATAATTTATGTTCTTTTTATATCAAGGGTTGAGAGTGTAACAGTTATAAATATATTTCATAATACAATCGAATTCTTAATGTTAGATATCAATAATTAATATAGATGTAAACAGTATACATATGTACAACATCGAGAAATACCCAGTGAAGCGGGTGGGAAACGGCTAGTATAATATATATATATATATATAATAAACCTGTATATCACTAATTAAAAGGAATTAAAACGGTAATAATGCACTTAAGCGAAATATTTCAAGTTTATATAATAGTTGTATCTTTACGTAAAATACTCCATAAAATGCTACTGAAAAATACTTTCTGAGTAAATTTCGTAACATTCATGAATAGATTTCACCTTTTTGTCACCAGCTCACTAAGAATTAGTGGGAGTAGCTCTGTGCTAACATTCTCATTAATGCAAGCACCAATGATGAAGCAAATTCCTTAGACCTCCCCTGTCTTGTTTTAGGCATAATTAATTAATATTTTGTCTTTAAGGACAGAGTTTTCTAACAAATAGATATAAATAAGTTAAATATGAAACACAAAATATCGAGAAGCAAAGGCATAAGAAAATCGAAAAATTAAAAAAAAAAAATTGTACGAATTATAGGTGCTAAATTTTACTTAAAATAATAAATTTTTTTTTAAAAAAAAATATCACCATGACTCGTCATTACCTTATCTAAGTTAATTTTTTTAAAAAAATCGATAAACAACAAAAAGTGTAAAAAAGTATTAAAATGCAAATACACTTCCGGTTTCCAGTTCGTTTTTGCTGCTCTCTTTTGACATAAAACTGTTATAATTTCGTAAATAATTGAAACACAATCAAATTATGGTATTTTTAGAAAGCAGAAAACTCAACTATGTAAAATTGAAAGTGAAAAAAATGCGTCATTTTCATCAAAATTGACGTTTTAGCACTATCCAGGCATCTTAATTGATATATACACTGGTGTGCAAAAATTAAGGACGAGACGGTTTTTTCGATATAACTTTGTACAAAAGCTTTCCAAATCAACACATTTAATACCGTAAGATCCCCAATACGTAAGGACATGTGTAATGTAAGCAACACTTACTAAAAGAGAAATCAGAGGGATAAAAAGAAGCTTGATTGAAAAAGTAGCATGGAGCGCAATGCGACTGAAGGCCGAAACATCCCTGTGATGGGTGTCCAGCAAGAAACATCCGGTCTTTAGTAGGGGATATGATCTCCCCTGACTGCTAGGCAGGTTTCACAGCGTCTGCCCATGCTGAGAATGAGGGTGTCAATGAGTTGTTGAGGCATTGCTGCCCATTCGTCTTGCAGCGCCAATCGAAGCTCCCGAATCGTTACTGGTGGTAAGGTACGAGCTGCCAAGCGTCTGCCTAGAAAAAATCCCATACATGCTCGATGGGATTGAGATCCGGAGATCATGCCGGCCAATCCATACGTTCAATATCCTCACTCTCTAAGAGCTGTTTGGCAGCTACTGTGCGATGACATGGTGCATTGTCGTCCATGAAAAGGAACTGCAGACCCATAGCGCCTCTAAAAAGACGCACATATGGAAAAAGAATCTCGTTACAATAACGGGTCCCGTTGACTGAACCTGCGTCGAAGATGTGAAGGTCTGTACGACTACCAAGCATGATGCCTCCCCAAACGAGAACACCGCGACCTCCATACCTGTCCCTTTCAATGATGTTCGAGGGATGATTGCGGCTTCCCCGCTCTCTCCAGATGAGTATGCGATGAGAATCGCTACTCAAACTGAATCTGCTCTCATCTGTAAAGAGTACTCGTCCCCATTCATTGTCTCTCCAATTCCGGTGTTCCCGGCACCACAGAGAACGCCTTCTCCGATGGGCAGGCGTTAAAGGTACACACCGTACAAAGCGTCGTGCAAACAGACCACCACCGTGCAGTCTTCTGGCCACGGTAAAACGCGATATCGGTCGTGCAGTCGCCTGTGTCGTGTGTCTAGCGATTTCTCCCGCTGTATGCCGCCGGTTTCTTCTGGCCTGTAAGACATAGTACCGGTCATCTGCGGGTGTGGTTCCTCGTGGACGACCACTACTGAACCCCCGGATAGTTGTTCCTGTAGTTTGAAATTGTCTCCAAAGTCGTGAAACGATGCTGTGAGCAATTCCGAACTCTGCAGCCACACTTGTCACACTGCGGCCTTCCTCCAACTTCTCCCAATGATTCGACCTCGGTTAAAAGCATCCAGATGTCGTCTAACAGATTGATTATTTGCCATTTCTCGCTGAGGCAGCAACTCGGTGTGATTTTAACTGCTATACGGCGTGCAATCTCTTTGCCAGAAGTACTGTTTTTATATTGACAACATGCTTTATACTACTCAGACACTCCCCCATTGCGTCTACCTGCATATATGCGCATGTGCTACCGTACATCACCTTACTTAATCTCCTGATTGGTCTTTCTGTTCGCTCTGCCTCTTCGTTCAGCTGATATGCTAATATTTCGACTTCGTCCTTAATTTTTGCACACCAGTGTACGCATATACATGTATGCATAGATATATATACCTTTGCTTTCTGAAACATATCCGACGTTCCTTCCAAGATAATCGTTACCAATCTTTTGTGAAAATATTCATTTTAAAATCCCATATTGTAAAATAGAGCTTTGGAACCAAGTACGGTTTTAAAGGCATTTGAATTGTGTGATTTTTAAGACATTGGTGAATACATATATATATTTGCAAAAATACAGTCAATTTTTTTCATATAAACTTCTACAGTATGACAAATTTTAATAGTTCTTCGGTAGACAATGTAGCTTGATTAATGCATAGTTTACAATGATGAGTTATTTGATATATTTCATCTGGTGTTTACCTTTCATAACAAGCAATATAATCCCGTTTTCGTTTTTGCATATAAGGATTTTGCATTTTATTGTGCAGTCTATTGTCCGCCAAAGATGTGGATGAATATTTTATTTTTCAAAAATTTTCTCTGCGCATACTGAAATGTTCATTTGATGACTGTAAGTGAAAATTCGGTACAATATACCTACTTTGAATAATATTGAACTACATAAATCCCATATGGATATATATATATTCGTCTATAAATATAATTTAATACATATGGCTATGGAAATCATGAAATCACCAGCAAGTTATTCATAAAGACTCATTTGTTAGTAAGATGTAGGACCCGCTTTGGCATGTAATGCACATTGATTTCCCCTAGGAATCTATTAATACTTGTTGAATAGTGTATAGAGGAGTTTTGTACCGTTCTTTAGGGAGATATTAGGAAAGTTCTGAGAGAGATGCCGGTGGTGAATAACAATTCCTTATTAATCGCTCTAAAATAGACCCTAACGGTTTATTTATAATGAGGTCGGGTGTCTGTTTGGACCAACGTTCAAGTTTAACTTCATTATCTATCATTAAACCATAATTGAACAAGTATCGCTAAAGGTCTGGGTGTATTATCTTCCTGCAAAATCCAATCTACTGCAGAAAGAAAAAGTTTGCATCCTAGGATGGACCTGGTTGGATAAATTGTTTTCTATACGTTTCCCCAGTGGTCTTTGCTTTAAGGATTACGCTTGATCTAGAAGAAAATGACAACCCGAACCATGAGAGAATAACTTCCATGCTTGGCAGTTAGAAGGACACAATCATGATTATACGCTTGTGAAGGTGTTCTCCAAACGTGATTTACATCCTGCAGTAGGTAAAAGGGTGATATACTGATTCAGACCATATAACTTCCTGCCACTTAGCATTTGACCAGGTTTGTGAGTTTGACATCCCTGAAGACGACATTTGGTCTTAACATCTATGACAAGTAGCTTTGGATTTGCTGTTCTGCCTTAAAAGTTCTGTTTCTGATCGTGCTTAACTGCAATCATTGTCACTGAAGAAATCAGATGCTGATTGAGCTCTAGGGTAAATCCGCTGCAGTGTTGTTCTCATTTTAGACATTACAAACCACTTCAAAACCCGACGATTTTTGTCCACTATTTTGCCTTGCCGAGTTTGTGTTTCCACGCTGTGAGTATAATGTCATGACTTAACATCATACCTCAAGAAACGCTTAAAAGGTCGGAAGGTTTGGTCACACTTGCTCTAGATCAGTGATTCCCAAAGTGGTCTATATAGACTAACCAGGGATCTATGACGGCCTGCAAGGGGTACACGTCAGCAACAAAATAAATTGGGGGTCAATGAAGAGTAAATTGGGATTTACAAGTGGCTCGCATTAAACCAGATCGTGACTTTAATTTTAAAAGAAAATTAAATCAAGTAGAAACTAGATTTTATCTATTTAATAAATTTATTTACTAAATTTAATGAATTTAATCTGCAGTTACAAGATGGCAGAATAAGTTTTATTGAAACAAGGACCATCAATCCAGCGCTATACATGTTATTTATCCCAAATTATGAAACATCTTGAGAAAGCTTTTAATTGATTTTTATTATGAGAAGAAGTTTCAGCGTGTTGTTGTGAATCTCAAAAAAAGAAGAGGGAGAGAAACAAAAATACTGAACCCTTCTAACAAAGAATATTTAGAGTTAAACCTGATAATATTGGTAACAAATGCTGAAAATATGTAACTAAAGCACATGATTCATCCCTGCCATCAAAAGCATTTGTTTACTTTTCAGTTATTTGTATATTAATTTAATTTTTATTTAATTAATTAACTTGTGTTTCTTAAACTTTAATCACTTTACTTCACTACAGTTAGAAATTTGAATCTTTTAAAGTTGCTCCATACCAGCTGTCAAAAAGACATTTAAGTTGAAAAATTTGGAAAAAAAATCACTTTAAGCTAAGCAGGGGTCTACCCCAAACCAAAAAACATGGCAAGGGATTTATAAGGCAAAAATGTTTGGGAACCTATTTTATAGATAGACGGGTTCTTACAATTTAGCCCGTTTGAAAAAATCTGAGAGATCAAATATTTTATATTTTTCAAAAAAAAGTCCAAGACTTACAAAGCCTCAATAAAGTGGTGCATATAACCTTAATATGCTCAATTACTTTTATAAAAAACTGGATGATATTATTATGTTATACTTATTATTATATTATATTATTACTTTTATTTAGAGGTGTTTCCATTATTCGGATAACCACCAGTATCTATTTTTAACTTAACGTTTTTTGAATATGATAAAAAGTTACAATTTAAAAAAATTATTTTAGAAAAAGATTTCAAATTATACATAATATTTTGTGATATATCTTTTAATTGAAATTAGTGGTAATGATCAAAATTGTAAAATGCTTTTCTTTAACGTGGCAGATGAAGAATAAGTGAAAATAAGTTTCGAGCTTTTTTAGAATTTTTCAAGAGTACGTTATTACAATACACCCCATCAAATACATTTAAAGTATTGGAACTGTCATTCATTTTCTTAAAATGAGAAAAAGAGAAAACTTCTAACACATGAAATATTAGAACAAATAACCAAATAAAAATGAAAGGAAAGTATTTTACATTAAATAATCGGTCGTAAAACTGATTCATTTTAGTGCAATATATTAAAAATGTTTGCAAATTATACAATTTTTCAAAAGAATATTCAACTTGTTTGATGAAATTTATTAAAACTAACACATGCAAGTATATTACATAAAAAAAAAAGCCAAATATATCCATTTAACGAAGAACAAATTTAGTGTTTAAGCGTGAGAAACAAAAACTTTAACTCTCCTTTCCTTGATTTAAAATAATTGGCTGCATTAAGAAAGTAATAAAAATATGACATCGTTTCGTTTATGAAGTAAATTTGAGAAACCTGTTTTTGTTTCCTGCATAATTATGATGCTCTTTCATTTAACTATTAAACTTCATCTTATTATTATTGTTTGAATAAATAAAAGCAGAAAAAACAATTTGTATATTATTTTGGCTCAGAAATTTACATTTTACATGCCAACTTGTCAAATTTAGATCAAGCACATGTTTCATGGCAAACCAGGAAATTGCCAACGGATTGATGTAAAAAAATGATTCTTATATATAAACTAAGGGATTAAATCCAAAATGTTACATAAATTGAAGTTTGTTGTTCATTAAGACTTGGATTTTACACAAAACGTTCATTTTATTAAAAAGAAAAAAGAATAATTCCCTTTGTTTTAATTAATTTTATCGTAATTTAACTAAGGTTACTTTGATTATTAAAAAAAATTCAATCATTTGAAAATATTCTTCCTAATTTATGTTACTAAATTAACATAAATGGATGAAGTTTTCTTATAAATAGAAACTTAAAATCAGGAATGAATCTTTTAGAAGTCTTCCCGAGGGATGATGTCAAAAAATATTTCACTTTAAGCATATAGCAATGAGACATTATAAATTTAAAAAAGCTATTAAATAGCTTTAATTTATATGTATGTTAGATAATATATTAATAGAAGCCCAGTGTCTGAGTGATATTGCATTGCGCTTCCCCACTACAGGTCCGAGGTTCAAAACACCGGACTGGGCAAGGTCGACTCAGGCTTTCATCCCTTCAGTGGGTCGATAAATAAAACCCAAGCGTGCTTGTTAACTTAACAAAGGGGTTTTCATGTCAGATTGACTACCTGACCGGAACATCTGATCATGCACCTCAGGTCCCAATGTTACGTATACTGAGATGGGTACATTAGACCTTGGCCCTCATGGGCTGTTGCGCCACTGAGTTAAGTTATGTGTTAATGTGTTATATTTTACTAAGGTATGGTGGGTATTTTAAAGTGTAACATAAAACAGTTCCATTTCCTCACCACATTAAAGGCATTCGTTTTTCCTACTTAGATTGGAACTGAAGTATCAGGATACCTCAAACTTAAAGATAAACAATGTATGGAACTAGTTTGATATCAAGGGACAATGACCAAACGCTGCTTGGCGCATTAAAATACGAAGCCAAGCACCGCAGGTTGTCACTGGAATGGAATCCAAGATGGTGGCCCAGCGGTTTGAAATTGCCCGGAAGTTAATCTTAAAGAATTGTTTTGAAGAACATTGAAATATACTTCAGATGAGAAGAATATACCAAGAGATTTTCTCTCTTGTGAAAAATTTAATTTTATTTTCAAAAGTCGATTCACAAGAGATTTACGGGGAGTTATAAAAAAAATCATTTTAATCAGCTATTAGATCTACATACTTACAATTTTAAAAAATATAGTTTCTTTGTTTAGCTGAGATATGCAAAAATTGTTTATTCTTTAATTTGTAATTCACGTAACTTTAACTCATTTAAAAACTTTTTTATCCTTAACCCGTATCGTTAAATTTTTCAATTCTCTCGAGTGATGAACGGGTATACTAGCTAGTATTACATATAATTAAAGGAGTAATTAATACTTTATTAAAGCATAATATTTAATTCTTATAATAGGATCGAAATCTTATACTTATTTAGTATGTATATAAATATAATACTGTGTATAGTATTTTTAATCTACTCTTTCTCATCGACATTCTGAAACCTTTAAAATAGTAAAAAGTATCATTAATTAGTAATTGTATCTATCCTTAATTTACATTTACTCAGAATCTAATTCTGAAAAATTTATTTGAAAGTAAATTTTAAAAGTTAATAGTTATTCCATTGACTTATAGTTATTCCATATCAAAAATTGCACAATAGTACCGAAATAATTCAAAATTAATCATAATCCCTATGCTACATTAATGTAACAGCCAATAAACAATCCACTCAGGAGGAATCATAATACTCGCAAGAAAATCCTGACAAAAATTGGGTATTTCAGAAAATGAAGCATTGGTACCTTATGAATTTTAAGTGTCCCAACTCCCATTTGGAAATCATGATATTACTAAGACGTGATACAAATTGAACTTATCGACTTCCCCATTTTATAATCCCCAGGTGAGACTGGAAAGTCTCGTTTCTTCCAAAACAGTTTATTAAAAATAGAACATGTTAATCCGATCAGTGTGTGACATATAATTGTAGTCCTGGTAGATTTCGAATATACTTGAATTTACATACGGTAAAACGCACGTAAACATTAATAATTAAAGGAGAATAGAATAAATGGAGTTATTTTCCTCTGAATATACGAATTTCAAATGATATTTAAAATACATTGGATCAAAAGTAAACATAGCAATTACCGTGACAAAGAGTTTTAGTTTAGAATTCATATGAATTCATTATAAATTGGCCGCTACTGTAGAATTATATTCGGTAATTAATGTTTCATCGAAATCAGCAAATTGCGAAATAATCCACATGTACTTTATACATTTAAAATATTAAATATTTAGACTTTTTTAAGAAAATCAATTGACCCTCTCTTAAACTTGCAGTTATTTAATCTTTTTGAATTGAGATAATAACAAATAAAATCCACGTACTTCTAACAGTTTATTTATTATTTTTTTTTACGATTTAGTAAGAAATTCTGAATACAGGGATTTTGATTACTAGAGTTTACTTTTAAGACCTTTTTAATATTATTTGATTAAATTATTACATATTATGGCTCTTTATATCACAAAAAAACTGGCGTGGACATTATGTTTCGCGAAACTCTTAAGACCACTGCTTTGTTGCAAAGCATTTCAAATTGAAAATCTAAAAGGAAATTACTATTATGCGGTGTTCATTCTGTGTCATCACTATCACAAAAAAACTGACGTGGATATTATGTTTCGCGAAACTCTTTAAGACCACTGCTTTGTTGCAAAGCATTTCAAATTAAAAATCTAAAAGGGAATTATTATTATGCGGTGTTCATTCTGTGTCATCACTATCACAAAAAAACTGACGTGGACATTATGTTTCGCGAAACTCTTAAGACCGCTGCTTTGTTGCAAAGCATTTCAAATTGAAAATCTAAAAGGGAATTATTATTATGCGGTGTTCATTCTGTGTCACCACAAGCGGCATATATATCAGGATTTACTGCAATATTATCATTCTCATTATAGCACATTTTTCAGATTCTTTGCAGTCACTTTCACTCAATCTTATATCTTCCTCGGAATCTATATTAAAACAAGGCAGTTCAACACCTTTTGATTTATTTTCAAAAAACTCTCGCAAAATATTAGCAATTTTATCTGGGTTTAGACCTTTTCTATGAGTCATCTTTTCCGGTTGCACAAGGTTCGAAACTTGTATGAATTATTTTAAACGCAGATAAGCAAATGATGCGTAACGAAATACAGATACACAATGATTTTAGTAAAACCAACTCAATTGTGCTGTGAACCTAAGAGCATTGATTTAAAGTCAAATAAATGTGCAATATTACTTCCGGAAGTTAGTTTCACTAGTCGTATCTATTTAGTGTGCTGTCTTTTGCCGAACCACAGCTCTATATAATGATAAATTGCATCAATGTCAAAAGGACACCAGTGGACGTTCGAGGTATATTTAGTTGTAAAATATCTCTTCTTTAACCTAGAAACACAAAACGTTTCCTGTATAATCACTATGAGAAATGATTAAAAGTAACGAAAAATTTTCGAATTTCCTGAAAAAATTCGGAAAGGACAACAAAGCAATCAGGATCCAATGTCCAATCGACACCGATGGACGTTCTAGTGTTAAGGTACCATAATACTATGAAAGACATAAGTTTCTAGATTTTGAGTACTTAAGATATACATTTCGAGCAGTACAAGTCAACCCAATATAATTCGGAAACTTGCTCTTCCTTGTAGCTCCAAAACAACCTTGGTCGCGTATTGCCCTTGCAGCGCCTTCTAGTTGTTTTCTTTGGTAATAGCTCATTAACTCATGCACAGATTACCGGTACAGTGCGAGATTACGTTTTAAAATTAAGTCCGTAAATTTAGCTGGTGATCGAACGGTATATTGCCTGCAGTCTACATTATTCTACTGAGCGTTATACCAAATTTATTGGAAAAACAGAACAGTGATTCGATTAGAACACGACCTTTCCCATTTCTTCAGCCACGTAACTCTAGCCTCACACTATTGCAAACAGAGTCGTTTGTATTGTGTCCAATACTAATTCTGGTGGATATGCGGAGTTAGTTCCTCAGGGTTACCCTGCACATGCCTGCAAAGTGGGAACGGAAATGGCTAATGGCCCAATTGTTGAAAGATGCATCCTTCAACAGGTGTTTCCGTCATGCTAGTTTACCCCCCACCTCCGCCAAGCTTGCTACATTTCCATTTTTCATCTGTATTTGAGACGGTAAGCTCACCACAGACACATCGAAATAGCTGTCAGCTGCTATTTGACTTGTTGGCCTACATATCTTTGAATGCCCAATCTCCAAAAACTAAGTAAAATTGTTTATCTGTTAGAATTGCTTGCTTTGGCTTGGATTCTTTACTATTGAACGCGTCCCTTGAGACAAGCGAAAATTTACACATGGATTCCCTTGGCAGAAATGACAACATGTATATTGCTCATTCTTCAGCCTACTTTTCTTGCTTCTTACTTTAGGTTCCCGGGAGCCTTGCATCACTTGACGAGGTGCCCATACTCTGAATCTTGCTTAAGTGTTTCGCCCTCTCTTTCTTACTACAGCACTTTCAATGCATCATAAAAAATTCGCAACCGTTTAGATAATCGTAGATAATCAATGTTCTCATGGCATCTTTATTGTATGATTCCAACTATAGGAAACACTTGAGATTTGTTTTCGTTTAGTAGCTTACCTTTATAGAATGCCCTATGTCAAGAGTTATTGACCTTTTTCCCGTTTAGGCACATCTGACCAACAAGAACTTGCTGGCAGGCTCTGTTAAAAAAAAGTAAAATGATTCTTAATATTTCTTTACTTTATTGCAATGATAAGCTCATTTCTCCTTTTATGAAAATAATATTCTAATTATTAATTAATAATATTCTCCTTTTGTGAAAAATACTTCTATTATAATAATATTTCTCCTGTATATAGCTTAGACCTCTGTACAGAGGCTCCCCTAGAATTTTTGAAAGATATAACTTAGAAGTGGGTTTATCCATGTTTTAAAACAGAGGGGAGAAATTTCAAGAATAAAACGCCGATAATTATTTCAATTGGTGGCAACTCTGAAAATAATGTGAATTTGTCAAAAAAATAATTTAGACTCTCTGGAAAAAGTCTTTACTTTATACAAGCAAAATATTATTATTTTAGAAGCATTTTTTATAAAAGTAGACATTTTGGAAAAGGTTATTCTAAGTTAATTTTTTTTCCATAATATTGTATTTAAATATTTTTTTTTTGTTAAAATGTCCTTAAAATAATGTTATGCATATATTCTAATCTAAGTGACTCTAAATATCATAAACATTATCCATTTATGGACTTTTTAAAATAACAGTTCCAAACTTAATCGGATACCTTAAGTTAGCGTTTCTCAAACTGTGGGGCGCGCCCCCTGAGGGGGCGGGATAACTCTACAAGAGGGGCACGATCATATTGAAAACTCGAAAACAAACAATTATTTCTTAAAATATATTAATTTGCTAAACGTAAGTAAACAAAATATATTCTGACAGAATAAAAAATATAATACATATTTACAGAAAGCTTGACATCTTTGGGAAATGGAACGCGAAACTTTCCTCCACCCCATATCGAAATGTATTTGGGCCTTGAAGTGGAGAGGTACTGGATTGAGATACACATTTACACTGATACAATACACTTATAAATGTATCAGTACTGCACAATGTATATTTGCTTATTAATTTAATTATAGTAAGTTGAAAACACACACAACACACACACACACACACAAGCTTAATAAATACTAATAAATCCATGGGCTTGTCGTATATAAAATTACATACAAAAATTAATACTCACCTTGTAATTCGCACGCTTTATAATTGATCACTCAACTGCCAATTAAAAGTTACCCGATTCTCTCCCCAATGCCATCGTTTTCCACCTAAGCGCGTGTATGTGTTGTATGGGGAGGGAGAAAAGGAATAAATAAAGAAATCTTCTGAAATAAATTCTTCGCAAACACTGTCAAAGTCTTTTTAATGCATTTCAAAGCCTTCGGAATACTTTTATGGATGACAGTGCGCAGAAACGATCATACTTCGAAAAGACGTATATATACGCCCGGGGCAATTAAGGCTTTGGCTGAGCGTATGAATATACACCGGTTTAAATATGTTAATATACGCTGGTGGTACTTGAGAGGTTAAAGTAGAATTGTAGCCTTAGCGTCAAAGTATAGTAATATTGAATTCAATGCATTGTTATTGTATAGAGGGGGCGCGAGTAAAATTATGATTGAATATTAGGTCGCAAGTATTGAAAGTTTGAGAATCATTACCTGAAGGGAACCAGGACATGCTCAAAAGAGTAAAATGCCAAAATTAAGACCCTTTGTTTATGATACATAGATAATTTACAATTTCCAATGGAGCTTAGATTTTTTACGTTCTTAATAAAGATAATTTAATTATTCTGTAGAACTACAAAAATAACTTTTTACTCCAATCGTTTTTTTTTACTACCTAATTTAAGTAATACATAATTTTTGAGAGCTCGTAATATATACTGGTGTTTAGGTACCATTTTAAAAAAAATATCCTTTTTTTATGCAAAATATTTTTTACACATATATAAAACAATACATGAAATACAGTGAACCGAATTTTTTTAGTAAAATGTTGGTATAGTTTCTTTAAAAAAATTATGAACCTTTAAAATTTGAATCTTTTTTTAATTTTTCTGCTTTTTGTATGCATATAACTATTTTTAAAAAATTAGGCACTATCTTAATAGAAAAAAAAATAGTTCACTATATGCATAGGCACCTTGTATAGAAATATAAAACATTTGGAATCAAATAGTGCAATAGTTTTTTTTAATATACCTAAATGCAAAAAAAATATGCTTTTGAGAAAAAGTGAACAAACTACAAAAAACAATATTTTCACATATTATGCACTTGATTAGTATTTCCTTGCCTATTTTTATCTGACTAATAATAATCCTTAATCATTTTCTAGAGTTACAAAAGTAATTTTAAATCCATATGTTTTTTTCTCCTTTGCTTTAGTTAACATGAACATAATTTTCGAGATTTTGTAATACATACTTTCATGTATAGGTACCATTTCTTACAAAAATTTTCTTTAAATATACAAAAAAATTTACACATATATATACAGCAACATATCAAAAATAATGAACCAGTTTTTTAACGAATTAATTGCATAATTTCTTTAAAAATAATCATAAAACCTTAAAATTATAAAAATCTTAATTTTCTTTTTGCAATTATAAATTTATTTTTTAAAAAATTAGACATTACATACTAAAAGATATTTTGTTCACTATATAGAACGTTTATATAGAACAAACACAGGGGTAACTACGTATTTAAAGTTCAAAGGGGTGTGTCCAAAAGGGCGTGGCCATTTGTTTATATTTTTATTTTTCATATTTTAGGGCTATTTTATCAACAAACATATATATATATATATATATATATATATATATATATATATGTTATATATTTTTAAATTCAGAAAAATAAGCACTATTTTTTAGAACTAAAATTGAAAAATCGATTTTTTCAGAAGTATACGATGTCCCTGTTCTCTTAAGTAGAGATTTGATTGCATTCATTGTTAAAAACTACGATACACATAAATATGTATCACATGATTTTAATTTTAAAGTGAGAAACCTAAAAGACAGATAAACAGTTTTCAAAATTAAATCACTGAGAAAATACTTAATGCGTAATGGATTCAACGCGAGGATTTTCAACGACAATAACAAATGATAAGCTAAAACAATGCTACCAGTACTAGTAATAAAGAAATAATGTTGCCGGTATAGTAATTTGTGTCTTCTATTTTATTTCTAAAAGTACCATGAGTCTCGTGACCTCACAAAAACTCATGGACGGTGGCAGGATGGCTACGTTTGATATTGATATAGCATATAACAGGCAGTGGCGAGGGCACAAAAATAGTTTCTCGGGCGGATTTGCGTCCGCGCGCACGGGGTAACCCCTGTGACGGCTCTATCCGCGTCCTTCCGATTAACAAGTCTTCTTGGAAAATATTTGATCCCTTAAAACTATTTTATTTGCAACGCACCCTCTGGAGAAGTTATTACGTAAATTAGGTCTACTAAATATAGTCTAAGCTTTCATACTAAAGGGAGTGGAATCGAGAGAGACAGGATAGATTGCAAGCGGATCAGTGATTAATCAATTGATAGTGCAACGCAGATGTTTGATAACTGTAATAAAAGGTGTACAACTTTGCTTCCGCCATTTTGCAATAGATAGAAAGCCCTCGTGTAGCTGAACAGTGCGACGTTAATATTCAATCAATTAATCAATGAATCAATTTGCAATAGATAGCTGTAGTGGTCAGTGGAAGTCGAAATAAATAGATCGTAGATGTTATACAATAAGCTTAGGCCATCGAAATATTAGTCGATTTGTGTCTGCATCATAAAGTTATTCTCGATTAAACATGTCAGCTTACTAGCCAAATTCTCGTCATTTGTGGGAGGTTATAATTTTATGCATTTAATATGAAGAAATCTGTGGCTGAGGTTCATCGAATGCTCTCAAATACCTATGGTGAGGCCGCTTTTAGTGAAAGAACGAGCCGAGAGTGGTTTCAGTGCTTCAAGAACGGTGATTTTGAAGTCGAAGACCACCATGGCGGTGGAAGAGAGAAGGGTTTTGCACATGCAGAATTTGAGACATTACTTGATTAAGACTCGTGTCAAACGCAACAAGAATTGTCAGGATCATTGGGAGTGACGCAACAAGCCATTTCAAAACGCCTGAAAGTCATGGGAATGATTAGGAAACATGGAAATTGCGTGCCGTACGAGTTGAAGCCGAGAGATGTTGAACGACGTTTGTTTGCTTGTGAATAGCTGCTTGCAAGGCAAAGACGGAAGGGATTTCAGCATCGCATTGTGACTGGGGACGAAAAATGGGTTCGTTACGATAATCCCAAGCGCAGAAAATCATGGGGATCTCCCGGCCATGCTTCCACGTCGACGGCCAAACCGAATATTCACGGTTCCAAGGTCATACTCAGTGTTTGGTGGGACCAACTCGGCGTAGTGTATTATGAGTTGTTAAAACCGCCTGAAACAATCACAGGCGATCGTTATTGAACGCAATTAATACGTTTGAGCCGAGCATTGAAAGACAAATGGCCGCAATACAACTAGAGACATGATAAAGTGATTTTACAGCATGACAATGCTCGAGCCCATGTTGCAAAAGTGGTCAAGACGTACTTGGGAACGTTGAAATGGGAAGTCCTACCCCACCCGCTGTCTTCTCCAGACCTTTCTCCCTCGGATTATCACTTGTTTCGATCAATGACGCACGGCCTGGCTGATCAGCACTTCCGGTCTTATGAAGAAGTAAAAAATTGGATCGATTTGTGGATCGCTTCAAAAGATAACCAGTTTTTTCAACACGGAATTCGTACGCTGCCCGAAAGATGGGAGAAAGTAGTGGCCAGTGATGGACAATACTTTGAATCATAAATGTATAAACTGTTTTTTTACAATAAAACCTCGAATTTCGGAAAAAAACGGCGGAAGCAAAGTTGTACACCTATTAATTAAATTGACGATTGGTCTCCATAGATTAGATATTAGATAACTAGTATAGTACTATATTCAAACCTGATGTAAGTTTACTGATATTTAAAGTCTTCTCATACTTACCGTACCTCATTATTTACCTACTTATTGCTTCACACAATTGGGCGTATCTCTTAATTTAAACTGCTTGAACTTGTGTTGTTGATTGTGTGACAAATAACTTGAGTAGTTTTGGGCATGGCTAGTCTTCGTTCCCTTCCACCCACATCTCCAGGCGTGGATCCGAGAACCTTATACCTTCTCGCTGCGTACGTCTGCTACGTACGCAGAGATCGTCGCCCGTAGAAATCGTCGGATTCACAGTGACATGGTTGAGAAACCCCTGAACCATATGAATGTCACGATGAGCTCAATCATAAACTATTTATGCAATTTTTCTGGTTAAACAGTGTTGTATTTCTGTATACATTAAAATATTTTTAATTTCCGTAGTGATAGAATACTTGAGATTAAAAAGTGCACTCAGTTTTGTTTCAAGTTCAAAGAAAAGACCCAAAAGAAAAGTATTTAAAATAATCCTAAAATCGAAGAAAAGACAAAGGGTATTTTGTATTAAAGTTCCATGTGTTCCACACTTTGTAAAGAATAAATTTTGTGTCGATTTGTTGCGTATTCCTTATAGTAGTAATTGTCTACGTTTTTTGGATAATTATTTTCTATTCATTAAATTATATTAAAAATATTTAATTTTAATATAATTAGGATTTTTTTTGTACAGTAGTTTTATTTTTCTCTAACAAGACTAATAAAACTAATGTGCTCAATGCTAAGTTTATTTTATCATTCACTTTTAAAAGAATTTGGTATTTTTTAAATAAGGGGAATATAATCGAAATTCTAATAATATATTCGAACACGTGGAACTGATTATATAAATATAAGAAAGTTTATTAAAGGGAATAAATTAAAATATATACCATTCTACCTTATTAGCCATGAGCCACACGAAAAGTGCTGTAGAAATAAATTTTTGTGATTAAAAAAATTGCTTAAAATTAATTCGAATTTTGCATACAAATTTTTTTTCCATAAGAAGATGAATATTCAGATTTTATAACACATTTTTACACGTGTATAAAAATGTCACCAAGTATGTAAGATAAAACAGATAATTCTTTAATACAAAAATCGGAGAATTGTTTCAAATTGTGTAATTTATATTTTCAAACAAAGCCATTCAATTCTTTATTTTTACAAACACACATTATTTGTATAAAAATTACTAATTGTCTTCGTTGAATTATACGTTAAATACACCTCAAATCTTAAGCATTTCTTATTGCACTGCATAAATGAAAAATGTTTTATTAAACATAATTTTAACTAAGGTAACATGAGCAAACATTGCATCACATTTCGATAATGTCTCTTAGAATTCCCAATTTTACGACTTAATGTTCCTTCTTTGGTAATAACCACCCCATTAAAAGCCAATACGATGGAAAGTTTTGTGTCCGATGCAAAAATGGTTATCTTATGCTCAAAAGGAAACCTTCGAATCTGAAACGCATCCTCTCAACATCTGCATAACTTGATTTCTAAAAGATGAGTCATAACTAATACGCCCCATTAGGCAACGAAGTGAAGCAATAAAGCCTCCAGTACACGTGCACATAATGCGCACTCTTTATTTATTAAAGGATAACACCATGTAGTATTTAAGTATGCTTCTTTTACTCAGTATTAAATAAATTATATTTTAAAAAACTAAAAAAAAAAAAAAAAAAAACACGCTTTTATAGTGAAGCAAACATTTCTTAATATACGAATAAAATGATTAATGAGAAAATTAATGACAATGGGGGTGAAAGTGTGGAGTGCTCTATATTAATTGTTAGAATTTCTTAATAGTTCTATTCGAAAATACTGAGTGTAAAAATGTAATACAAATCACCCCACGCTTTTACCACGATGGCACTAATTTTCTCGTTAATCATTTTTTATTCTTATATTAATATTTTTTTTTCTTTTTAGTTCAAATTACACACACTATAAAAAAGCGTGTTTTTTACTTTTTTGAACTATAACTTTTTTTAAATTTTTTAGTTCGATTTACATTAAAAGCTAGTTTTTTTAGTGTTTTAAACTATAATTTATTCATTGTTGAATTTATCCTTGAGGTTGATATTTGGTGCTGGATTTATGTGGCTGCTGGCATTAGACTTGCTATTAATCAATCGTATTTGCACTTCTAAACGTAAAGCTTTATAAAAATTAATCGGCATTGTATATTTATAACGCGTCCTCATTTCCATTTAAAATGTTGCCAACTGCAGATGACTTAACTCCACGGATCGGGTTCAAATCGTATTCGAGACTGAAATCTGAGATCATGGTACGGAAATTGAAAAAAAAAACATTAAACTCTTTTTTATAAACTGTCTAATGGTATTGGCTTGGTCTTCTGCGAAAAGTTTTGGATCATCTTTGATACCAAGTGATTCCAAATCGAAAAAAAAATCTATTCAGGTTTTCTTCGATTGATTCAGCAAATTTTTGTTTTCATTTTCACGGTTCAAAATCGGCTGAATAGGGTAATCAGCTGTTTTGGTTACGTGAAGCAATGAATAATGGTTTATTCCACAGATCCGATAAGATAATTTAAAAAAAAATAGTTTATGTCTGAGTTCAGCAGAACATATTTTTTTTTCACATGCACAAGTCTTTTTTTATTATTTCCATTTTCAAAAAAACTGGACAATTGTTTGTATTAAGTAAGAAATTGCTGACGCATCCACCTTCCTTTCTCTCACATAAAGAACACCTTTTTTTATTTATTTATATTAACCGCAAGCATTTTGACTTTTAGGGCTGTACCTTAAGTTTTTAGTCGCCAAATTTTGAAATGATATATGAAGTTAGTCGCCGAATTTGGAAATGGTATACGCAATTAGACGTCAAATCTCTGGACACAGTGTACGTAATTATTCGCCAAATCTGGAAATCATTATTCCTGATGATCATGATAAAATCAATGGAACAAATCTATTAAATTATTGTATTGTCATCGAATATGTATTTGCAAAATTTCGAATTAATCTGACCTTTTAAAATGAGTAAAAATAGAGTTCAAAGATTATGTTACATACAAATTTAACTTATAAAAGCGCGTTAAAAATTCGAAGGATTTAGAAAGAAGTGGTGGATTGCCATACGAAATTGATATTTCGTCAGAAAGAAAGAGAAACGAGTTTTAAATGAACCGGAATAGAAATCAAGAACATGTGGATATACTAATTGTTTTATACTGAGAGCCATTTTATTGGTTCATTGATGAGTTTGAGTGTACATAGTGGATAATTACTCAACGTTGCTATCTTGTTTATCACATTTAACCCGGCATCACTCGCGCGAAAAAAAAAACGAACCAAAGCTCTCGTGCAGGGTATCTCACATACAAGGGTGTTTGCATTCTCCTTTTACAGTAAAATTTGCATGCAAAGGTGAAAAAAGAAAAGTAGGAAATACAATATGTTTATTACACTTTTCACATCTAAATTTGGTTTTTCTATTATTTTTATTAGGGCATTTAGTACATTGTTTATACACTCATTTACTCTTCATTGCGAGTGAGTTCGATGTTTGCACTGGATCTTAATTTTTTTAAAAAAATTCATAGAGGCATTGTTTGCTGGTTTCTACATTTTTTTACATTTTTCTGCACATTAAAACTCAAAATACTTCAGAAATCAGCGTCTGAACCGATGTTTAGCAGGTGGTTTCTGAGTACTTAATGAAATGGTTTGTGCATTTATCGTCGCACATTCAACAGCACAAGAAATATTGTCATAGGATAACAATTGCATTTTCTAGCCATTGAATATGATACCGTCATTTTGTCAAGGACGATAATTGATCCCTTAGTTAAATTATCCGGATAGAATTCAGTAGAGGAATCCAACATGCTATTATACTCTTCATCCTT
The DNA here is from genome assembly GCA_019973935.1 of Trichonephila clavipes. Lineage (NCBI taxonomy): Eukaryota > Metazoa > Arthropoda > Arachnida > Araneae > Nephilidae > Trichonephila > Trichonephila clavipes. The sequence goes on along the minus strand of BMAU01007251.1, from coordinate 33,641 downwards.
CTATTCTTCCTCTTCCTTCCCACAAAGAGACTTTCTTCATTTAAAAATACTGTTGTGATATATATATTAAGTATTGTATCTATTTTATATTACTTAAACATCATAATGCTTCATCATAACTACAATAATGCGCCTTTGCATAAGAAAGATTTTAAACCGTGCTTATGATTTATAACTATTAAGACGATTCACGCGCAGGGTATGACATACCCGAAGAAGTGGTATCCAAAAATACACATTGAGTTCACCTACAAGCTAAGGCCCCTCAATGGATATGACCTAAAAGTCAGCTCGCGATACGAGAAACTATTCATTTTCCGAAAAAAGGTTTAGAGATGGAATCTTGAAAAAAGTAAGGCGGTGTGTGTAACATACCCCGCGCAATAAATGCTTCAATTTAGAAACTATTTAAATAACACATAAGCTAATCTAAAAGTATGGAATTCAGAATTAAGATAATGTCAAAAATGCAACAGATGAAACAAATGAAAAATCTCTGCATATGTTTATCCTAAATAAAGTTAAAGTGAAACACGATTTGTGTTTGTGCAAAACTTTAAAAAAATTATTTGCTGAATAAACATATATACTGAAAGTAAAAAAAAATCCATAATACTTTAAAGCAAACCATGAAAATAGCTCAGTTATTTCCAGACATGTTTAAAAATAAATATGCTATGCTTTGTAAGCAATCTTTTAGAATACAAATGCCACACCCCCTTAAGTATTAGCATTTATATTTAAAAAGGACGAAGATAATGCAGCTCGTAACTACAGTAATACGCCATTGTATAAGAAGGATTTTAAAGCATGCCCACGCATTTAGAACTGTAACGGTTATTCGGGTGCAGGGTATGACATACCTGAAGAGGCAAAATTCAAAAATATATGTTTAGAATTCAACTACAAGCTAAGACCTCTCAAAAGATATGACATTAAGGTCAGCTACAAGAGAAATTATGTATTTTCAAAAAAGTTTAAATGGAGTCTTGAAAAAAGTTAGGTGGCGGGTGCGACATACTCTGCTTGAGAAGTGACAGGTTAAATCTTTTAATAAAGATTTTCACTCAGAAAACAAACAATTGCAGAAAAAAACATTCAATATGAGTCTATTTTAATATTTCTGTAAGGTCATTATTATTATATGCAATTTTTTTGTCTGAATTAAGCCTAAACACACACACACATATAATCGAAACATTTCGAAATTCTTTCAATTAATTATGCATTTTGTTCCCCGAAAGAATTTTGAAGTCCATTTAAATCTATACTTGTATTTATATTATTTCTGATTGTTCCAACAGATTTAGGATGAATTGTCAAAAGTAATGTAAATTGTAATGAATATACAATTGCTGTAACAATTTTATTTAGAAGAAACGAAAGAGCATACGTAAATCATTCAGAAATTTTAAACTTGGTAGGTAAATAAGAAGATGGCTCATGAAAAAAGAGTATTGAGCAAATAAATTAATCAATTTTTTTTCTTAAATCCTTCACAGGAAAAAAAATTCTCTTCTTTCAAACTCATTTCCTATGTTGAAAAAAGATGATGAAGTGGTGGAATTTTGTTGTTTGATGTAAATTTCGGAACTCAGTACTGTTCCAAGCATAATTTTTTCATGGTGTTTTTTTCAATCAACATCACAGCCACGGATTTTTTTTCTGTGTTTGTTCTTCAGTACATACGAGTGGATAAAAAAAATTTTTTTAGAGTAATTTACTTAAGGAATTTACATATTACACGATAGTGGGCTTTTTTGACGGTGTTAATGTTTAATGCGAGAATGAAAAAAACCCACTCCTAAAGGAAATGCTTAATTAAACATGTAATATCAATTGAAAATTGGTGTTCATCAAGAACTTATTTTAAATAAAGAAAATATTTTTTCCCTCTTATAGAAATAATGAGTTTACTTTTATTTAAAATTGAATTCAGCATCCTAGAAGAATTTGTATTATTTTGACTCGAAAATAATTCCATTATGTTAACAATATTCCCTCTGAATATTATTAAAGTAAAATCCCAAAAGTTATTAATGAACTAAAATTAGTTGTAGTACTAACAATTGCAATTTAGTTGTTTATATTTCTAAAACTTTTCATTAAAACATTTACAGAATTTTAAAGAATTTACTTCAACTAATTTCACTTAAAGAGTTTAAGTCAGCAGTTTTCAAGGTTTGGTGCAATCCAACTACCTAGGGTGCGTGATAATCATACATTGGAAACACTAGCATATTGGAAAGATTAAAATGTGAAAGGTTATTTAAAGAATTATAAATTGAGCCACACGCAGATTCGCATGATGAGGGCTCTCTTAAGCCCACACGTAGGCATTATGCTGATAATGTGTTGCTGTTTCTGTTCTTTTTCTCTGTTTCTCGCCCACATATCTTGCAACTAAGGCACTTGCTAATCTGCATTCCTGCAGGATTTCGAATAGTTTTTGTACCTCCTACACACCCAAGTTTGTCTGTCTGGTAGCGAATCACTTTATATATATTACTACACATTTGTACTGAGTACCAATAATTCAACAAGACCCTATGTTGAAGGACAACAAATACTGTAATTTATTTTAAGGGGGTTTTAAGCATATTTAGGAAAATGTTTTTGACAATCAGTAATATGTGTGTGATAGTACTTTACCTTTTTTTATCTTTTATTGATATGTGTCTTGAAAGTATGTGTATATATGTTTATCCAAAAATATCCAATACAACGTGAGTTATAGTGCTCTGAACACAACCGCCTCGAAAAATTTGACGCTCACTTCCTCCACGATTCCGGCTGATTGGCTTATCTGTATTTAAATAAATAAATAAATAACGACGTTTTTATCTACATGCTTAAATATACCGAATGAGAACTATGCTCAATTGAAAATATCGAAAATTTGTGTTTTTGGTAGACCTCTGAAGAAAAAGTTTCGAATTTCTTGGCTTTTTTTAACTTAGCGCTACGAACAGCTGTCCTTCTAACACATTCTTAAAGCGGTTTTAGATTTTATAAAATCACTTTACTACCGTATTCTAGACATGTTAAGGAAGCATTTTAGGAAAAATTAATTTTTGAGCCCATCACATTTGATTGATTGAGCTCATCACCTTCTTAATGACTCACTTAGATGCAAATCAATAGTTAATTGGCACGGACAACAAACATTTGAAACAGCATTTTGAAACAATATCAAATATCGATGATGCCACCTGAGTTATCAGTCAATTCGCGCAATACAAGAACTGGGTGCCTTAGCAGATTTAACACTAAAACGTCCATCGGTGTCAATTTGACACCGGGGCTTGTATACTTTATTCTCTATTCCGCATTTTTGCAGGGAATTTGAAAAGTTTTCGTGACTTTTAATCATTTTCCCTGGTGATCACACATACAAAGTTTTGTGGATCTAGAGGTGAATTAGGAGTGATTTTCCAACTAAATATACTTAGAACGTTTGCTGGTGTCGTTTTAGCATCAAGGAGATTTATCATTATAAAAAGCTGTGTTTTAACAAACATAGTCCACTAAGTAGATGTGATTATCAAAAACAAAAATTTCTATCGCACATTTTTTTTACCTTGAATACAATGTTATTGCGTTCATAGGGGATATGAATCAATTGTACTAAAATTGTTGTGTCTAAGTGTTTTGTTTCAAAATATTTGCTTATTTGCTGATTAAAAAAATCATTCGATTCTAGAACTTAGTGCAAATTAGTCATCGTGAAACGATGGCTCTTAGAAAAGGTATAACCTCTGATGAAATCGCTAATTTGTTGCGAGAGCATTCTGAGAATAAATTGGATCTAATTTAGATTCCGATAAAGACATAAGATTAAATGAAAGTGACTGCTAAGAATCTAAAGAAACTGTATATGTAAGTGATAATGTTCCAGAAAATCATGATATGTATGGAATAATAGTAATAGTAAATAATAGTGATGTTTCTGGCACAGATTTGCAATTCTAAATGTTTGGTGACAAAGCAGTGGTCCTACAAGCTTTACAAAACATAATGTCAACGTCAATTTCTTAAGGTATAAAGGGCCATAAAATATGTTAATTACAGAAAATAGTATTAAAAATGTCATAAAACTAAACCCTACTACTATTACTCTTTATATATTTTGTATCACGGTGTCAAAATGACACCGGCGTACGTTAAGGAAAATTGAAACCTCAGACGTTCCAGAGTTAATGGGCCTGACCCTTTTTCAACGTGATCAAATTCGAGCTATCTCCAGCAAAATGGAGCATTAGATCGTGATTCTCACTATCCAGCTATTGTGAGCCCAGTGAATACGTATATTGCCTTTATATATACTATTTAAGCACTATTATTTCCTTTTTTAAGAGTAACAATAAATCTTATCGATTTAATGCATGACAGCCATTTAATGATTGTAATTATGTATTTTCCACAGAAGTCAAAGTTGGTATCAGTGCCACGCTATCTTACATTGCTCATTTTTAAATTACAGATGTAACCTAAAATTTAAGAGCTTGGACATTAACCCTGAAATGGCACGGGGGGCGCAAAATCAGTGCAGGCTCACGAAATCTTTAATATTGGGAAAATGTTTATGTTTTACAAATGGCATTGACAGTATCCTCCTATATGGCAGTCTTCATAGGGACTAAAATGTATTTGCCACATATATCTCTCTTTTTTTGGGAGTGACAAACGTATCTTACAATTTTTAAACGTATTTACAATTTACTGAGTTCCCCACGAGACCACTTTATTTTAAAAATATTTTCCATGAACATGCTACATTTCCCCCTGTGAACTTATAGTAGACCTCTATAGTGGTTTTAATTGCTAAGTTGTACGACTTATTATTGTTCATAAATGTAAATGAGCAAGATATAACAAAGGCATGAACATCTGTTATCCCTGTTGAAGGAAATTGACACTAATCAAGAAAAGGAAAAACCTATTGAAATAATGATTATTAAGCATGATATCGAAAGAAAATTTGAGGAAAACGATGGAAACACGAAACGTTTCAGTTGAAAGGAAAATTTTCAACTACTACCTAAAAAATATAACAAGAAATATATAAAGCCCCAGGGTACGCAAGACACTTTGCGCGCAGGCAGGAAAAAGTTCAACATATTATTAAAAATCCCATAAGGCAGTGTTTCTCAAACTGTGGGGCGCACCCACCTGGGGGGGGCGCGAGCATATCGAAAATAAATGATTAAAAAAAATTATTTACTAGAATGAAGTAAAACAAAATACTTTTTGACATAATAAAAATGTACACATTTACACGGAAATAATATATATATATATATATATATATATATATATATATATATATATATATATATATATATATATATATATTATCTGCGATTTTACATCATCAAAAATAAACGCTTCTTCTTCAAAACCTCATTTTTTAGCTATCTTTGATACTATAACAAAATAAAAAACGTTTTATTCGATTTGCTGTAATTCAGTGTTTCTCAAAGTGTGGGGCGCGCCCCCTGGGGGGCGCAATGACCCTACAAGGGGGGCGCGAGCGTATCGAATATTTAAAGATTTTTTTTAAAAAAAATAACCGGAAAGAGAAGTAAAAAAAATGCTTTCTTCCATAATAAAAAAAATACACACAACAACACTGACATAATTTATGTTTATTATCTCGCTTTTTTCCGTCATCAAATAGCTATCTTTGATCCCAAAACCAAATTAAAGAAAAAAAACATTTTGTTTTATTTGCTGTATTTCCTCAATGAGATATTTTTTATTACCTTTTAACATAAAATATTACTTGTTAAAAGAAAAAACGAAACCCAGAGCCTGAGAAAAATTCTAAGAAGATAAACAATTCACCACTGTAATTATTATTGAAATACTGTACATTAGTTGTAGAAAAAGAAAAGGAAGTCATGATTCACTTTTCAGCCAGGCTGCATAGTCCGTTTGCTAATCATTTGATTGACCTTCAATCTTATGGTATGGTTATTATCAATATTAGTTCCCTCCCATCTTTTATGCGTTTGCTTTTCGCTTAGGGAAATTGTAAATAATTGAGTTTTGCAATATTTGGAAAAGAATTGATTGGCTTAACATTTCTATAGGATAATTGAAAAGTGTCTGATTTGCGTCCTTTATTATGGTCTTGTACTTTTGAATCATTTTAGTTCAGTTTTATTAGATTTTTTCTCAAATCATCAAAGAATTGAATAGTCCTTGAAAGAAGGTAAGTATACTTTCTATAAATTAAAATATTCACTAGAATTCCGATTTGTATCGTGTACAGTAAAAATAATTCTAAACAAATGATTGGGGTGACTCAGTCCCCCCCCCGCACATTTTGAAGTCTTCTCGCTTTAAATGTTAAAAAGTAACACAATTATTCTTCATCGGAATTTTATATTCTTTTTCATAATTTAACATTAATTCTAAATGCTAATTGTGTGAGGTTTAAAATTACAGTTTTTTTAAACAGTTATTTACAATTATAGTATTTATCTAAAAAAATCATTTTACATTTTTATATACAATGTCGTGCACACAGTTTTACTCTTCTTACAGTTCAGCTATTATATCAAGAATAATGTTTTATTTTTTTAAAAAATGAACTCGTGCGAAGAGTAGGTGTTTCAGCCTGTATACGTTTGATGTATCAGTACTGAAGAAGGTATTTTATAAATAATTTCTTATTACTGAATTTGGCAGCGGTAGCCGAGTGGTATAGGTATCGGATCGTGGCTTGCCTTGTCACGAGTTCGAGCCCAGTACCATTAAAGACCCGCCGTGTAGGGCAGCGATGCACGTTAAATCTGTTGAGAGTTGAAACATTTTCCCATTGGTGTGGTGTGGTAGTTAGGAGAGGGGGGTGCCAGCTCAGGTGTCATCCACGTCACTTGACCATGGTTCAAAATTACGTGGTCCGTCGTCAAAAGCCCTCGTGCAGCTGAACAGTGCGACGTTAATATTCAATCAATCAATCTTATTACTAAATTAAGAACAAGTTTAATAATTATTAGGGACTTCCACGGGCTTGTCTTGTAGAGGGAAGTTTTTCAAAGGAAGGTTTAATATCAGAAATTGACACTTAAAGAGTTATTTTTCTATATTTAGCTGAGATCTATATTTTGTCTTGAAGGCATCCACTGCAGAAAATCCGGTTTGAAAAAGGTAGGATGTTGAAAATGGTAATAGTATACGAAGTGCTTTTGTTTTCAGTACAGATAATTCCTCATTCACCTCTACCCAAAATTCAAAGAGCGATTTATTACAAAATTGCCTTTTAATTTTACACTGGATGTGAAATCTATGAAGATTTCTTCTTCGGAAGTTGAGAGCCCTTCTGGAGTATCTTGAAATAGATCCCTAATCCACTCGTAACTTGCTACCAAGCTGTCCTCATCCAGAAAATACTTTTTAAAATTCTTTGCCAACATAGCTAAATGATTTTACATGTTTTAAAACAACTTTCACATGTTGTTCTACAGATTTGTAAGTTTTAACACATATCGAGCTGGGGCTTTTTTTTCCATCATTTACTTCAGTAGTGGTAAATCCAAAATTTAAGTATTTTTGAGAAGATCGCCTTGATTTAATTTTCGGAACCATGCTCGTTCGTCTGTGTACTTGTTGATTCTTTATTATGGTCGAATGATTGCTTACGACATAAAAATGTATGTATGATATTGTTTTAATCTACTGCCGTAAATATTTAATTACCGTGAATTACAATTAACGTGGAAACTTAAAAAAATGTACATTCAAGCTAGATTCGGTAGCTATAGGAGTATCGAGTCGACCAAAACTGACTGGAATTGTACGAGGAAAAGCATTTTTACACGTTTTGCGCAGACGTCCGATAGGTTGCCCAGACTCACGCAAACGTACCCTATAATGCCAGATGTGATGCATATGATAGAGAGCGACATTGACTGGACTATTTTTCTAATGACATTTGTACTTTGAGAAATGAATGCTGAAGGAAATAAATTTTTAATTAAATACATCATTTTGCGATCTGTTCCAATTTAAAAATTAGAGAAAGAAAAATAACATAATTCTAAGTAATATATATATTTTAAGTAATTTTCTTAAAATATATATATTACTTAAAAGTTAGATATACACAAAATTTAATATACTTATCGTATTAATTTGTACGGTTTATAATTAAGATCGTATTGTAACTTTAGCGTCTCTCTCTCAAAGTGCATTTTTATTGCAGTAAATACATTATTGTTGTACAGGGGGCGAGACAAAAAATTATGATTGAAAATTGGGTCGCCAGTATTGAAAGTTTGAGAAACACTGCTTTTAATGTATGAGTGGTGCACAGAGTATTTTATGACTAATTAATTAATACTAAATTAAGAACAAGTTTAATAATTATTAGCTACTTCCATGGGCTTGTCTTACAGAGCAAAGTTTTTGAAAGGAGTTTTAAGATAAGAAATTGACCCTCTGAGTTCATTTTCTATATTTAGCTGATATCTGTATTTTGTCTTCTAAGCAACCACCGCATTTTGTAATATGTTCCAATTTAAAAATCAGAGAAAGGAAAAATAACTTAGTAATTATCATATTACTTAACTTTTTTTTTGCTTAAAAGTAACATATACAAAATTTAATACTTATGTCATGAATTTGTACGGTTTATAATAAATATTGTTGCTTTATCGTAAAAGTGCATTATTATTGCATTCAGTAAATTATTATGTATAAGGGGGGGCGATAAAAATTGTGATTGAAAAGGGGGCGCCAGTATTGAAAGTTTGAGAAGCACTGCTGTAATCCCATGATGAGAGAATTTTTTATTACGCTTTCTTTTCAAAGCGAAAATGGTACTCTTTCAGAGGAAAGATAAAACCCAGACCCATAATCAAAAAAAATTTAGGAAGATAAAAAGTTCATCACTGTTAAATATTATTGCCATCAGCTGTATGCAGCAGAATGTATTTGCTGTGGTTTGACCTTCGAGCTTACTTGTACGGTTAGTTACGTCCCTGCTCTTATGTATTTGCTTTTTCATTTAGTGAAGTTTGAAGGATTACTAAGCCAAGCATAATGAAAATCGTTTTACATCATTTTTTGGAACATCCATATTGTAATAAATACACTTTTAATCCGGGAGCGGTCACGCCGAGCACAGAGTGCACGAAATCGGTAATTCTGGCAAAACTGTTTAATTGTTACCAATGGCCCTCCCACTATCCTCCTGTTTGACAATCTTAACGTGAACTAAAATATATTTGTCACATATCTCTCCCTCTTTTGTGGACGATATTACGATTTGGGTTTTTTTACGATCTTAAGGTGCTTGTTTTGTCTGAGTTCCCGATGTGATAACATTTTTCCAAAATATTTTCTGTGTCCTAGAAAGCAGGTGAGTATATTTTCTCTTAATTAAATTATTCACTGGAATTACGATTTTTATCGTGTACTATAAAAATAAATATTAAAAAAAAGGATTGGGGTGACTCAATAACCCCGCTTAGTATCGAGTGCGCGTCTGCTCCCGGGTTAAAACATGTTGAAGTATTTTCGCTTTAAATATTAAAAATAATACAATTATTCTTCATCGGAATTTTTTTTTATTGTTCATTATTCAACATCAATTCTAAATGCTAATTCTTTAAGGCTTAAAATTACAGTTCGCTTAAAACTAATTATAATTTGAGCAAGCATTTAAAAAAAATCATTTTACATTTTTGTAAACATTGTCGCACACTTGGCTTTACTCTCCTTACAATTAGGCGATTATATCAATAATGTTTTATTTTCTTATAAATGAACTTGTGCAAAGAGCGGGTTCTTCATCCGGTATACTTTTAATGTATCAGTGCTGCACAGAGTATTTTATAACTAATTATTTAATACTAAATTAAGAACAAGTTTAATAATTATTAGCGACTTCCATGGGCTTGTCTTACAGAGCAAAATTTTTCAAAGGAATGCTTATGATTAGAAATTGACCCTCTGAGTTTTCTTCTATATTTAGCAGATATCTATATTTTGTCTTCGAAGCAGCCACCGCATTTTGCAATATGTTTCAATTTAAAAATTAGAGAAAGGAAAAATAACATAATTATATTATTACTTTTTTGGCTTAAAAGTAACATATACAAAATTTAATACTTATGTCATGCATTTGTAGGGTTTATAATAAAGATTGTTGCTTTAGCGTAAAAGTGCATTATTATTTTATTCAGTACATTATTAATGTATAAGGGGTCGCGATAAAAATTGTGATTCAAAAGGGGGGCACCAGTATTGAAAGTTTGAAAAGCACTGGCATATGAAAAACAAAAATACAATAACTTGAACAAAATACGACAGTTTGGCCTACAAATATCATTCCTGTAATATTAGCTAAATGTGTCTGTAAATTGTTTCATTTTAGTTCAGTTTGATTGGACTTTTTTCAAATTGCCAAAAAAAAAATTGAAAAGTCCTTAATAGTAAGTAAATATACTACAATAACTTGAACAAAATATGACAGATTTGTCTGCAAATATCATTCTTGTAATGTCAGTAAAAAGTGTTGGTGATATGTGTCCTTTACTAGAGTAAAGCACATTCAAAACATTTTAATTCAGTTCGATTTTATTTTTTCTCAAATCATCAAAGAAGAATTGAAAGTAGGTAAGTATACTTTCTCTTAGTTAAATTATTCGCTGGAATTATGATTTTTATTGTGTACAGTAAAATAATTATAAAAAAAGGATTGAGGTGATTCAGCCACCTGGCGCGAACATTAACACTAGAATCGAGTGCGCACCTTTTCCCAGGGTAATATGCTTGATCAAGATTTTTACATTAATGTGTTTCAAAATTTTTTCTCCCTGTTTTTAATTTTCTTTTTGTACACAATGTAAAAAGTTTTAACTCAAGTGCATTTTCTACTTATAAGTGTTTTGAAATCATTAACGAATAGGAGTTTTTAGAGAAAAAGTTCCTAGAAAACAAATAAATAAATATTGACACATCAACTAAGATTGGACATACCTGGCTATATACATCACGTTACAACTAAATCAAGTATATTTAATGCATATATTTCAATGCTAAAATTAATTATGAAGCTACTTTTAACTGGATAGTCAGTGAAGCTGACATATTTGTTTTCTCCTATTTGCATGCTCTACAATTTTCTTAGTTTACAGATTTTTCCATTAACTACAATACATAAAAACAAACGTTCGAATTTCGGTTCAGAAAATATTTCTTTCTTTCTCTTTTCATTTGCCATTATCTCAATGTTAGGAAATTTCCGTTCTCCCCCCCTTTTTTGATGCTGTAATCTTTCTGACTTTAAAGAAGGATGAATGCTTAGGGAATTGAAACTTTTTGAAAGCTGGTGAGATGTATAAGATTTCCGCGTCGGGAAACGTGACGGAAATTGCGTTTGCTCGCGGTGGAAATGGTGCATTTCCGGAAACGCTGATTGAAACAAAACCCTTTATTTGGTTTTTGATGAAGTAACAAAATTCATTTCCGATAAAGAAAATTGCAACAGACAACATCATTACATTTAAAAAAAACTGAGATTATTTCATATCTGAAATATAAATATTAGGTAATGATTTATACAGTTTATTAGAAAAAAATATATGTAAACATATTTTAGCGGTTAATGTGCTTGAAACGTACGATTATTATGTATAAAACTATTAATTTTTAAACATAACTTTTAATCGTTTACATTTTTTTACTTTCTGTTCGCATTCCATCGCGAATTTAGTTTTTTTCCCTCTATTTTAATAATAATCTTAAGCTAAGAAGAGCATTTATTTTTTATTTATAGTACGGTAAAAATATTTTTTTACTTTTAGTACTTTGATGATTAAAGTTATCACGATTTTTACATAAAAATTATATTAAAAATCAATGATAGTGACATTTTAGTGTATTTGAAAAAGAAAAGAAAAATCTCTTAAAGAGTATACGATGGTGCTGTGCAAAAATGCCACGATTTCCTAATTTGTGGCCTTTTAAAGTTCTTTGTTTTATTTTCTGGATATTTTATCCCATGTATTGCTTTTGACCTGTTACTCAAATTGTTTTAATCCTTTATTTTCATTGGTATCACATTGTTCAATATAAATAATGCACAGTAAACAAATCTTTTAGTAACAGAGATTGAGACAGCAGCTTAAGGTCTTCAAAAACCCTACGTGGGAAATTAAATTACAGCACAAATATTTTTTTCAATTTAATATACTTTTGTAATTTGAATAATTTTACAGTAATTATTTGCATTTTTACGAAAATGTCCTCATTTAGAATTAAATGCCAACATTTGTAACATCTAAAAAAAGACCAATTTCAAGAGATAAATAGAATACATTGTATTTTAAATTTCAAAATAAAAATTCATTTCTTAAAAATTTTATAAAATGTTTTTTGAAGATATATATATATATATATATATATATATATATATATATATATATATATATATACACACATATATATATATATATATATATATATATATATATATATATATATATATATATATATTTCTGCATCGTCTATTATTAGTTGCTTACTAAGCCTTATATACATGGTGTTGCCGAATTGGACTGACAAATTGAGAGGGCTGAAAGTAGGCAGCATGGAGACGACAAATCACTATAGAACATGGGGTCTCAAAGCCCGTTTAGTCGGTGAAAATCGTGTTAGTAGTAGTCATCGATAGGACAATGGGTTATTTGAGGGGAATAGCCTAATAAATGCGATGATTTTGGACACTGTGTTAGGGTTGAACAATCCTGCGAGTACACAGATTTTCTACTACTTCCTCAATTGTTGCAGGGAGTACCAGTAATTGAGCATCAGAATGTGGGGTCCCTGCATGATGGTTCACAAATCCCATTTTCGATTCAGATGCGTAACCACGTCCATACTTCATATCACGAGAACGAGACTGGACACAGACAACCCTTTACTAGGCTTCCACGTTCCCGGACCTCAATCATTTGCATTTCTTCCTCTGGAGCCACCTGGAATCGTTTGTGCATTAAAAGCCGATGGCTTCAGTGGAGAATCTCGTTGCGTGGATCGTCGTCGCTTCAGCTGAAATTGTCAGCCTACCGGATTTACTTGAACTTGTTCGACAGTCCTTGATTCGCAGAGTTTGCTGTGCTATGACCTACGCTATCGGAACTTGGAACAATTACCGTTTGAATCCATTTCAGTTATATATTTTTGACGTCGAACTGTGATGCAATATTCGTATTTTAAGCATGCTTTACGCTTAATAAATGTATTTTTATTTCCCCGTTTGATTCCATTCGACATCATACCCTTCATAACTGAAGTGGGAATGCAACGACTAAACGTGGTTTATTACCCCATGTTTGATCGTGATTTGTAGCCCCCATGCACATTACTCTCCCACTTTCTTAATTTGCAGGTCGAATGCGGAAATGTTCTGTAAAAATTACTTTTAATACAATTAAATTATTTTTAATATTAGTTATTAAGTTAAATATTAAAAGGAAATGTGAACATTATATGCTGAAAAAAAATTAAACGAGAAAATGAAGATGACGTCGAAATTCCTTCCAAATAGTTGCTGCTGTTTTTTAAATTCCTTTTATACGAACTATTAAGTGACGCGACACGTTTCTCGTTCATGTTTTATACACATATTTAGCAGTGACAGGAAATAATTGAGTTGTTCAATATGGTTCTTAAAAGTAGCAATTTAGGATTTTTTTTGTCAATTAGTCTTGTCAAAAGTAACATTCTCTCTCACTAGTATTGTAAAAAAATAGTAAAAATTGTTAATGGATATTACATATATTTTCTAACTTTTTAAAAATTATTATTCTGTTGTTGTTTTTTCAATGAATGCATATCTCAATATAATTCATAGATCTAAGAGTTTTCAATACTTTCAACGAGTCACTCGAAAGTTCCGTCGATAAAAATTTGAATTAACAAAAAGCTACCAGCGATAACAGTGCTGCAGAACTTTTCGAAAAAGAAATATATATATATACTATCCCAACATTGCACCTAGCTTTTTCACATAATGTAAACAATTAAAGTACATCAACTTTTCTCAAGTATAGAAGACTTGTATACTTGAGAGAAATAGTATATAAGAAATAGTATATTCAAGTATAGAAGACTTGTATATATTTTGTATTAGATGTTCAAATGTATTTAAAGGCATTTATATGATATTTTGTTTAGTTTTGTCATACATTTTTACTTTTCGCAAACACTGAAAAGTCTAAAAAACGTCAATGGGCATTCACTATCTCAACTGACAGGTACTTTCGTCTCTCTTTCGGGACAAAGCTACTGTTCTAGCTGCCAAACAAACGAAGAAACTAGTCCTAGCTGAAACGAAAAAAAATTGGTCACTGGTTGATCCATCTTAATTATGTTTTATACGTGACAAGGAAACTATTTCTTGAAGCCTGTAATTTACTTTTTGGTTTTAAACTTGTTTCTGGAAGAACATAACAAATACTTATAATAAGATACTTATTTTGTACTATAATACAATTATTTTTCATTATCGATTGTTTCTCACATGGACTATTATTTTTCATGCTCTAGATTAGGCAGACCAGATAATCATTTCTGTATCTGCACGGTCAATGAAGAACGAAATATTGTCTACCCAAAAGCATTCTAAAATTAGAGTTTTGCTCTCATAGACTCCAGAGTAGAGTCATTTTATAAAATTTGGATATATTTTATTTGTTTAATACAGTTTTTTGATTTAAATCAATGTAGTAATTTCTTTCAGTATAAGACTGCTCCTCATTGATATGTTTTTGATTACTTTATGAACCTATTTATGTACTTTGAAATTATTTTGGTGCTTGCGTATTGGTGCAATCAGTTCATGACGTCATATGAAATGAAGCACCTAGTTGCCAATTCATGTACGTCACATAAAAATCAGGGAGGCTAACTTGGAGAGTTATTAATTAAGTTGATGATTGTTGAAACAATAATACTCAAGTAACCTTTATTTTATTTGTTTGAATTCTTGTGTATTATTATTTACTTTTGTAAGCCTAATGATATACATACTTGAGGGTGGACCAGTCTCTTTAGACTGACTGAGCAATAGCAACTGTAGCTGGGTGCAGCTAGTTATAAAATAAAATAAAATCTTGAGAAGACAAAAATGAAAAAAGGCACAATATTTTAACTAAATCAATATAAACAGTTTCGTACACAAACAATATATATGTACATATATATATATATATATATATATATTGCAAAATCATTATTTTGCCATTCGTATTTCACACAGACATCAAACGAAATTTTAAAAAATGTCAAAAACAGATAAAAAAACAACAAATATTTAAAAAAAAACCCACCGATTAATTTTACCAAAGACATCATGATGTCCAAAAAATTATTTGCGGTGCATAATCGTAGAAAAATGCACAAAAATATAAAAAAATATATAATGAATTAATTAAGGATTACTGAAGAGGAAGATAAAACAAGCTAAATAATACCCATAATATTAATTTCATATATAGGTACGCTACTCGTTTTTAACATGATTTTAAATCACGCCAAATTGGTGTGAGGAGGACAGTCTAATGTTACAGTAATGAACAGAATTAAAGGTATTTACGTATGATCGCAACCTTTTGGAGAGATTATAGGAAATGAAGAACATAATTGCCAATTCAGCACATACAAAATTGAGATTGCCAAAGTGGTGAGTTATCTTGAACGTTGTGTATTGTGCGAGAATACATAAGTGCGAAATTAAAATTAGTATTTTATATAAAAAATATCTAATTTATATATAAAGTATATATAAGTATATATAACTATCTAAGTATATATCTAGGGATATATATAAAGTATATATATCCCGAGCATTAAAATAAATTAAAAAATTAAGTACAATACTAACGTTTACTGACATAAAAAAAACTTAACTATCTTTATCAATGCGAAAGCATAATTTGAAAAAATAAGGTAGTTACGTATAACCGTAGTCTATTGGTGACGTTATATGAAATGAGGCACATGATTACCAATTCAGCGCATACATGACACACTAAAATGGGATTGCTAACTTGGCAAGTTAATTTGAGTGTTGGTGACTGTTGCGATAGTACATAAGTACCAACAATAATTACAATCTTTCTATCACCTGTTTCCTCAACAGGTATTTGTGCTTTTTTTTTTACTCGTTCTCTGATGACTATTCCAGTTTGATATGTAATAACTACCAACACTGATTTTGCTTGGCCAGTATGATGACCTGAGTTTGATTTTCTGCAAGGCAATTTTACGCACTGAAGCCGATTGTATACACTTGAAAAGGTTAAAATAAAAACTTATGAAATTGCAAAACAACTCTGAGTGGGCCATGTATCAAAATCTTTTTAGGGGCTCTTTTCAGATATGAGCGTCATTTTAGTGAATGTAGTAAGACGTATTGGGACCGCTGTATCTGGAGGACCTTGTATCATTGGTACGGCTGATACAACGGTAACTATGTCCCTGTAACTATGTCCCTATGCCCCTGAACATATTGGCGACTTTATATGAAATGACGCATCTGGTTGGCAATTCAACACATTCAACACATAGGCTGTTAGGGTTTCCAACTTGAGGAGGTATAATAGAGATGGTGATTGCTGCAATAATACTTAAGTATACCTTTCTTTTATTTTTTTCGAATTTTTGTGTATTATTATTTACTTCTGTAACCTTTATGGCATACTTTGTGGTGCACCACTCTTTTTATCCTGATTGAGCCACAGCAGGATGTGGTATAGCTGGTTATAGAATAAAATGGAATCTTAAAAAATATATCTAAAGTAAAATAAGGCTCAATATTTTGATTAAATCAATTTAAATAGTTTTATACAAACACAAAAAATATATATTAGAAAATCTTTATTTCGTACTTCAGAGAATCATTAATCAATTTTTTTTTAAAGAATGTCAGAAACAGGTAAAAAAATGTATTTAAGATCAATCCCGTCGATTTATTTAACCAAATTAAGACATCGCGAAGTGCAAGCAAAAAAAAAATCAAAAGTATTAAAATATATAAAAAAATCAAAATTATATATTGAATTAAAAAAGGATTACTGGAGAGAGAGAGAGAGAGAGAAAGATAAAATAGGCGCTACTAATATTCATGATATTAATTTCATACTATCTAAAGCAGATAACGAAAACAGGAATAAATATTAACGTTAATTGCAGTAAGAACTTAATTACCCTTATTACTACAAAGTTTTGATTTGTAAAATTAATTATAATCCTCACTTTACAAAGAAATAAATTCTGCATAAAATTACTGAAAAAGTAAATCGTAATTTGTAAGTAAAATACACACACATAGATATCCCACGATAACACTATCCGAATGAAGACAAAACTACAAAACAAAATTTTAGTTGTCAAAAATATGATCATTAAAAAATTCATTTATTTTAAAAATCTATCTTTATTATGTATAAAAAACAGAAAAATTCGATAAATATTCTAAACGATTAACATATCTATTGTAAAAATATGTAATAATCTTGAAAAAGAAAACTGTGTGTTAAGTATAAATTTTCACATTTAGTGAGATGTGACATCATATATATGGCGTCATAACACCGAAAAATCACTTAAAAATAAATTTTAAAAAATTTCAAAATAATTACGAATTAATAAGTGCATAAACACCCAACCGGATTCAAATGCAACGTTACGTCAAAATTTCAGAGGAAGTGATGAAACAGTTTTGGAGATTTGGAGCTTTGAACACAAATACACATTACATTTTTATTTATATAAATGTGTGTAGATGTGAGTGTGTGTGTGCTTTATGTATTTGTATTTTGAAAATCTTATTATGATCACACACACACACGTTTCCGAATCTTCCCCATTGTATAATTTTAATTACTGAATGTCTCCGTTTGCATACGAGCAATCGTATTTTATTCTGCACTTATTGTATTGGCTTATATGTTTGTTTCTTTTATCTTCTGATTCCCAATTGTGCTAGTATTCTTCTTCTTGCAAGTTCCTAACACTAATGATTGAGTATCGGCATACGTTTGTAAGCCGTGTGTTATACTTGACGGAAAGCAAGAAATCTCCCTTCAGCAGGAATGGCGAACCATTGATGGCACACGGCACAATATTTTTGTACCACCAATGACCAAGATGGTATGCATTTTATTTCGAAGTCACCATGAAGTATTACAAACAAACGCGAGTGATATGTCGCGAGGCGGCGGGAGCTCACTCGTTTGTTATATTCTTGCCCTAGTTACGCGTAGACTACAATTGATTATGATGTGTTAAGCTTTACTACGCATAGAATAGTCAACTTTATTGACACAGCTGTATTTTAAAGTCTCTATGTGTTATATTTAGGATTTTCAATTGTTATTTAACATGGCTAGTTAAGTAAAAGAACAAAAAGTGCAAGATAGTATGTGTAACAAATTCAAATTTAGTGGACTGAGAAATATGACATTATTAGTAAAGCTGGCAAAGCTGTGTGGATTTTATGTTCTGGAGTAGTAGTATGCAGAATAAAACGTCTATAAAACGGTGTTTTGAAACAAGTCACAGATCCTCTTCTGAAAAAAGTTAACAGTAGCAAAAATAATTAATTGCTTAGAAACCGTTTGACAGATGACTCCAATTCAGCATGTATTCAACAAAAGGTAATACCTAACAATCTGAATATAAGTTATTTGTCATCCATACACACAATCTGCAAGAGCAGAAGTCACACTAATGTTGTTTAAATTTGAATTGCACGCATAACTAAAACATTTATAAATAAACAGTGCAAGGGGTATTTTTTTGTAGTAAATAGAGTTTTGTGTTGTTAATATTCAGTTTTATTATTTTCCCAATAATCACAAGTCAAAATTATTTGACGACATGTCTATACCTCATTAAACACTTCTTTAGAAAAAAATGGCACGCTGATCCATAAAGGTTCACCACAACTGACCAAGAGTCTCAAAAAATATTATATACACACAAGCATTGCACTTATGCACAGTCATTCCTAATATTAAACAATGCGCATTCAAACCAATATATGATTCCGCGCTATTAATAATGACTACTCTTCAGGGTTAAACACTTCACAATTCACTAGAGCGTGTTAAATGTTGCCTACAATTGAAATCCAATTAGACATCCACTCAATTCTAAATCCCTGGGCGTTTCATGGGAACAAGCTGGCGATATCTATCCGATTCAACAGGCCGAATCTTGTCAAACGGTGTAATTGATGTATGAAATTCATGTCCATACACGGAGCGAAATGGTCGAGTTAGAGGCTCCATCAATATATTCTCCATCCACTCTTCAGCCTTGATCGCTCAGCTTAGATATTGTCATAAGTCAGGCTGTATTGAATGATGCATTAAAGTGCGATATTTTAAAGTCTTGATAAATCGTATTGATTATTGAAAAATTATATATATGTAAATTAAACAGCCAATTAATAATGAAGTAATAATATTGTTAAATTATTAAACGGAGTTAAATAATCCAGTGAAATGTGTCTTATATTATTCACTAAGCATTACAGAAATAAACTACGATTACCTAATTATTATTTAGTTTCTAAGCAAATGTCTGTTTTAATTCAATTCCGGCTTCAATATGTTGATACTAAATAAATTTCTATAACACTGTAATAGTAATTTGCATGAGATATTTACACAGGGATTCTAAACTCATGAAGCAAACTTTGAAGAGTGGTAGGTCTCACTAAAACAGAAGAATTTTGTAAGGCACATATGGGTAATATTGCAACTTGAGGCACGCATAGAAAAATAACATACTGTTCATTAGCGGCATCCTTAACGAGTGATTCCGTACAGAAAATGTTAAGACACATTTAGAAATTTCGTTCACCAAAAGCCCAATAGTAAAACTCTCCAAACAGTTGGTTGGCTGTTATGCAGATGATGTGATACTTGTACCGGGAGTTTAATCCACATGGTCCAAGATGACTTCTTCAAGGTGTATATGTCGATCAGTACAAAGTCGATGTTCTTTATCTACCCCTTCCATCAGTACTGGGGGGATAAATGTACCATTTTCACACAGGTGTCGATATAATCGTTGAAACATTTTGTGGTTCGACATGTACCTACTTGGAAATCATTCCTGATACAGACGCGCGTAGCAGTACTCTTCCGTTTTTATTAACAGTACCCTACATTAGATGCAGGCTAGCCTTTTTCAGTGATTGTAAAATTCACCCATAACGAACGAAATCCCATGCGCAAATACCGATTTTGGTGGTGCAACAAATCACTGGCCTTCCCGCTTAATTGCCTTCAACTATATATCACCAATATTGTCAGCCATTCAATGTATAAATGTCGCCAAGCATGAATGACTGTTGGTAGATGCAATGAGGTCAATTCATATGGCGTCGTAGTCACATGATAGTGAAAGCCACGTGATTCTAGCCAATCTATTCAAAAGCTCATGTGACGTCATAGTCACACGATAAAAACTATCTTGTGTTTCCAACTAATCAGTTCACGCGCTCCGGAGTTGCCAAGTTTTGCTCTTTGCAGAAACTTTCTCTTAAGGTATCTGACTACGTTCGGAACCGTAATTTTAAAAAAGCGCATAAATGGATAATTTTCATGATATTTAGTGTCACTTAGATTAGAATATACATACCAAATTGTTTAAAGGACATTTTAACAAAAAATATTTAATTACAATATTACGGCAAAAAAATAACTTAGAATAACCTTTTTTCAAAATGTTCTGTTTTTGTGAAAAATGCTTTTATTATAATAATATTTTGCCGGTATATAGCTCAGACCTCTGACCACTATACAGAGGCAGGCTCAACTATGATTTTGAAAAATTCACATTATTTTCAGAGTTACAAACAATTGAAATAATCATCGGCGTTTTTTTCTTAAAATTTATCCCCTCTGTTGTAAAACATGGAAAAACCCACTTCTAAGTTATATATTTCACAAAATCTAGTTGAGTCTCTGTACAGAGGTTCGAGCTATATACAGGCAAAATATTTTTATAATAGAAGCATTTTTCACAAAAGGGAAATAATTTGAAAATTGGTCATTCTAGGTTCATTTTTTGTCAAAATATTGAGCTTAAATAATTTTTTATTGTAATACTATTCTTAAAAGAATTTTATATACATTTTCTAGAATCTAAGTGACACTAAATATTATAAATATTATCGATTTATACGCTTTTGCAAAATTACGGTTCCGAACGTAGTCGAATACCTTAAAAAGTACATATGTATACAAAATGCATTTTATTTAAGAGTATAAACATACAACAGGACTTTCTTTTTAATTTTAAAAAATATTTTTGAAGAATTTTTTTCTCTAACATTTAAACATTTTTACCCAAATATTAAATTTCAAATTTTATCTGAGTTTTACAAATAGAAAAATTACAATTAGTTTAATGCTTGTTTTGAATTCAATGGAAAACACATGTTTGTTTTTATCATGTGACTTCATAAATTGAACCCACTTCTAAAACTATTTTAACATTTTTTTTTTTTACGAAATCACTCGTTAAGCAAGATGATAATGAATATTTTATTTATCCATTAATGTTTTTTTTTATTCTTGTGCCTCCCATATATTGCTCACAAAAATTATTTGTCTTAGTCCAGTCTATCCCCCTCGTCAAAATTTGTCCCATGATTTTAGAATCATCCTATATATACGTATATATGCTAGAATCTTCCAAGTACAGTACATACAAGAAATTTTAGGTCAGAGAAGTTAAATTTCTTTTATTCTTTAGCTCATGAGTCCGTTATAGCCTAAGTGGTTATTATGGTCACGAAGTCGTAGCCGTTATGCCATGAGTTAGAGCTGTAGTGGCACTGAACACCTAGTATGTGTATGGGCTGATACACGTTAAATCTGTAGATGATAAAAGTTCTTTTTTTATTCTTGACGTGGTATGAATATTCGGTGAGGGGACCTTCACTTAACCAAGGCTCAAAATCGCAAATAGCCCTAATGTTGCTTTATAGTGCCACGTTAAAAAATCCATTCTCTTTTGTTTAATATTGAAAAAAAAATAGTTTTTTTGAATGTACATGTAACATAATATTAACTTTAAGAATAGATACATGCCATTAGTTCTTTATTCAATATTCCACAATGCCTTTACTGACGTATAAACAAGTAATATAAAAAAATTAACTCAATTCCTACTTTGAATGAGTGAATAGTAAGTATTTTACTAGCGATTGAAAATTTAAGCAATATATATGTAAGGATAATTAAATTAGATTAATAATTAAATTCCCTATCTAGCAGTTAACTCATATTTTTTATTTCATCTTCAAGTATCAAACTAGTCAGCCATTTGTTTCTTTCGAACATATGGCATAGCCAATAAACGTTTCTAATTCCAGATCGTTAGATTTGATTTAATAGTCCTATATGTCAGCATAAACTTCCCCAGCATACTTACCCCATCGGTGTTTTAAGTGCTAACCCCCCTCCACTTAAAAAATTTGTGGCATGTTTTTCCTCCCTGCTCTTAGCGTCAGAAGAGATGTACTAATTCTAGAATAAAGACATTTTTAAAAACTAAGTCTGATTCTGGCTCATATATATATATAGGGAGAGAGTGAACTAATATTAGAAATTAAAAAAAGAGCCTTATTTGTCTGTATTGTTGTCACAATGCACACTCGGTATTTCTAGTTTGGCTGAAAAACTGGTTTTCGACATTAAATTTTGTCATTATTTTAACAGTTACATTGTTGTAACAATGGAGATGAAACTAAGTTGATGTCGAAAACCAGTAGTTAATTTAGCTAATTAAATTTAAATAATGAATTAATATTTGAAAAAACTGAATTATCATCAAGTGTCATCCACTACAAGTTTAAAAAAATGTATTTGAACTTGAGTGGAGGAAAATAATGCTTTTTATTAACAATCGAAAATTTGAACAAGATATATATAGAGAGAGATAGAGAGTGTGTGATTTACTAGTAGTAATTGAAAAATGAAATATGAATTCGTTTTTGAACGTTTGCTGAATTTTTAGAGATTTATCGCTTTATGAGGTTTACCCGTACAACATACGAGCTAGTATAAGTTGGCTGCAACTGGTTTGCCCGTACCTTGAAAGGGCACTTATATTTTCTTTCTTTCCCTGATTTGCAAGTGTTTATAATTCTTATAGTGATATTTTTAATGCTATTGCTTTAAAAAAAATGTAAGTGGAAATGCTTTTCATCTAGCGAATTTTTTGTGGTGAAAAAGATAATTTTCCCTTGATGAATGCAAGGAATTTAGATCCTTAAAATTTTTGTCCTACTGTATGCAATGCTTTTGAATTCAGACCGGCGATTTTTTAAATTATGGGTAACATAAATAAGAAAAACCCTTTTTTTGTGGAAGGATGAAATAAATATGGATACAGATTCAGAACTGTAAGCTGATTTTACCTGGATTATTCTTCATAGGAACACAAACACACAAAAACATCAACATCTTAAAAAGGTTCGAACATAAAAGTGTTTTAAATATGTTTTGGAACAAATATTTAAGTGGAAGATATTTTAACGTATGCGGCAACAAAAACAAATTATAGAATCGAAATAAAGACAGAATGTGGAATGCAACTGCAGACGGATTAAGCAGAGCAAGACTTAGCTATTTTGCTAAAAAAAAATGCGAGTATGTATACAGGGTGGACCAAATAAGATGTACCAATGTTAAACACAAACAACTTTTATATGTTTCGATATAATTATTTTTTCTTTGTGTAGTGTAACGAACTCTAGACCTCTTCTAAAACTGTAGGTGGTAACGCGGACTGATCCGAAGCACTGCGCATGCGCGAGTGCCAAGCTAGAGTCAGTCGATGTTTACCTCTGGACGAGAGCAGTCGATTCTGCGGGCTCCGCCAGTGAGCGCAGTGTGGAGATTTGGAGATGGTGATTTCCTCTCGACGAGAGAGGCCAAGATTTGTGTGCTCCATCCGTGAGCGTGTAGAAATTTAGAAAGTGTGTGATTTCCTTTCAACAAGAGAGATTGTATTTTTAGCTCCATCAGCGAGCGTATATAAGGGATTATCTCTCTACAAATCTCAACACTCGGAATATTAATGATTTTCACTTAAAGCGTGTATATAATGTAAATTATTTAATGTCTGTGGACTGTCCTGTGTGCTTGGAAATTAAATCTTCAAAATGCCAACTAAGTGTCATCACTTATATGCTTCGGACGTTGCAGTAGGTTATATAATTGAATTCTTGGAAATTTATTATAGAACCATACAGTACAAAAACTGCGCTAAAATTATCTATTTTTTTATATTCTTGTCAACGTCCAATTGTTATGACGCAACGTAAATATCGGCGATATTTTAATTCAAGGTTAGCTCCAACACCCTTCGTGATAACGAGTTTGGTCGGTCGTTTTGAGGAACTGGGTTCAGTGGTGATCATTGAAATATTTGCAATAAAGACAATGTGAAAACTATGCGGCAAAGTGTTGCAGATGATCCATTTATCTCAACTCGCCGTCGTTTCAGCCGAATGGTCATTTCCAGAAGGAAATTGCGCTGAATTTTAAAGTTGGATTTTAAGATGTACCCATTCAAAATTCAAATTGTGCAACCACAAGACCAACTGATGCATGAAATTTTTGATGAGCGTCTGATTTCAAAAAAATTCAGATTTTCCTTCGCCACCTCGTTCACCAGATTTAACAGCACCTATGTATGTTAATAAACCAGAGACTATTAGACAGCTGAAGCAGAATTTTCTAGACGAAATACTCAGCCTTCAACCTGAAACATTACGCGGTATATTAGAAAACGCATTAAGAAGAGCCAATGTCTGTATCGAGAAAAATGGTGGACATTTTTCTGATGCCATATTTCATACATAATTTCCATGAAATATATTTAATGTATAAATAATTTAATCACAATAAATCATTATTACAAGTGTTTTCCGAGTTTAACATTAGTAGGCCTTATTTGGTCCTCTCTGTATCTATAAGAAAACATCATCCCTTTGTGTAAATTTAGTAACATAAGTTAGGAAGAATATTTTCGAAAGATTACACATTTTTTTTTATAATCAAAGCAACCTTAGTTAAATTACGATAAAATTAATTAATACACACACAAAGGGAGTGCTTTTTTTAATTTTATAAAATGAACGTTTTATTTAACATCCAAGTCTTAATCCAGGGTTTCTCAAAATGTAGGGCACGCCCACCTAGGGGGCGCGATAACCTTACGAGGGGGGTGCGGGCATATCGAAAATAAAATATTTTAAAAATAATTAATTTACTTATTAGAATGAATTAAAACAAAATACTTTCAGATATAATAAGAAATGCACTTTTACTCTGATATAATTTATAGGAGATACAAGTCATTAAAAATAAACACTTCATCAATACCTATAATTAGCTATCTTTGATCCTATAACCAAATTAAAAAAAATTGATTTGATTTTCTGTAATCCCATGATGAGAGATTTTTTATTGCGTGTATTCTTATTAAATCTAAAATACTACTCTTTCAGAGAAAAAAAAAATCCCAGACCCAGAATCGATAACATTTAGGAACATAAAAAATTCATCACTGTGATTATTTTTGAAATACTGCACAATATAGCTGTATTCTGGTTTTGCTGATAATCCGTTTGACCTTCTAAGTTATTGGTACAGTTTGTTATGACCCCTCTCTTATGTGTTTGTTTCTCATTTAGTGAAGTTGTAAGTAATGTATTTCTCGGTTGCGTTTTTTTCCATGCAAAAGAGTTTTATGATATTTGGAAAACACCGGAGAGCAATTTGAAGGATTACTTGGCCAAGACTTATTTTTATGAGTATTCTCTAACATATAAAGCATAATGAAAAACGTTTTGAACAATTGTTTCAGCAGTAACATACATATTATCATAATTAATACACTTTTAACTCGGAAGTGATCACGCCAGACACACACAGATCACAAAATCGTTAATTCTGGGAAAACTGTTTATTTGTTACCAAAGAAAAATTGAAAAGCCCTTAAAAGTGGGTGTTTATTTTCTCTTAATTAAATTATTCACTGTAATTATGATTTGTATCGTGTACAATAAAATAATTGTATTAAAAAAAGGATTGGGGTGACTCAATCACCCCGCGTGACCTTTAACGCAAGTATCGAGTGTGTGTCTTCCCCCGGGATAAAACATTTTAATGTATTCTCGCTTTAAGTATTAAAAATAACGCTGTTATTATTCATTGGAATTTTATATTATTTTTCATTTTTTAACATTAATTCCCTGTGAGGCTTAAAATTACAGTTCGCTTAAAACTAATTATAATATGAGCATTCATTTTAAAATATCATTTTACATTTTCGTACACATTGTGGAGCATTTGGATTTACTCTCCTGACAATTCAGCTATTTATCGAGAATGTTTTAGTTTTTTTTACAAAATGAACTCATTCGAAGGGTACTATAGACTGTATAATTTTAATGTATCAGTGCTGCACAATTTATTTTATAACTAATTTTATTAATCCTTAATTAAAAGCAAGTTTAATAAGTATTAGTGGCTTCCATGGAATTGTCTTGCAGAGGATTTCAAAATTCGAGAAAGAAAAATAAAATATATATTACTTAAAGTTACATAAATAAAATTTAATATACTTATCTTATTAATTTGTACGGTTTATACTTAAAATCATTTTGCAGTTTTAGCGTCAAAGTGCATTATTAATGCGTTCAATACATTATTATTGTATAAGGGGGGGAGCACGATAAAAATTTATGATTGAAAAGTGGGTCGCCAGTATTCAAAGTTTGAGAAGCACTGTTTTAATGAACAACAAACTTCGGATACAATTAAATTCGTACAATTTAGTTGTAACAATTGGATTAATTATTACCTTCAACCAGAAGCATTAGGTGGTGTAGTGAAAATGCGTTAAGAAGAGTAAATCTCTGTATCGAGAAAAATGGTGGACATTTATCTAGTGTCATATATATATATATATATATATATATATATATACATATATATATATATATATAAATACATATATATATATATAAAAATATATAAATATATATATATACATATATATATATATAAAAATATATAAATATATATATATATATATATACATATATATATATATGTATATATAAATATATAAATATATATATATATATATATATATAAATATATAAATATATATATATATATATATATATATATAAATATATATATTTATATATATATATATATATATATATATATATATATATATATATATATAAAATATATAAATATATAAATATATATGTAAATATATATATATATATATATATATATATATAAATATATAAATATATAAATATATAAATATATATGTAAATATATATATATATATATATATATATATATATATAATACATATATATAAATATATATATGACAGGCCATGCTGGTAAAAATAAAGGGGCATCATCTTCATAATATATATCAATACATATGTAAATATATATATGTGCGAGGAGACACCAGCCATAAAAACATTGCTCGCGCCCCATATTGTTTACTCAATATAAAGAGTTCGCTCTATATATATATATGTCAAGTTTGAAAAGTTTAGATTCAAAATTAAGGAAGTAATAAATGAAAATAGAGCGAACTCTTTACCATCGCGTAAGGATTTGTGGGTAAATAAGCCTGTTAAAAGGTTCAAAGAGCGCTGACGAAGGCGAACGCATACTAGAATCTAAAAAAGGGCAAATTACTGGTTTAAAGTCGCTCCCCAATTCTGACTGATTGGAGATTTAGATTTCCTTCGGAAATCAGGCGCTCCATCCACCCTCCAACACCATACTAGAAAAGGTTTGGCTGGTGTCTCCTCGCTGCGATGTTGTTTTTTATACAACCCGGTTGCGCGGCAAAAGGTCCGCCATGTTAGATTATATATGATGAAAGCGTAATAAAGGAATATTGTAAATATGATGCCCTCCTCATTTTACCAGCCGGCCTGGGGCCTGTCAAGAGCCGGTAGGATGAATTAAAGAACCGAAAAATATGCCACGAAACCAAACGAATTAACTTCAATTTTTTTTTTTCGAACGAGTGACTGCATTGAAAACGATACTACCATGGAGGAGGACTCTTTCCGGCAGGAATCACCAGTCAACACATCCAAAGAACCCTTCTTTTTTCCTGAATTTGACTTTAATAAGTTTAGCAGTTTTAAAAGTTTTCTTGACAGTTTTGATCAACAATGTTTGGAATATCAAAAAGACGAACAATGGAAGAAGCAAAATATTCCTAGATATCTCACGGGAGTCTATTTAAAATTTTGGTATGAAAACCAATTATTTGAAAAGTCTTACCAAGAAAGCAAAGAATTATTAATGACGGTGTTCGATGCGACGAAACAAGAGGATATTCGAAAATTTCAAAAGCTAAAATTAAACGACACTAAAGAATTAATTTCCTTTTTTACGGAAAAACTTTCGTTGGGGAAGAAACTAAATTATGATGACAGTTCAATTGTGGAACATATGACATTATCCAGTCCCATTCAATATCAAAAGTTCCTAGTTATCAAGATGATTTCGACACCATGCGAATGGATCTCAACCATGCGACAATTAATCGCAGTAACACCGGACAGCGCAGACCGAAAACCGGTAGATACTGGAAGTTATACCCGATGGAATCACGCATACGGTAGTGTACACAGAGGAACTGATCCACGGAACCGATTCCAATCAAGAGGAAATCATGGACAGCCACATCAATCTCACATGATGAGAGTCAGTGGGAGGCAACAGTTTAACAGTCAACCTAGGCAGTTTGTACAACAGAATCGACATAATTTTCACTCACCCAGAAATGACGAAAATAACCAGAGGCAAGGATGACAACTAATTATTGATTCAATGGTATGTTCCAAGCACTTTTGTACTCTAATTGACACAGGAAGCAATGTGTCATTAATTCCAATAAATTTATCTAAACAATTAAAAAACATTAAAATTTTAAAAAATAATAATGTAAAAATAAATCAAACTTGTGGGACTATTCATCCCAAAGGTATAATTAAAATTTATATGAATATTGGATGTATATCTAAGCAAATAGATTTGTTTGTAATTGATACTAAATTGCCTTATATTATTTTAGGACTTGAATATTTACATTTATTTAAGCTTGACATTAGTATTCGTAACATGTGTATTTTTCAATGTGGTAAAAATTTAAGTAATATTAAATTTGTAAATAAGTGCATTGGTGAGTTGAGAACATATCATGGGACATATTGTAAAAATCTTAATAATGATCAAAATATGAACTACTATAATGCGAATAATGAAGATAATATTAACGTTAAGAATAATAAAGGTTTAGATCAAGTACCAGACAGCCCTGAAGCTGATCTGAAAAGATTGTTTAACCCAGCCATGGTTGTTGAGGACACAGTACCAAAACAGACTAGCGAGCAATGGGAAGATTTAACGCAACTTCTTGACAAATTTCAAACCATATTTTCACAAAATAAGTATGATGTAGGTTGTATGAATTTAGAGAGCCACAAAGAATTCATTTAATCTCAGACCTTCCTATAAGTTTACGCCCTTATAGAAACAGTCAATAAGAATCTAAAGAAATACAAACACATATGGAAGAATTGTTAAAAGCAGGTTTTATTAGACCCTCCCATAGCCCATATGCTGCCCCTGTAACTTTAGCATACAAAAAGGATGAAGGGAAAAGATCAAGATTATGAATCGATTATAGAAAACTAAATGAAATCACACGTAAAGATTCCACCCCTGTACCTCTGATAAACTTTGTAATTGATAATTTAACTCATGCTAAATTTTTTTCTACGCTCGACTTAACAAGTGGTTATTGGCACATTAAAATTCATGAAAAAGACGCAGAGAAACTGGCTTTCACAATTAATTTTGGACTCTATGAATGGTTAAGACTTCCATTTGGCTGGAAAAATTCCCCAGCTCTTTTCCAAAGAACTATAAGACAAATTTTACAAAAATATCAGTTAACTTTTGCTTTAAACTATTTTGATGATATAATAATTTTCTCACAATCTTGGGAAGAGCATTTAACTCATTTAGATACAATATTTCAAATTTGTAAAAAAGAAAACAATAAACTTATAAAATCAAAATGTCAGTTTGCACAGGAAAAAATAAAATTTTTAGGATATGAAATAACACAAGGTCATTATTCCCCAAGTAATCCAAATATTGAAACAATAAGAAAATTAGCACCACCTAAAGATGTGAAAGAACTCCAAAGATTTCTTGGTTCCATCAATGTTTAACAAAAATTTATTAAAGATTATGCAAAACTTAGAGTACCATTAAATAAATTACTTAAAAAAGACGCAATTTGGAATTGGTCACATGAATGTCAAGAAGCTTATCAAAAGTTAAAGAATTGTTTAATATCAAAACCTATCCTTAAATTATACAACTCACAATATCCATGTCATGTGTTTTGTGATTCAAGCCAGGATTCAATAGGCGTATTCTTGAAACAACAACACCCAGATGGAACACTTTACCCCATAGCTTATCACTCGAGACAATTACTTAAACATGAAAAAATTATACAATTTCAGAAAAAGAGTGTTTAGCAATTATAGATGCCTTAGATAAATTCCACTTGTACCTACATGGATCCAAATTCACAATACCTACTGATCATGCTGCTTTACAATGGCTTAAAAGTGTAAAACATTTAACTGGACGTTTATTTCGGTGGAGTTTAAAACTTTCTCAGTATGAATATTCGATAGTTTATATAAAAGGTAAATTAAATGTTGAAGCAGACATGTTGTCGAGGAGCCCTGTATGCCATTATATATCACCCATTTGTCATTTTTTAAATACTGATGAAATTATTAAATACCAAAATTCAGACAACATTAATGATCCAAAATATATAAAAATTAATGATGTATTAACAGTTAAGAAAAAGAATTTAATTAAAATTGTAGTACCGTTATCTTTGAGAGAAAAATTAATTACAACTGCACATGAACAATTTGGTCACCCAGGTGTAAAAAAGATGTTAAAATTAATTTCCCCAATTTACTACTGGAAAGACATTATATTAGAGATTTCAAATTTTGTTAAATGTTGTGAAACATGTCAAATGAATAAAACGTCTACACAAAAAAAGTATGGATTATTGGAAGAAATTCCTGTAGCAGAAGAACCATTTGAAATGATTTCACTAGACACTGTAGGAGGATTTAATTATCATAATTCACAAAAGAAATACCTGCATATTGTTCTGGATCATGCTACCAGATATGCTTGAACATTTCCATCCAAAAGTGTCACTTCTGAAACTTATACAAATGGCTTAAAACAAATTTTTTTTATTCAATGCCCAAAACAACTTTTAAGTGATGGAAATGCTGCATTTACTTTATCTAAATTTAAGAAATTCTTAAAACATCATAATATTAGACAATTACTAACTTCAGCAAATAGACCACAATGCAATGGAAAGAATGAAAGAGTTAATCAGACATTAGTAGCAAAATTAAGATGTAAAGTTAATTCAACTACAAAAACTCCTTGGACAAAATTATTAGAACAAGTTACATATGAATACAATAACTCGCCACATGATGTTACTGGCTTTCCACCTGCATATTTAATGTTTGGAACTTTGCCATATGATTCGCCATTACCTAATCAAGTAAAATTAAACTATCCACCTATACAATAAGCTAGACAAATTGCAGTAAACAGAACAATTAAGCATCATAAGATAAATAAACAAAGGTATGATAAATGTTATGTTGATGAAAATTGTTGGAGATTTAGTCTTATATCAAAATTTCTCATACCCTAATTCAAGTAAACTTCCATCTCCTTATAATGGTCCTTTTAAAGTTGTCAGGAAACTCTCAAATGTTACTTATGAAATAGATAAACCAAATCAATATACATGAAAATTAACAGATATTGTTCATTCTACAAGATTAAAACCATTTCATTCAAAATCCAATTTCCAATTATGCTAAATTCTTATTTATATTTGTTATAGAGTTTGTTTTCTCAAACATTGGGGGGAAGAAGTACATTGTAATTTTAAAAGAAGTGCATTGTTATTTTAAAAAAAATAACTGAATTATGGACTGTATGAAAACATTGTGATGAGGTCATTTTACGATACATTGTGTTATAATAATTTCATTGTGATTATTTGTGATAAGTATATTCTGAAAGTTAAAATATAGTATGTAATGTTATGAAGATTTTATTATGGTTGTATGTTTTTGAAATGAGTTGATTTGAGTAGAGATTCTAATAATAATAAACAATGAATTGTGAAATAAACAATAATTGGATGATGAACATGGAACTATGATTTTCCAAGACAGGACTGTATGAAACATTACATTACATTGATTGAACTTTTACCTGTACTTGATATATCTGAAATACCCTTATTTTTTTGCATTTTATATTTCTAGTGATATTTTGATATAATGTTGATGTTGTGTTTAGTTTGATAAATTTCTGTGTTATAGTTATGTACTCTTTTTTTTTTTTTCTGTTTTTGGGAGCTCCTAAACTCATTTTGCTGTTACTTATTTTATATCTATTCTTTGTATGTACTTACTTTACCATTATTCCTAAAATCATGTTGCTGTTAGTTACTCCATATATGTCCTTTTTTATGTATTTACTTTACCATTATTCCTAAACTCATTTTGCTGTTACTGATTTTATATCTATTCTTTGTATGTATTTACTTTACCATTATTCCTAAAATCATGTTATTTACTTTATACCTATTCTTTCGTATTTATGTACTCATTATTCCAACATTCAATACCATTTTGAAGTACTTGTAACTTTTCAACATTTATCACTTTATTAACATTGTTTACTATTGGTGCACATTTAGTGAGAATTTCACTTGATCTTATGTTATGTTGTTTAGCACTACTATAATTTTGAATGTCTAATGTGAACTATTTTTATCTTATGTTGTTTTTTCTTAACCTCATTATTATTATAGTCATAGTGGAAGTATTAGATGTGTGATATTTTTCAGAAAACAATTCTATGTAACACAAAGTTTTATACCAAATTTTTGATACTTTGTTATTCATTATTGCTATTTTTTCTGTACATGTTAGGATTCACCAGCCCACTCTTTTACACAATTATTATATCTTCTAGATTATTATTTCATTTGGGGAATTTGATATCATTGAAATATATTTTTCCCTGGGGACTTGCCAGTCAGAATTGGCCAATCTGGCTGTGCCAGCCTTCAGCGGAGGGGGGAAATTTGTCATGTTTGAAAAGTTTAGATTCAAAATTAAGGAAGTAATAAATGAAAATAGAGCGAACTCTTTACCATCGCGTAAGGATTTGTGGGTAAATAAGCCTGTTAAGAGGTGCAACGAGTGCTGACGAAGGTGAACGCACACTAGAAAAGGTTTGGCTGGTGTCTCCTCGCTGCGATGTTGTTTTTTATACCACCCGGTTGCGCGGCAAAAGGTCCGCCATGTTAGATTATATATGATGAAAGCGTAATAAAGGAATAATATTGTAAAGATGATGCCCTCCTCATTTTACC
>BMAU01007250.1:0-40528 GCA_019973935.1 Trichonephila clavipes | reverse complement strand
AAAAAAAATCTTGGTTATATTTCAATCAATGGTTTCTTCACATATTAAATTTGAAAGGAAAAAGGCTTCCTGCAGTAAGTAAAAAATGAAAAAAGACCACACAAACTTTATCTTTAGGGTTAAGCTTAAACACAGGCACCATTAAGAAAAGTGAAGTCTCTGATCCTATAAGCATATCCGTTGACTGGAAGATTCATAGCATCAAAAATAGGAATTAATCTTGAAACTGTAATTAAAATCTTTGTTAAGGATTTATGTTAAAGCAGAAGTTGGAAACTAAAGCTCATCCTTTAAAACCATACGTTAAAAATGATATTGTAGAAAAACCTTTGTAAGAAACACCTAGCTGCTTGAAAATGAAAAACAAAAAATATCTGATGAGGTAATGGCCTATTTAAGTAACTGTAAGAAAGAATACATCACTTCATATTGTTTACCAACAGGGAATGATTGTATAGAATAGTTGGCAGTGAACTGTAAAGTTCGAAGGATTCATGATAGTTGCAAGACTTATCAACAACGGCAAATTAAAAATAGTAAAATAAGTCTCCAATAAAGCCAAAATCACCCACTCTACTATCAGGAAGCAGAAAGCTTTAAAATCAATTCTCTTTCAAAGAAGAGATCCAACTTTATATGAAAAGGGCATTGCTAAATTTGAGCTTCGTTTGACTAAGCCTCTAAACACAAGTCTAAGTCAACTGCTGCTTATCAGGTAAATGAAGCAAACCGAAAACAGGAATAATAATGTGATGAGATGAAATTACATGTAAAATCCCCTACAATTCTGCAATGACTTTTGTGCTTTTGATTTATTTGTGCCAGCCTTAGAAAACGGCATCCATGAAAACTGAACGGATTCTTGAAAATTAAGTTAAAGTGAAATGGAGTCAAATTCTGTATGGCAGTACTGGGAAGAAAGTTTATTTTCGAGATAGAGCTAATGCCGAGATTCATGGCTATCAGATAAAATCAAATGTTCACAAAAATACTGCATTTATTGGATAAAAAAGTAAGTATTAAAATTGTTTCATAAATTGAAAACGACCTTCTTCTGTGCAAACGCCTTTTATAGACCTCGCTGCTTATGGTGCTTCGCTATCTTATTTGTGTTACTATTTGCTTACATTCTGAGTATATTTGAAATGTTACAGCAGAAATTTTCCATAGGAGAAATGAAAGATAGACTTTATAAAACTTGTTTTACCCTTATGCCGGTTAAGTGACGTGGGAAGCTGGTTTGTCGCTGGCTCATACCTAAGGTTGCGGGTTCGAACCCGGCCAGGCCGGTGGATTTCATGATGAAAAATCGACAGTGTCATGTCGTATGTAAAAATCCCTACAGTGTCCGTTTTGATTGGGGTGATCTCAGCAAAATTAAATCCAGCAATGGATTTGCATCTTTTTTAAAAAGCTCCTCAGATGCTCCCTTCTGTGGAGGTGCTCTGTCACACTAAAGAAACACGAGCTGGAAGCGTGGTAGTGACAAACCATTGGTAAACACTAATCCTCAGCCCATTAGAAATTGTGTTTAACCCCAATTACTATCCTTAGTTAGAAAAATTTTCTGAGAATATGGTAGTATTTAGATATTCTTCTCTAGTCGATCCACTTTCTTATATTATTACTTCTCTTGTTAAAGAAGCTTTCTTCTTTTATTGTTTTTGAAAGTTTTTGGCAGTTGAGTTCTGTCACAGTTTCTAAGCACCTGCCGCGCGAAATGATCTTATACAATTCCTTTACACGTTTGGAGACAACACTGAAGCTACAATAAGTCTCTCTCTCACACACAATCACAAGCCTCTCGTTCAATGTTAAAGTAGAGTAAATAGGCAACGCGCATTTTTATACAAATTTGTTGTCCATTAAATATTAGACTTTCTTGTGTTTTGGTAAAAGAAAGGGTACAATTTTTTCATTATTGTCAACATAGTTATTTCAAGTAAATTTGTGTGTGTGTGTGTGTGTGTGTGTGTGTATTGTTTTTATACTGGTTTCACGAGTCAGAGAAAACGTATTATTTGAATTTTATGTTCTTCAATTCAGAATTCTTGGGGAAAAAGTGGGCGTTTTATACTTTGTATTATTTTAATAAATATATTGTTGAAACGCACCACATATGTTGATTTCCCTACAGTGATACTTTTCAAGTAAGAAAACTGAGTTTCATAGACACACAGACCAAGTTAGGCATAAAAAATAAGATTAGGTAACCACAAAAGATGTAACCAGGATTACCAGAACGGTGACTTTACCGAGCTTGGTAATAAATTTAGCGAAGAATAGAAAAGGGCGAGGTGTGAAAATTTCGTGAAGTGCTGTCCTTGTCATTTGATTAGTGTTCAGAATTAAGATGAACATCCCTAAAAAACCTGCTGTAGTATTAAAGAAACAATCAATCAACGATAATCTCATATTTAAAAAAACATTCTATTATTATTCTAATTGATGATTTAAGTTATGTCACTGTAATATATTTTACACAAGAATTATTTTTGAATAACTTATAAAAAACGTTCTTCGGCTCTTTATCTGACAAAATCGTCATGAAAATCTTTCTTTGTATGTAATTGACTCACAATCTAGATGGAAAAACTTTATTAATGAAAAAAATGTAATTCAAAGCACAAATATATTTGAAATTCAGTTATAATTATTTAAATAATAGGGAAAATGTTTTTTTACTGACCTTCTGTAAGTGTATGAATTTTTTCAACATCACATGTATCATTTTACTATTCATTAAACACGAAGAGATTTAACAAATTTACAAGTTCCCTGTTTCATATCAGGTTTTTTTAAACTCAATATACGCTTGTAGTTTGACACAATGGGCTCACCCGCGTGATCTCAAGTCAAATGATAGCGTGAAAGCCACGTGAATCTAGTCAATCACCCAAAAACTCATGCGACGTCATAGTCACATGATAAAAACTATCTAGTGTTTCCAGTTCACGCTTTGGTGTTGCCAAGTTTTCCTCTTTGAGGAAACTTTCTCTTAAAAAGTACATATGTATACAAAATGCAGCTTTTATAAAGAACACTAGATTTATATATAGATATGAATAATATCAATTTTCCTTATATTTTTCTAACACCAAAATTTCATAAGTGTCTAATTAAATTTAGAACTATTACTAATGGTTTTAATACCTATAATACACAACCAGGCAAGGTGTTGCAAAAAGTTATTCAGCGCACTCTAGACAATATCTCAAAGTCCATTATTGTAAAGAATAGTAAAGAGAAGTTATCATTGAGAACATGCAAAGTAAAAGTATTAAATATTTGCATAGTTTTGGCTTCGAAGACTTATTCATTTCTATTGATATAGAGCAGTGTTTCTTAGTTTGGGGCGCTTTCCCCTGGGGTGCGCCAGTCGAAAATTTAAAGATTTTTTTTAAAAAAATAACTGAAAAGAGAAGTAAAAAAATGCTTTCTTCCATAATAAAAAAAAAAATCACAGCAACACTGATGTAATTTATGTTTATCATCTGGCGTTTTTCGTCAGAAATAGCTATCTTGATCCCAAAACCAAATTAAAGAATAAAAACCATTTTGTTTAATTTTCTGTATTCAATGAGTGATTTTTAATACGTTTTAACATAAAATATTACTCATTAAAAAAAAAAACCGAAACCCAGACCCTGAGAAATATTCAAAGAAGATAAAAATTCATCACTGTAATTATTACTGAAATACTGTGCATTAGTTGTAGAAAAAGAAAAGGAAGACATGATTCAATTTTCAGGCTGGCTGCATAATACATTAGCTACTCATTTGATAGACCTTCAAACTTGGTTCTACATTAGTTCCGTCCCAACTTTTATGTGCTTGTTTTTCACTTCGGGAAATTGTAAATAATAAAGAGTTTTTCGATATTTGAAAAGAATTAATTGACTTAAAGGATTATTAGGATCATCTGTATTTTTTTCTGAATACACTTTTAACCCGGGAGTGGTGCCGCGGGCATCTGTGATCTCTATTGAAGGAAGTTGAAACTTATCAAGCAAAAGAAGAACCTGCTGAAAGAATGCATATTCATGATTGAGAAAAAGCCATGAACATGAAACGAAAGGAAAATTTTCAAATGCTTCCCTAAAGAACTCCATCAATCTAATATATGAAGCCATAAGTGTACCACAAAGTTCATCTTGTCAAAGACACAAGAAAAAAAAAATGGTCAACTTGTTATTTGTTGATCACCAAAGGTGTCATGTGAGTTCGAGCCCAGTACCACTAAAGACCCGCCGTGTGTAGAGAGTGAGATGTACGTTAAATCTGTCGAGAACTCAAAAGTCCCCTTTGTTGGAGTGGTGTGGTAGTTAAAAGGGGGCCAGCTCAAGTATCGTCCTCGTCACTTGACCATAGTTCAAAAAATTACGAGGTCCGTCTCCAAAAGCCCTCGTGTAGCTGAACAGTGCGACATTAATATTATTCACTCACTCGATCATGAAAGCCCATTAAAACTACAAAACTTG
Organism: Trichonephila clavipes; assembly: GCA_019973935.1. NCBI lineage: Eukaryota > Metazoa > Arthropoda > Arachnida > Araneae > Nephilidae > Trichonephila > Trichonephila clavipes. The sequence goes on along the minus strand of BMAU01007250.1, from coordinate 36,047 downwards.
GAACAAAATGTGACAGCTTTAAGCCAGCAAATAACATTTCTGTAATATTAGTGAAAAGTGTCTCTGATTTGCGTCTTTTATTAAGGTCTTGCACTTTTGAATCCTTTTAGTTCCGTTTTATCGGATTTTTTCTCAAATACTCGAAGAATAATTGAATAGTACTTGAAAGCCGGTAAGTATACTTTCTCTTAATTAAATTATTCACTGGAATATACCGATTTGTACCGTGTTCATTGAAAATAATTAAAGGGTGTTTTTCTTAGAGGTATAGAACTTTAAATTGTAATAAAACAACGATGTATTATTCGATTGACATGGATTTTTTTATTCGAAAGAAAATCTTATGGCATTACATTTTAAATATGATTTCTAGCATATGACTGCCACGGCTGGCTAAGATGTAGTCCAATCTGGACGTCCGATTTTCGATGACCTTTTCCAACATTTGTGGCCGTATATTGGCAATAACACGGCACGGCGAATGTTGTCTTCCAAATGGTCAAGCGTTTGTGGCTTATCCGCATAGACCAATGACTTTACATAGCCCCACAGAAAATAGTCTAGCGGGTGTAAAATCACAAGATCTGGAGGCCGATTCACAGGTCCAAAACGTGAAATTAGGTGGTCACCAAACTTGTATTTCAATAAATCGATTGTAGCACGAGCTGTGTGACATGTTGCGCCGTCTTGTTGGAACCACAGCTCCTGGACATCATGATTGTTCAATTCAGGAATGAAAAAATTAATAATCATGGCTCTATACAGATCACCATTGACTGTAACGTTGTGGCCTTCATCGTTTTTGAAGAAGTACGGACCAATAATTCCACCAGCCCATAAAGCGCACCAAACAGTCAGTTTTCTGGATGTAACGGTGTTTCGACATACACTTGTGGATTAGCTTCACTCCAAATGCAGCAGTTTTGTTTTTTTACGTAGGCATTCAACCAGAAGTGCGCTTCATCGCTAAACAAAATTCGCTTATGAAAATCGGGAACAACGGCAATCTCGTTTGGGCCTATTCGGACGAATCTTGCGAATTGTTTGTGATCGTTTTGATGAATTGCCAAACCAAACTGAGAATAAATCACTTGACAGCTGTTAAATTGAATCGCCATCTTGGAAAGTAATGCCAACTTAAACTTCTCTACCCGGAAAAAAAACACTTTTTATAAACAAATGATTGGAGTGACTCCCCGTACTACCACTAGCGTTAGTATCGAGAGCGCGCCTGCTCCCGGGTTAAAAAATTTTAGTCTTCTCGCTTTAAATATTAAAAAAGTAACACAATTATTCTTCAACAGAATTTTATATTTTTTTTCATTATTTAACATTATTTCTAAATGCTAATTATGTGAGGTTTAAAATTACAGTTCTTTTAAACAGTTATTTACATTAATAGCATTTATAAAAAAAAAATCATTTTACATTTTTGTATACAATGTCATGCACGCAGTTTTACTGTATTTACAGTTCATATATTATATCAAGAATAATGTTTTATTTTTTTAAAAATAATGAATTCGTGCGAAGAGCAGATGTTTCAGCCAGTATACATTTAATGTATCAGTACTAAAGAATGTATGTTATAAATAATTTCTTAATACTAATTTAAGCGCAAGTTTAATAATTATTAGGGACTTCCATGATTTTGTCTTGTAGAGAAAAGTTTTTCAAATGAAGGTTTAATATCAGAAATTGACATGAATTATTTTTCTATATTTAGCTGAGATCTATATTTTGTCTTTAAAACAGCCACCACAGAAAATCCGGTTTGAAAAAGTTAGGATGTTGAAAATGGTAATAGTATACGAAGTGCTTTTGTTTTCAGTGCAGAGAATTCATCATCCACCTCTACCCAAAATTCAAAGAGCGATTTATTACAAAATTGGCTTTTAATTTTTCACTCGATGTGAAATCTATGAAGATTTCTTCTTCAGAAGTTGAGAGCCCTTCTGGATTATCTTAAAATAGATCCCTAATTCACTCTTAACTTAATACCAAGTTGTCCTCATCTAGAAAATACTTTTTAATACTCTTTGCCAACATAGCTACATAATTTTACAATGGTTTTAAAAACAACTTTCACATGTTGTTCTTCAGATTTCTAAGTTTTAACACATAACACACAAGCTGGGGATTTTTTTCCAATCATTTACTTCCGTAGTGGTATTTCCATAATTAACTATTTTTGAGAATATTTCCATGATTTAATTTTCGGAACCATGCTCGTCTGTGTACTTGTTGATCCTTTATTATCGTCGAATGTTTGCTTACGGCTTAAAAATGTTTGTATGATTTTGTTTAAAATCTACTGCCGTAAATATTTAATTACCGTGAATTACAATTAAAGTGCAAATTAAAAAATGTACATTCACAAGCTATATTCGGTAGCTATAGAAGTATCGAGTCCACCAAAACTGACTGGAATTGTACGACGAAAAGCATTTTTGCATGTTTTGCGCATACGTCCGATAGGTTGCCCAGACTCACGCAAACGTACCCTATAATGCCAGATGTGATGGATATGATAGAGAGCGACATAGACTAGACTATTTTTCGAATGACATTTGTACTTCGAGAAATGAATGCTGAAGGAAATAAATCTTTAGTTAAATATATCATTTTGCAATCTGTTCCATTTTAAAAATTAGTGAAAGAAAAATAACATAATAATACGTAAGTAATATATATTTTAAATAATTTTTTTTTCTTAAAATATATATTACTTAAAAGTTACATATACAGAATTTAATATATTTATCGTATTAATTTGTACGGTTTATAATTAAGATCGTATTGTAACTTTAGCGTCTCTCTCTCAAAGTGCATTTTTATTGCAGTAAATGCATTATTGTTGTACAGGGGGGGGGGCAACAAAAATTATGATTGAAAATTGGGGAGCCAGTATTGAATGTTTGAGAAACACTGATATAGAGGATAAGATTAAAGTACCTAAAATGTTTATATTAAATATCCATTAAATAAATTGATAAATTATGATAAATTTAATACTATTATACAATATGTTTTGAAAGGAAATTACATATATTTCATAATAACTATTATTATCAACAAATTAATGGTTTGCCACAAAGTTGCCCAGTGAGTAATAGTGTGGCCAATATATATTTACACTAATATGAGAATGAAAAAATTTATACAGACTCTTGTTACTTTTTAGATACATCGATGGTTTAATTATTTTCAGTAATAAAGTTGAATTTACTCCTATTTTAAAGTATTATCCACACTACTTGAAAGTAATAAAAACCAATTGCAATATAGAGTCAGAAAACTTCATAGATCTCCAATTAAAAGTTGAAAATAATATGCTAAAAAGTAATATTTTTGATAAAATAGATTCTTTTTATTTTAATGTTATAAAAATGCCATATTGGAATAGTTCCCTTCACATTTCAATTTTTAGAAATATTGTTCTAAATTATATAAAAAGAAATAATGATTTAGTACCTGAAGAAGTTTCAAGAATTAATAATAATAAAAAAATCTTTCAAAACTGCTTAGACTATAATATTCCTGCTAGTTTTATATATAAATATATGTCTTCAAAATTATAGCTATATAATTATTATTATGTAATATATTCATTTCTCTATTTAGTTTATAGTATATATTATTAACAATTTTCTTATAATAAATTTATTTACTAAAATATATATATATGGCGCTATTATTCTTAGTTATGCTATTTGTTTGTGCTTGGTGTCAGTACACTCATGAAATCTGTATACATCTGGTAAGATTTTAGTTTCTTCGCACATTTTCATTATTATTACTTATGGTAATAATCATTTTTAACCTCTTTCGCAAATATTTTTGTTTATTCATATTTATATTTATCTATTTCACCCGGATACCTATAGTAATTTAATATTCCAATTCCATTTTATTGATGTTATATTCACCCGCGTGGTTTTGGGTCTTAGCCTTGGTTTATCTCCTATGCTATTATGTCGAAAATTTCCTCTGTAAGGGAAGGTTGAGATCTCACAAAACACTGTTAACCCTGTTTCACTGTCGTTAGCCAGTGACAGCTCGAAAAATCATAATAGTTTTTTCCACTCTAGCTCTAGTTTATTCCACTCTCTCTCTCTCTCTCTCTCTATATATATATATATATATATATATATATATATATATATATATATAATTAAAGAAATATTTTTGAAGATTTATTTTTCCTAACATTTAAACGTCTTTACCCAAATATGAAATTTTATCTGAGTTTTATAAATAGAACAACAAATACAATTAGTTTAATGTTTGTTTTGAATTCAATTAAAAACACGTTTTTGTTCTTATCATGTGACATCATATATTGAGCCCTATTAGATGAACCAAAAGTCTAGTGAAATATATAAAGGATTGTTTCATGAAATTTTTTTTGCGTCTTTAATTTAATATCCATAAATATAATGGGAGGCATGAGCTTATCGAAAAGTGGAAAATAAAGGATTTTTTATAGAAATTATTAATTCACTGAAATGGAGCAAATGAACACACATTCAGACATCATGAAAAGTAAAATACTTATTTTCTGATATTACACCCTCATAAATGTAGACAGGATATTCCATGTGATGCTTATAGTAATTTACTTAAAATATCTATTACTTAAAAGTAACATATAAAATATTTAATACTTAATAATTTGTACGATTTACACAATTATGGTTATATTGTAAGCTTTATCGTCAAAGGAATCATTATTGCATTCAATACATTGTAAATATGTGCTGAGGGAGGTTGTGAATATTAACGTCGCCCTAGTCAGCTACTGGGGGGGTTGGCGACGGACTTCGTAATTTTGAACTATATTAAATTCACGGGTTTGTTTCCTTACGATTAATTTCCAAAAGCTTTTTGTTTCAAATTAAGGTACTCCCTGCAGCACCATAATCCAATCAATCCTTTGAAAGGTCTGTGCTTGTCTTCTTTGGATTTATTTTGTTGCTTCTTATTATAATTTTAAAAAATCTTGGATTAGTGTTTCCTCATTTCTTTTTTTTTTTTGGATTGAATTTTTCAAAATCTTGAAATGTTTTGAAATCATATATCCTCTTCTAATATAGCGAGTTTTACAAATAATCTTTAACCAGAACAGGTAGCTTACGAAGGTAACTATTTCTATATTGAGACAGAGATTCCCCAATCACTTTCTTATCAGCATAATTTCTAGTAAAACCTACCACATGAATTAGACTTACGGGGATTTGGTACTCTTTGAACAAATCTTTTTAATTATGTATTTAAAACTTACATTTTATTATTTTTGATGCTATTTCTATTCAAGAAAAGATTCTAGATGAAATTGTGTGTGCGTCCACATATTATTCTCAGAAATTTAAAAATTTAAATTTTTTGAAGAAAATTTGGAAAATTTCAAAATTTTACTCCTTTTGTAATTATTAATTTTTTATCTGATGTTTTTTAATATTCTTAATTATGTTCTAAGCAACTTTAGGGATTGATTTTACAATAATTTAGTTAGACTTGGAGGGGGAAAAATAAAATGTTGATATATGCATGCTAAAATTCAACGAGAAAGTAATATCTCCTACAGTTTAATTTTTTAAAACAGAAGTATTCCTTTTACAACAAAATTGATCCCTTATTTTGTTACATTCATTATATATAACACACATGAATAATATGGAAGTGATTGTTAAATAATAGTGAAAGGAGTAGCATTTTTAATGCACTAATGTATCAAAAAACACAAACTGAGAAAAAACGCTTTTAAATTTATAATTCTGCAAAAAAAATTAAAATAAGCTTCAATAAACTTAAAATACCACTTTAATACATATATTTTTCTGTAAATTAATAGCAATTTCGTGCTTTTTCAACCCATACATAGTTATGAATTATCAATTTTTAGAGAGTATTAATTGCACAAGAAAATTCAAGTAAAACGTTACAAAAAAATATTTTGTCATGACAAATAATTTTTTTTCACATAATCTTGAAAAGTTATAATCGTATGAAAAACATATAAGGAATAAGAACCGAAATTAGGAAATTATTAATATAAAATGCCCTATTTCAAACAAAGTACATGATTATAATGCTTCGGAATATCTTGTTTTATATATTACACCTTCTTTTTAAAAGTCATTATTTATCTTTTTAAAACAGATTTTCTTTTATAAAAACGTTAGATTTTACAGATTTTTTAGCTTTTTTTTCTAAAAATAGGGCGTTGTCGAATGGCCTAAATTGCTAATTTTCATTTTTCAAATGAAGTTTTATCCAACTTTTAAACTTCTGTCATGCAAGAGTGATATATCAATAGAAAGATAATAATAGAAATAATAAAACTAAATAAAATTTTTAAAAAAGTGATAATTCGGTCAGTTTTGGGGTACGAAGTCTTCTTAAAATAGTTTGACCACTGTCTACTATAGTTGATTGGGAATCCTCATAACTTGTATCATTTCATCCATTTTATGGTTTGTGAGAAATTCGAGAATCTTTGAAGACTGACGAGATGAATGTCTGCTGATGGATCCGAGCTAATGAAACGACATACGAAGTGATTAGATACCGTGCTTGCCTGATAATTATCCTGGAATTTGACAGATGAGACATTTAAGCGCCTAATAATTATACCAAATGGCTGCTAAGTGACTCATTAAATTAAAATTACCGATATTATTTAGATCTAGAGAGTTTCAATACAGTGTAGAGCCGCAGCAATTCAGCTTCTCTACGCATCTTTATAAGGATATCATTCTTATAACGAATGCTTGGGAGAATAATTTAGTTATATAATTAAAAAAATTGGAGCCATGTGCATGCAAATGTATACATATATTTAAGAAACTGAGAAGTGTATGTGTGATTGATCTCAATTTTTTTACCTTAACCTAGTGTTACCAATTCTGGAAAATAAGAATAATATGCTCTATAACTTTCTGAACTACTCACATTTTTCATTAATACTTTTTTTTCTTTTCTTTGAGAGTTTTCAGCACATGACACAGGTAGCTCGTAGATAAATTATTCATTACTTTTTTTTCTATTTTAACAGGTTTTTTTGTTAATGATTTAAATGAGAGAGTCACAGAATTAGATGTAAGTTTTATATATAAAACCGCATTGCGCTTTTGTCCTTTAAAAATATAATTAGCACACTATTTTAATTCCGAATGAATTCAATATCGCTCAGTTAGGTAATGAAAATATTTCTGAAATAAACGTGAACTTAATTTATTTAATAAAGACGTTATATCATTAATAGAGAGAGAGATGTGTAAGATGTGATAAAAATGCTTATTCAACTACCAAAAGATTAATTAAAGTATTTTGTGTAAATATATATATAATGGACAAATTATTACGACCACTCTTTCAATTCATTACTGGACTACCTTTGTCCCTTAAGGTATCCGACTACGTTCGGAACCGTCATTTTAAAAAAGCGCATAAATGGATACTTTTCATGACATTTAGTGTCACTCAGGTTAGAATACATGCATAAAATTGTTTTAAGGACAGTTTGACAAAAAACGTTTATTTAAATATAATATTTTGGCAAAAAATTAACTTAGAATAATCTTTTTTCCAAATGTTCTCCTTTTGAGAAAAATGGTTCTATTATAATATTTTTCTGTATATAGCTCAGACCTCTCTACAGTGGCTCAACTAGAATTTCTGAAAAATTCACATTATTTTCAGAGTTACTACCATTTGAAATAACTATTCGCGTTTTTATCTTAAAATTGCTCCCCTCTGTTATCGTAAAATATGAATAAATCCACTTCTAAGTTATATATTTCAAAAATTCTAGTTGAGCCTCTGAACAGAGGTCTGAGCTATATATATGCAAAATATCATTATAATAAAATAATTTTTCACAAAAGGAAAACATTTGGAGAAAAGATTTTTCTAAGTTAATTTTTTGCCAAAATATTGTATTTAAATAATTTTTTGTCAAAGTGTCATTAAAACAATTTTATGCATTTATTCTGTCTAAGTGACACTAAATATCATGAAAATTATCCATTTATGCGCTTTAAAATCTGACTTTCGAACGTAGTCGGATACCTTAATGCAGAAATGGATGCTTCTTGACATGAACCTATACTGTATTGGTAGGTGGTATGAGGAATCTGAGAAAAAATTCTAGGAATTACACTTTTCACTCGTAACTTACTTTGCACTTCTCATCTCACATGTTCTCAGTTGGATTGAGATTTGGCGGCTGTGCATTTGTCAACTAAGCAAAATAAAGTTTCTGTCAGGCTCTCCGAGCCCTCTGCTGACAATGACAGTGCTATCAGAAGAAGAAATGCTGTTTTGAAAGTACCCATCCAATGACAGAATACACAATTAGTGTAACACAAGATGTACTTGATCTGTTATAAATCTTAAATATACTTGGGCATTCAGATGTTCTTGTAAAAGAAATAAAGGTAATTTGCAATGCTAAAAAACCTCTCACATCCATAACATTACCTCCATCACCTTCAATAGTGGTAGCAATGAAGGTGGAACCCATGCTTTCGCTTTGTTTTTCCCATATTCACAAATTACCATCTACATGAGTTAGTTAAAAATCAGATTCATTGGATAACAGGTCTATTTTCCATGCATGTGTTGTGTAATTATTGCTGTCTTTGGGGAACTGGGGACGTCTGATTTTGTTCAAGGCCAACTACAAAGGTTTTTAAATAGGTCGCTGGCTCCCATAGTCAATACCTTGTAGTGAACAGTTCTTTCAGAGGCGTTCGCAGCATTTGCTTCTTAATGAAGATTCCTGGAACTTGAAGTATTTTTTATCGCTTGTTGGACTGCACAACTTCAGAAATTCTCCTTTCCGGGGGGGGGGTGCTGAGTAGCATATGACAATCACTAAGCTGCCATTCAAAACACGGATTTCCACTTTTGATAATTTATTCTCTGTACACAATAATATGAATTGGGGCATTTCTCTCTCTGGAGAACAGAACCCACGACCTATGGATATGAAGCCAAGAAACATGACCACTAGACAAAAGTGATCCATCTTGTCTGGACGCTGTCTCTGGCTTACTTTGCTATACCGCTATACTTTTGTCCAACGAGACATTGTGGGAGCTTGTGGTGGAAGTCAAACATTTATTGAAGTGACAACTTGTATTGCCGCGATTTTCTGGGGAGTGAACTTGAATGAACGTCACACTCGGGAATGAAACGTTCATTCGGAATTTTTCGCCTGTATTCGGAAAACTTTTTCCGACAAGATTGTCCACTAATAAAAAGAAATCATGTGACTAGAAGAGGGGTGTTCTCCCTGCGCAAATATCTTCGGTCGTTTCGACGGCTACCTCACACTCGTCTCGCCGGGGTTTCTCTCTCCGCACCGATTAATCTTTTATAGTCACCACAGAACCATTTTCCTCCAGCGCATTTTGCAGCTAAATGATTTTTTACCTTGGCAATCCAGTACTTAACCTAGCTTTTTCATACTTTAAATTTTAAAAGGGAAATTTAAAAAACTAAAGCTATATATATATATATATATATATATATATATATATATATATATATATATATATATATATATATATGTATATGTATATATATATATATATATATATATATATATATATATATATATATATATATGTATATGTATATGTATATGTATATGTATATGTATATATATATATATATATATATATATATATATCCCAATTGTTATGATAGGAGATTTAGATCTCTTACAGAGACCGAGCGCTCCATATAACCCTCAACCCTCTGCCTTCTTGTATGCTTTTTTAAATAGTTAATCTTCCCATGTGTTTTTATTATTAAAAATATATCAGTAGGAATAACTATAAAGAATTGTACGATATTTATATTTTTGTGTAACTTTATTCTTGTGTCATTATTGAATTACTTTCTTTTTAGTTTTGAGGGCACGATATAATTGATGCATTTATGCCAACATGCCTAATTATGTATAAATTTAAGATATTTTTTTTATGAGAAATTAGTGTTTTGTTTATTCTGTCAAATCTTAATTAACTTAAAAATGTTATTAATTACTTAATCTAAAGCCTACCTTTTATACTAATGCATCGTTATTTTGTGTGTCCAACTGGTCATCTAATAAACTTGGCAACCATACGTTTCGGTTTTTTGTTTCCCAAAAGATGAACAGTTGATTCAAACTTCAAAAGGAACAATCCATAGGGAATTTAAAAATAAATGAGATAATATTTCAATAGAAGAGTATAAAATTTAAAGTTCATAGCGGGTTATTGTATTCATAATATGAAATTAAAATGCTACGATTAAAAATATAGATTTGTTGTGGATAAATAATTAATTTCGATTCCGAAAATGTCAAAAAGGCCAAAATAGTTGAGACTTCTGGTAGAGGAGGTTTAAAAATGTTCACAGATATTATTATGAAAATCAATTCAACGCAATATTTTATTTTTTAATATGTATATCAAAACAATTAGAGTTAAAAACATTTTTAAAGTTGATTGCCAATTACCTTGCTTTGCAAGTATAACAGAAGCGTATATGGAATTACATGAAATGTGGAATGTCTTGCAATCGTTTAATTCGTCTTGTGTAAACTATAACACACCTGCATTTTCATTTTTTTTAAAAAAAATACTCATTACATTTGGCAATATATGCTTAAATAATTATTCAAAATAGAGCAGTGAAGAAATTTGAATGGCGACGGAAAATCGGAAAATGAAGCAACAAGTTCGATATAAAGACTTCCTTGAAAAATTTGCAATTTTTCGGGGGCACTCTTGTTGTCAAGGGAAGTATAGAGTTTCAAAATGTTATCCCCCTCCCCCTGCCACTCCCAAAAAACATGAAACGCGGTAGCTGGTCTCCCTTCACCCCACCAACATTTCATGAAAGTGAAGTTCCTTGCTTCCACTAAATGGGGTTCCGCCCATCTTTTTTAAGAATAATGAATGGCGTGATTCTTACTACTGAATCATTTGGAAATAATAAGTCATATATCGGAGAAATGTGTGTAGCGAAATGTAGAGCAGAAAATGGTCAAATAATTCTATTGGTTACTATTTATATTTCACCCAATAAAAGTGTAAAGAAAATTATCGAATTCATTCAAAACGATTTAGTTGACTACACTGTATGAAACCGGATCAATTCTTCTGAACAAATTGCCTATTATTTCAAATGGGGATTTTAATGTTGATTTTTGAAAAGACAAATGAAAACCTTTAGTAGATTTTCTAAAATCAAAATTCAATTTAACTATGTAAAATAATCCAAATGAAAGCACGACAAAGTACGGAACAATATTCGACGGAATTTTTTTTAAACATATTTAAATAATTTTGAATCTAAAGTATTTAAATCCTATTTCAGCTACCATAAATCTATTGTTTCCTTCTTAGAATACAATTAAATCAAAAATATGTATATTTAGCAAAAAATATTACTTTTTATGAGTACAGACATATGATTAAATAATTTTATATATGACAATTCTAATATAATATCCCTTTGTTTTTTTTTTTATTTCACCTCACTAATCCCTGAAATAACATTACAAAATTTGAATTTATCACTCCTATCATATGGTCATAAGCACACACACTTTTTTTTTTAGAAACACAAATTGGAACAAATTTTTATTTAGCTCTCGGTAAAGAGGAAGTAGGTTAGGAAGTACTTCTGGTTTTTTTCATAGCTTTGTAACAAATTGTTCTAACTCGCTTTCGCTCGTTTGAAAACAATTCTAAGTTCGACAATAATAATAGGAAATAATTACATTTTTTGTTGCGAGTTATGTTTTTTTAAAAACACCCGCAAGACGTTTTCAAAGTGTATTAACTTTATGATAAATTTTGTGTTTTTGTGCTTGTTTAAATATTTTTCTAAAATTAAAATAATAATCAATTTAAGTATTAAGAAAAGTATTTTGAGATAAATTATAATTTATATATATTTTTTAAACATATACTTTATATTTCTCCGATGTCAAAAGCAAAAAACTCGTTGCATGAAATTTTACATAATTTAGTTTTTTAATTCTGCTAATGTATTGAATCTATACACACGCTAATAGTTGATTTTAAAAGAAACAGAAATCTACTTTTTCTGAAAATAATTAAGATTGTAACAAGTTCTTCCGCATGTCTTCCTTTTAGCTAAACTCTAAGGGGTTGCTTTATATGAGAGCGTTGAATTTTGAGGGATCTTGACATGCATATATAAGAGTTAATATTTAAGCAGATCTGGATAGACGTTAGGGGATAATTACATGAAAATGCTACAAATCGCTAGCTTATGTTAGTAAAACGAATGGAGAATATTCTGAGGTTATTAATAGTCTTGAGCTTGATTGATTTTGGGGAGGGTATTATCTATTTATGTGTACATATACGTATACTTCAAGCACACAAGTATGTGGGTATTTTACTTATGTGCACTTTAAGCACATAAATATGTGGTAATTTCATTTAAAGGTAAAAAAAAAAAAAGTTTAAATTTAGTTAATTCCTTTCATATAAATGTTTTTGAAAATTTCATCAAGTATAAAATATTTATTAAAAACTTCTATTGGGTCTATCTTTATTACTAAGTTACCACAAGACATACAAATATATTCAGCCTTAGTTCAAAAATTTTTAAGCCCTAATTTATAAAACTATCATCCGAAATGTTTTCATAATGTAATCATTGAGTAAATATACGAGCTACTGCACATCGCAGCAATACTTTCAATAGTGGGTGAAATATTTCCTAAATAATTTCTGTGTAATATGTTAGCAACACTTATAAAATCTGTGTCTATTGCATTCATATGATAATGTTAAACATTTTCCTTTTAATTAGCTAAAATATATAACATACCGAATAATTCAGAAAATAGTTATTATAAGAAAAATTTATATTTCCCCAAATGATGCAAGTTTGATATTAAGCAAGCCCAAATTTGCATTAAATATGAGCAGACTTTCTGTAGAATTAGATGGTATTCTAATAATGTGAAGCAGGTGCTACAGTAAGTTTCAATGAAACTTTTATAAATATGGAATGCATAGAAAATATAAATACACATTTTTTCGTGCTGATAGTTCAAATAAACTGTTAAGTCTGTTATAAAAATACCATTATTATCTCACTATTTAAGGTTATACACCTTCATATAATACATTTGAATACATTACTTCAAACCATATATTTTAATTACTGAATTATTTAATAAGTATAAGTTATTTGAAGTAATTATATATGCTTGGCAATGAAATGGTGCTAGTTTTACAATCACAGGTTGAATGATTTGAGTGAAAAGAATTATATAAACAAGCGAGATTATATAGAAATCATAACAATATTTTTCCCATTAAGTAAATTTTTTAAACAGAATCGTTTGATCCATCTATTAGAAGTATTTTATGCCTTATACTAAGGTAACTCTAAAAGTGAATATCAGGGGACAAATGTTTCACCATGACAAAAAAAAATACAAATTAACAGTTGAGTTTCCTAAGAGAAATCAAACAAAAATGATAGAACATCCACCTTATTCTCCGGATCTAGCTATATGTGACTTCTGGTTATATTTCAATCTAAAAACTGAAATTATGTGGACGTCATTTTCATTCAGAAGAAAGAATTGATGTGGCTGTAAATGCATTTTTCTCATGAATTCCAAGAAATTGATGGTTTGAGGCATTTAATCAGTAGAAAGATCGTCTTCTAAAGTGAATTGATGCTGAAGGACACTGCTTTGAAGACTCCTAAAAATGTGCAAATATAAATTTAAAAACCTAGATGTATCTCAAAAATTTCTGAATGACTCTTGTGTTACAGATTATGAAAACTAGAAAGAGAGAAATTTAACCCTCTAAGTGGATACCTTCCTCCTGAAAAGTTATTCCAAAAGCGTTTTACTCTTATTTTGCTATTCCCTTCAAAAATGCAACAGACTTCAACTCTTTCCTTCTTTTAAAACTTGGGAGGTCGAAAGGGGACAATTTTATGACTTAGTCGGCGTCTTCGTTCAGTGAGAACCAGGATAGCAATCGTTTACAGCTAGCTGTTAAGTTGCCTTGGGCAATCTTGTATGAAAACCGTAGTTCTACTCTGTTGTTTTCCCCATAGATTCAGTCACAGTAAAATTAAAACAAAACGCTGGGTAAAAAAAAACATGAAATAAATGACGTGTTAAAAGTTGAAAAATAAATATATTTTCTTCAAACAAAATTTATTTTTCTGTCATTTTTTAAAAATTAAAAAAAATATATTTTGGTATTGCGATTTGAACCAGAAAAAAGCATCCTTTATTCATTTTTGAATATGAGAATTTTCGATTGAATTTTGAATTTTCGAACTCCTTGTATTAAATAAAAATATCTTTTCTACATCGGCATTTGTGATGAACAAGACACACATTCAGTCAATAATTTTTAATTTTAATGGGGGATATACTTCTTCAAATGCGCATGACAGTACTTCTAACCATTTTCTACTCAAGTTAAATTTCTTATCTTTCTGTTTCCTTTATTACAAGGGAAAATGTCACACATCGATAACTACATTTTCACACAATTCAGTCAGTACAAATTCTATTGTGAGAAAAGTTCTCCCTAATTAATCTTGTCTTTCAAAACAGTACACTTAAAACAATTTTGTTCAGTGAAGTTAACCGACAGTTCTCCACAATGTATTCATACCAAATTTTAAAAACAAATTTAACACTTGGAAATGTATCCTGTATTAAATTTTTAGTATACATAAATATATTCCTGCTGTAGGGAAGATATAGTATGAGATGTGGTGTGCGGTTGTGAAAGAATGTTTTTGTACGTGTAGACTATTTTTGAAAATTTAAATATCACTGAAGCTGATCATATAACTGCAAATGAGCCTTATTTTAATGTGTGCTGGTATCAAAGTAAAACACTTTACAATATTAAACAGCCTATGGGTTTATACTCAATATCAAACTATTCGCAAAATGGCTTACAACTTCTATTCAAATTGTAAAGAAAAACTGAAATATAAATATATCTTACTGCAGTCAAAAAATTCATAATAGGTAAGTATCCTGTTGCTCCACTTATTTCTGTACATTTTAAAAACTGTAGCTGAATGCAATTTTTTATATTTATAAACGAGGCATTACAGCGCACACAGTCGTAAATGTCCTTATCATTTTTAAATATACTATTATAAAACGTATCTGGATTGTAAGATCAGTTTGTAAAATCCTAATAGCTTTTAGAGGAGCTAAAAACATGTAATTTTTGGACTGATCAAATTTTTAATATAATACACAAATATACATGTTATTAAGCAAATACATTTGAAAATCAAACTTCCTTCTGAAATAAACGTAATTGAAAGAAAAATGTTTAATTGCAAATGAGTGGAAATGCATGTTTATCTAATGGGTATCCCAAAGGGAGGTATCCTCAAACTTAAGACTCAAACTCAGAAATACAATAACAATCCATGAGGGGCCAGGAACTACTGTGCCCATCATAATACACGTGACCATTGGACGCTGAGGTGCATGGACAGATGTCCCGATTTGGTGGTCTGTCTGAAGAGAGACCTTCAGTGTTTAAGACCCGAAGCAAGTTTGGTACTCATTATCGACCCAATGTAGCGGGGATGAAAGGCAGAGTCGACCTTGCGCAGCCTGTTAATAGAACCCCAGACCTGTGGTGGGGAAGCACTATACACTACCACTCGATCCTATTCGGTGAAAAAATAAAATTTAATATTAGAATCTTATATAAATCCCTAATGAATGAGGGAGTCAAACTTTTTCATGTAAACTGTATAGACGGAAATGGTTAATTATGAACATTTCACAAGTTGCATAAATTAAAATTAACCGTTATAGTTTACATAAATTTTTAAGGTTGAAAAAGGTGTATTTCAGCTGCACGAATTAATTTTAAAAGGAATACGGTTACGAAAAAAGTAGTACAAATCTATCTAAAGTAGGGTTGGTTACCTTACATATTGTCAAACACAACAATGTATTGGAAGCCAATTCCACAATTCGTTGTTATAAAAATGTATGGAAAATTACAAGATTTATTTTTGCATTTGTAATTTATATATATATAATTTTTTCCTGAGAACTTTAAAAGCTAGAGCGGCATCCATCAAAACCGCGGTTCTCTTTCTGTTTTTCCAGATCGCCCTGACTAAGCCGGCTCTGCCATTGTAAGTGAAAATGCCGGATTTTGTTTGTCAAGATCATTTTATAGCAGACTGCATTTTTCATGTATTTTAGATGGTCGCTTTATATTTTCTACATCAATATCTTAATGTCTGAATTTAAAATTACATAAAAATCTTGACATTCGCATCAATGACCATGATAATTTTTATTAGTATATGAATGTGTCATCAAATGATTACATGACTAATATTAACATATTATTTTAACCATTTAATTAATATTAAGTATAACATAACGCACACAAATTTTCTGAACTTTAAAATAAATATTTCGAAAACTATTTCAGATATAATCAAAATTTTTCATTCCTACGCTTTAGCTTCTCAGTTTTGCTTCTATGTAAGAATTTATTGTAATTGTATATTGATCAATTTTTTAGTATATTTTGCTCTTAGCATGCAGTTTTCAACTGAATTGTATGAAATCTTCGAAATATATTAAAAGATACCAAAAGAAGCTATATAATAAAAATTTGAAATTTTTATTATACTCAAACAATTGCTAAAACTTATGGTAAATAATTTTTAACTGCGCGATGCATTTTTTTTGAAATTTCAAATGGAATTTCTAACATAAAATTTCTAGCTTTATACGGTCGAGATTTCAAAAAATATCCAGATTTTAATTACTTATTCAGTTAGCCTTTAAAAAAGATAAATGTTGAGGTATTTTGTATAATTAGATATTTTTGAACAATAATTTGAATGTTTTTGAATGGCTCGAATTTAAAATTGAATTTTATGTTTATTTATATGCATAAATGTCTACTGTAAATGTTTCCGTATATTTTTGATACCATTTATTCAAACATTCAAGTTATAAAAAAAATTGTGTGAAAATCTTCATTCATGTTGTTTTTGATGTAAACTGAAGTTCAAGCACTTAAAATTCAAATATAATTTGGTGTATTTTAACAATATATAACCAGGCATAATTCTTAAACTTCCCTGAACACTTGGGCTTTTAAATCTAAAAAAAAAAGCTAATAAATCTTAATTATTTTTTTTTCGTTATTATTTTTATCAAAGTGTAAGAAAATGTTTCAAATGATTTGATGAAGTTTAAATTTATTCATTTTTAGTGGTTGGATACTTGAAAAGGTTTCAAATTTTGAAGATTTTGGTGTTTTATTACTTTTTTCGGTATCTTATAATAAAATAATCATGTTTCAAAAACTGAAATCTTTGATTAAAATAAGAAAAATGAAGCGAAAAAATATACTTAAAAAAAGATAATTTGTCTAACTATATAAAATAGCAGATTACACTGACACCCCCAACTTGTTACAGTTTCAAATTGATATGAAACCAAAAGGGAATTGTAACATATTTCCTTATGCGTTGGGACTTTTCAAAACTTTTAAAATACGCTGTAACAAATAAACACTTCCTGGGGTCTAAATAAATTTCCCCTCGATTTTTTACGATTGCCCCAGGGTCAAAACACGGGGTTTCCTGTGAGCCATAAAACTTCCTATCAGTGTCCTGCTGTGTTGCTTCCACCGTCCCCAATTATCTTTCAAGATGTTAAACCTTTAAAAGGGGGAAAGGATTTCAGAAAAGTGCGGCTAATCCGCTTTTGAAAACGTTACTTGATGGCAGAAAAATCCGTGCAGTGCATTTTCGAAGCATCTTTACACTGACGGAATTTTCCGTGCTATCCGGTTAGAGGGTTAAGAGTTTAATTTAATCAAGAGTAATTTAAAATTTAGGTGATTAACCTTTTAAGAACTGCATATAATTAGGTAAATAACTTTAATTAAAAATCCCTCCCAAAGCAATTTAAAACTTCGATTAATTTTTTTTAAAAATATTTCCGGGTTTAATTGGAAAATGCAATATAAGGTTATATTAATCAACTCTTTTTTAAAGAAAAGTGCCCCCAAAATTATTTTCCCCCTTAGATACCTTGGTACCTTTCAAAGTGATGTTATTTTGCAATTTTACTCCTTGATGTTAATTTAAGAAGCTCTTCTGCTGTAGGAATCATTATGATATTCTCTCAATTAACTTCTCAGTCACTGATTTTTTTTATCCACATTATTAAAAGCCTTCTTTTTTAGATTAATTTGACGAAATGTATTAATTACATACAAAAAATGCCTTGTTCTAAAATATTGAAGGTTTTATATCGAAAAACGGAGACTACAGAAACAAAGGAAAGTAAAATATTGTTAAAATAATTATATTAAAAAAATGGTGTAGATAATTAAATATGTTGTTTGTAGAAAACTGTTATAAACCAAGGTAGTTGTAAAGCATTCTCTAACTACTATTGCTATTATTTCCCAGTTTTTTAGTCAGAGGAAGAAATCGAATTATTTTTATATAGATAAATTATGTAAATATTAAACTATTTCACCTAAATTAGCTTATAATATTAAAACCCCGTAGCTCACACTAGTTGTGAAGATATAATCAAAACGCAAAATTTCTATTAAAAACTGTGATTGTGCGTTGAGTAATATTTATATTTTCAAATTAAAACGATTAATTAAATTACTTTAATATCCAATAATAGCAATACTGTATCTTGTTAAGGGGGTAATAGAGATATATTGGTATATTTTTTTTACATATCCACATTATAACGTAGTATGTAATTATTATTTTTGGAAATAATATATTATTTAAATATTTTTCGTCATCATAATTCGAATTCAAATGATAAACTTAGAGTGTGTTGCCAGCTAAATGTATCTATTGAAAATTGTCTAAGGTACTCAAATATGTAGGAATTATATTATTGTGAGTATAATCGAAAAATATACGAATAGTGTTGTATGTAGGAGACTGCTTTTGATCCCTTAGTTTTTGTATTTCAGCATCAGAACGTGACTCATTCATTGGTCGAATCTTACTACAATTACATAATCAGAAATAAAAGGGAATAGATAACAAGAAAACAATCCCGTAGGGAAAGCAGCCATTTATTGGAATTTCACAATTAAAAAGGTAATATAAATATACAATAGTCAATTCCTAATTAGGTCAACATAGAAAATTTTATTTTAGTTGCTTTTTATCACAAATAATTACAATTAATATAAATATAAGAGAATCACAATAATAAGGGAAAATTAATTTTTATAAATTATCTTTAAAGTATCGTATTGTCATCCAAAACAATCGTGTATCTTAAATTTCAGATCAACTGAATGTTTTAAAAAGTAAAATAAGAAATCTTTTAAAGTTTTGACACAAGTCGCTAAAAGTGAGGCCAACGTGACTGTATGTATAACTTTTTAAATAAATAGTATTCGTCAATTATTTTTAATTTATTGTAATTAAATCATCGTATTGTCACCCCAAAAATCGTGCATAGAAAATGTCAGTTCAAATGAGTGATTTAAAATGTGAGAAAAAAAACCTCTTAAAGTTTTGACACAAGTCGCCAAAAATGATGCAACGTGGCTGAATCTGTAATTCTTTAAGGGGAGTTGGAAACCTCTCTCTCTATACTGACAATGTTAACTTGGCTGTTTTCAATGTACCTTTTCTCAATCTGTTTCATGTACATGCATGAAATTTTTCATACTATTAAAGTACACCTCTCTCATTATACTAAAATGAGCTTTTAGCAAATTTTGTATTTTTTAATAAATTATGAAATATTTTATCAAACATTGCGAAATTTGACCCATTTTTTACTTACAAAATTGGTAAAAATTAAATTTTTGAATTTTTTACAAAAAACTCATTTTAGTATATATTAGACATCATTATAAATAATTCATAAAAAATTTACATACCTGTGAACAGTAGTTTCTCAGAAAAGGTACATTGCACATTAAAATTTACATTTTGAGATAAATTGATTTTAATGTGTACAGTGAGACTTCTAATCGGCTAGGAAATTAAAAAAAATAATAGGCTCAATTTAAAATAAAAGATACATGTTTTGGTTTATATCAGTCGTTACACTTTTAAGCAAAAACAAAGTAATTTGTTTACAATTTTCGCCATTAAAATGGGCGGGGCTCAAATTCAACGATTATATAAAAATACGTTTTAAGGGCTTCTAAATAACCTAGAGGTTAAAGTATGGTATTTTTAAAAATGTTAAAATCTATACAATTTGAAAATGTAAAAATCTCAAATTGTCAAAAAAATAAGATTTTAGCTTTCCAACACCCATTAAATAATAAGTTATAATCAATTAATATTCATTATTTATAATTAAATTAACGTAATATTTTCAAGATTAATTGTGTTTTTAAAGTTTCAGCTCAATCGAGCGCTTTTAAATGTATTTTATTAACAATTGAAAATTTGAACAAGATATTAGGTTGGGGAAAAAGAAATCCATTATTTTTTAGGTAGATGGCTGTAGTGTCGATATTTCGTGAAGTATCGACCAAACAATTTCAAATTTATGCTCGTTGTCATGGTGATAGTTAAAACTAAAGAAATTCGTTTGCTTTTTTTTGTTTGGTCCATTCAGTTGTGAGTTACAGGGTGTTAAAAATGGAAGTCAAAAAAGAGAAAATTTGGTTCTTTTTACAGTTTTTCTTTGATAGAGATCAAAATGCCAGCCCGGCGGCAGAAATTGTGAATGGTGTTTATGGTGCCGATACTGTAACAGCTAGTTACGTGCAGTTTGGTTTCGTCCATTCCGTTCAGCCATTTTTGATGGGAAAGATGCACCTCGCACAGGCAGGTCCATCGTCGCAAATGTAGGTAAAATCACAGAAATATTTGAAGTTGACCGGCATGTTAGTAGTCGTAGCATTGTCAGGAGCTAAAAATCGACGATAAAACAGTTTTAAACCATTTACGTAAAGTTGGATTCAAAAAAAGGAGCTTGATGTGTGCGTGCCAAACCAATTAACACCAAAAAACAAGATGGATCGAATTTTTATCTGCGAAGCCTTGGCTAAACGGAAAGAAATCGACCCATTTTTTAAACGGATGGCGACTGGGGATGAGAAATGGGTCACATACGACAATATTGTGAAAAATAATCGTAATCAAAGCGAGGTGAAGCAGCTGAAATGGTGGCTAAACAAGGATTAATGGCAAGGAAGTTCTACTGTGTATTTGGGGGGACTGAAAAGTAATAATTTATTTTTAGAGACTTCCGTATGGCCAAAAGCTAAATTCAGATCTCTACTGTCAACCACCCCGGACCGTTTTCAGCTAACGATTGAACAGAAACAGTCAGAATTGGCCAACAGTAGAAGTATTGTGTTCCATCAGGACAACGCCAAACCATACATGTCTGTAAAGACTTGCCAGAAACTCTGGGAGTTTGGTTGAGATGTTTTAATGCATTCACCATATAGTCCAGACCTGGCATCAAACTATTACCACCTTTTCTCGCATTGTAAAACTTCCTAAATGATAAAAAATTGGGATCAAGAGAAGTTTGTGACAAGCGATTACTACAGTTTTTCGCCAATAATGACCAATACTTCTATGAGAGAGGCATTATGAAGCTAACTTCAAAATGGCAACAAATTATACAACAAAATGGTGCATATATCACCCAAATCGGACAATCCGAAGCATGTTAAATAAAGTCTTGAATTTCATACAAAAATAATGGATTTCTTTTCCCCCAACCTAATATATATATATATGGAGATTGTGAACTAATAATAAGAAATGAAAAACAGCTAACAAGTTAAACCAACAATTTAAAAATAAAGTATAATATTTACAAAAAATGTAGTAAATTCAAATAGTTTAAAACAAACTACAATACAGCAACGTAGAGAGCTGCTCCATCACAGGAATAAATGTGCAATAGGGACTCCCATTCGTTTTTAAAGTCAACTAAGTGTTTCTCTGCAAATGTCCACGACGCAAGGGTAGCCATATTAGTAACACCACTTTCATTTGCAATGATAACATGATAGACCTTTGTGTCAAACATTTAAGGGCAGTCGGAAACCTCTATACCGACAATGTTAAATTGGCTGTTTTCGAGGTACATTTTCTCAAAATCTGTTATATGTACATGCTTGAAATTTTTCATATAATTAAAATACACATTTCTCATTATACTCAAATGAGCTTTTTAGCTAATTTTGAATTTTTTTCAAAATTTATAAAATATTTTATCAAACATAGTTTACGTTAACCCGTTTTTCACATAAAAAATTTGTAAAAATAAATTTTGGGTTTTTACAAAAAGCTAATTTCAGTATATATTAGCCATCATTATAAATATATCATAAAAATTTACATACCTGTGAACAGTAGTTTCTAAGAAAAGGAACATCGAACATCAAAAATTGACATTTTGAGAAAAATTGATTTTAACGTATAATTACTTTTAGTTAAAACATGCCACCTCCATATTCTAAATCATCAGCATTTTTAGTAGCTCATCATCTTCTTTCTTTCTTTTAAGTCTTTTTTCCTTCCTAACTTCCTTTGTTTTTTTGTAAACAAGAGTATTTTGCTCGTAACAGCCTCTGTTTGTCGAGGCACTCCATCGCCCGTACCGTGTAATCACCAGGCTCAATACACATTTTTCTCAAAATTTCTAGTTTTGATACATTCCCCATATTAAATGAGGAAACTGCATCATATGTACCCAGTGACAAAACTTCTAATTGTACAAATGTTTTCTTCGGTACACGAGACCATATTACATTATTTACACTTTCGTTAGATTTTGCGTACCTCCATGTAAACACTTTTTTAGCAATTCTGGATTAGCTAAATCCCTAAAAACAGGTCGCATGGCCTCCACAACATCCACAGGTAAACTATTTTTGTGATGATAAGTCTCCCCAAGCAATTCTGCTTTTTTAAATTTGCACCACGTATCTGAATCAGAGGGACAAAATCCATGCTGAGGTTTTTCATCGGTTGATAGCTTGTGTAAAAATATTGCCCATATGGCTTGTTGCATGTCCTTCACGCTAGACAAATTTCTGCGGATAGCTAGACCATAATATGCTTGCAGACGGTCGATTTCTGCCTCTGTCAATCTATTTCTTCCGCATAAAGGCTTTCCGTCAGAAAGTTTTTGACCTCTCATCTTAGTTTTCAAGCGTCGAAGACGTGTCCCCATTCTTTTCATAACATGACCTATGCATTCTAATTTCTCGACAGAGCAATGGTCACCATATACTTTGTTCTCGACAATAGAAGTAAAAGCTTTAGAGTCCCCATCTCCTAAATATTTTGTGTACCGAACATTGTAGAGAGACTGGGAACGCTGAAAAATGGATAGAGCTCCAGCTACTTCCATCTTACCGCTGTAGCCTTCAAAATTTCTCTTACAATTTTGAAGATGCTTGGTTTTGTTCGGACAAATACAATGTTTTGAAAAAACTTCGACATCTATAACTTTGCCGGTATCAACACTTGTGACTGTCACCAAGCCATTCTTCGAAGAAAACCACGCTTCTGCCAGCTACCATCAACATCAACAGCAAGGTCCCTTTTTCCATCATTTTCATCAACGGCTTCACGAACAGCTTCTGCTATACTGTGTTCACAGGTTTCTCTTGTTGCCTGCAGTAAAATGTGGTTGTACTTTGAGAATTTTGTGGGTGGCGGGGAAGATTCATGATACCGCAAAACATCCTAGCAGACTCAGCACCTTTACCTATGCATCGCATAGCATACACTAGCCGGGTATTCAGTTCGTAATTCTCAGAACTATCACATTTCTTGGAGTTAAAAAAGTATAGTTATATTTACAAGAAGGACATTTTAAGTGAAACTTCACAGCTTCACCACAGTTACTTTCACTGAGGTGCAACCTGAGTCCTGTTTTTTCACACTTCATACATTTTACAGCTTCAAAAAACACACAAGCTAAAAGGTTAATGTCCACAATAACATTTCTGAAACCAGAAAAAGCCTCATCCGAATATGAAATATCCATGTTTACAATTTTTCTCTCACTGGCAGATGGTTCAGTTTCATTAGTACAAAGCTTTGCACCATCAGCACAATTTTTTTCATCAGCAGAGTTCTTTGGAACAGTAGAATTGCTTTCAACACAACCATCATTATTTTTATTACATCTTCCTTTATTAAAAACTCCTCTTCGTTTCTTAAATACTTTAGTCGATGCTCTAGGCATGGTAAAGTCGATATATTATGGCAATTTTTTTGAAAGTTTAAGCTGAATAATGTTAAAGAATACTTGCGAGTTCAAAAATTACAACGCAGTTTTGAAAGTGTAAACAAACACTGATTTGACCGTTAAAAATACAGTGAAGTTTCAAATGGGTTAGGAAATAAAATAATAAAAGAATCAATTTATACAATAAAAGATAAATGTTTTGATTTATACCAGACGCTCAACTTTTAAGCCAAAACAAAAAACTTTGTTTACTTTTACGCTTGTCAAATGGGCGTGGCCCAGTTTCAACGATTATTTAAAAATAGGTTTTTAGGGCTTCTACTTACCCTAGAGGTTAAAGTAAGATATTTTTAGAAAGGTTAAAATCTGTACTATGTGGAAATGTAAAAATCTCAAATTGTCAAAAAAATCAAATTTTACCTTTCCGACTGGCCTTAAAGTATCCGACAGTAAGTTGGGATACCAATTTTTCAAAAATTGAATTTCAGAAGATTTTCAATCTTTTAAAGTACACCAATAAGTTTTTTTATCATTTATATATATGTATTTTAAGAGTATGTATATAAACGTTTTTATCAAAAATATGCAATAAAACGTGAGTTATAGAGCTCTGAACACACCCGCCTCGCAGAAATGGACGTTCGCTTCCACCAAGATTCCGGCTAATTGGCTTATCTCAAATAAAAATATAACGGTGTTTTTATCTATAATCTTAAATGCACAGAATGAACTATACTCAATTGAAAATATCGTAAATTGTAGTTTTTGTAGACATTTGGCGAAAAAGTTTCGAATTTCATGGTTTTTTGTGTTATGTTTTTGTTATAAACAATAGAAATATTTTGAATTTTAGAATGATCGCAGTCCATTTGGTGCGTATATATGTGCTGAGTCTACTCGATAAATTTGAAATGGTTCGGTCAAACCGTTCTTGAGATATGATGCAGAAATTTTGAAAAACACAGTTTTGAAAAAAACGCGTTTAAAAAAAATTTCAAGTTCGATTAAAACAATGAAAATCTTAACTTAGCGCTTCTAATATATAGCTGCTCTTCTAACGCATACTTCTTTATAACGACTTCGAATTTAAAAAAAAAAAATAATTCCCTGTACCACCGTTTTCCAGACACGTTAAGGAAGGAATATGTGAAAAAGAAATTGTTTGCTTTTTTTAACCCTTTACATGGGTGAACAATCTTAAAGAATCATATTAAGTGAATAACATACATCACCCTTCGGTTTTAGAAAAAAAAAATATTTTTATATATGAAATTTTAGCAAAATTTCAAAAATTAAGAATACCGCGACAAATAAAAATGTAATGCAGTTTTGATTTCATTGATACACATCTGGATCCATCTGAATGTGACACACCGCAGGGTAAAAATATTTTAAGAAATAAATATTTTATAAGAGCATTTAAATTTGATTTTATACTGATTTTTCGTCAAAATTACTGTAAGTTCTAAGCTAAAACTGGCTGTAAAATATGATTAAGTGTAACTATCTTATAACCTGTGGTTTTTTTTGTGTACTCTGGAAAGCTCATAATATATCTTTATATATATATAAATCTTCTATGCGTGTGTATGTGATTAAAATCCTCCTAAATGGCTGGACCGATTTTGATGAAAGTTTTTGTCTCTATTCCAGTGGATTCGAAAATGGTGTACATACACAATTCGGTCTGATATCGCAATTAATTAAAAAATATATAAATTAAAAACATTAAAACGCATAATTTGTTTACCCTTGTGAGCTATTTGTTCTGCAAATGCGCGGCAAGAAAAGCCACGAATACGGTAAATCTATATTTATATATAAACCCTCTGTGCATATGTGATTAAATTCCTCCTAAACGGCTGGATCAATTTTGATAAAATTGTTTGTGTTTGTACTAGTGGATTCGAGAATCGTTTAGATTCTCAATTTGGTCTGATATCGCAGTTAGTTAAAACGATATGAATTAAAAACATTAAAACGCATAACAATTTTACCGCAGTGTGCTATTCGTTTTGCTAATGCGTGGCAAGAAAGGCCACAAATACGTGGTATGTTTTTATATATAAATTTTCAGTGTGGATAGCGCGTTTATTTCACAGAGCACTGCTCTACAGCACGCTTTAACAGTTCCAAAAACAATACCGAAATTTTCAACCTTTGTAATCGACAAGATGATGTTCGTCAATTCGCAAAGACATTAATGTATACTAATGTTCTTAAATATTTAACACGGAATAAGCAATCAAAAAATTGGAAATCATGAAAACGAGGCATTCCAGCCCCAGGATACTTCGGCATATTTATGGCAAATACTTAGGCCAATTATATACAATTCACATCCTAATCAACGCGAATGTTTTTTCTGCGTTTGTTATTGGTTAACGTTCCAAGATCGACATTTTTCCAATGTTTGCGAAAAGTCAACGAAACTTTATACGATACTTTCTTCGATGCGAGTCGTGAATTACATTCATTGGAGGATAACCATTGTGATCTCACATTTGCAGATGCTTCACTGAGCTCAAGTCCACAGCAAATTCGTCAATTATTTTCAATAATATTAAAAAAATGTTTTCCGTCTCAAGCATCTGCTCTGTGGAACAAATATAAAGACTAAATGAGTAAGGATATTTTGCATCGGATTAGAATTACTAAACAAAATCTTTCTATTGAATTTTCCGCCTCAGTGTATATCGAAATATTAATAATGATTGAGGATATTTGTATTCTTATTTCAAACATGGCATGCCAGCGCCGAACCGCCCAGTAGCATATGTTATCAACAGCAATGTCCAACGTGAACACCAGTTTGATATGATTTCTTTGGCTACTTTTGTTGCTGATAATGTACAATTGCTTACTGCTGAACAACGAAATGTATATTGTTGTGTAGATTCAAGTTCTAGGACTTTTTGCAAAAACAATCACAAAGAAAAAAAGTTCTTAAAGAGCGATGCGAATTTATTATCAAGAGTCCAATTTTTTAAATACAGGAGTCAGCAGCAATATTCACAGAGTAAATCTCCGAAGGTCTTCACACTTTCAAAAGCATTTAAACACAATCGCCAGTGTTTCAAAATACATGTATGTAACAGCTTATTCACAAGCACAGCCGAGCTAATCGCTAGTCAAAACAATGTTCACTCTTCGCTGGTTGAAATCAGACTGACTGCCGTTCGGGCGAGCATCTTCATTTATAGGCGTGGCAAAAACTTCCAGAAATATAATTGCTCATGTCATTGAAAGTGAAATTAGTGGAGAGATCCACTACTTTCTAGAAGATTCCTAAGGGTTCCGAACTCGCCAACATG
This sequence comes from Trichonephila clavipes, assembly GCA_019973935.1. Lineage (NCBI taxonomy): Eukaryota > Metazoa > Arthropoda > Arachnida > Araneae > Nephilidae > Trichonephila > Trichonephila clavipes. Next base: position 8,459 of record BMAU01007250.1, on the reverse strand, counting down.
GTCGTCAATGATGCCAAAATGGTCGCTAACTTGGCTCCATCACCAAGATTTCGCCAAATTCTAATTCAATCGTCATTATAACGTAAGGGGAAGCATTGTTTGTCAATGGTACAATTTAACATGAAATAAACATAACACAGAGTAATATAAATGTATTAAACATCCAAATACAAATTATATACACTATTTACACATAATTCATAACAATATGTTCAAATCAACGTATCTATTGCAGCTCGACCAGGTGGATTATTTTTTTCTGGATGCACCAGGTGACACTGGTAAAACAGTTCTCATCTCACTGATATTTGAGCGCATTTGATCACAAAATAATACTGCGTTGGCAATTGCTTCATCAGGCATTGCAGCAACCTTACTTGACGGTGGATGCACTGCGCATTCAGCACTTGAAGTACCTTTAAATGTCCGTACAAAACCCGACGCAATGTGTAATATAAAGAATAAAGAAGCATTCAGGTATGGCTGAAGTTTTAAGAAAATGCAAAATTATTATTTGGAAGAAATGTACAATGGCCCACAAGCATTCGCTTGAAGCTCTCGACATGTCCCTGAAATATAACAAAAATAATAATAGATGTTTCGGTGGTGCTCTACTGCTGCTGTCATGTGATTTCAGACAAACAATCCCTGTCATTCTCCGTGTGACATATGTGGATGAAATAAACGCATGCCTGAAAGAATCTTAGAAGTGTTAGTAAATTATGTCTTACCATCAATATGCATGTTCAACTTCAAAACGATTCACTAGCATCGACGTTCTTTGAGCAATTGCTAGACATTGGAAATGGAAGACTTCCATTGTATCAAAATACATAATATATTTAACTCTTCAAAAATTTTGCAATATTGTGGCTACCAAAGATGACTTAATAAAAATTGTCTTTCCAGATTTACGCCATAACTATACTGATCATGCTTGGCTACGTGAGCGAGCTATAACAAATATTCATCAAAACGGTCCAGGTTGTTAAAGCTTATCCAAAATTTTCTTGAATTTTTGAATTTAAGATGTATGTACAGGACAACGTCTGTTGGATCCGCAAAAGTATGTAATAAATTTTATTAAATATATTTAGAATGTTTAGGATGTATCCCTTTTTCGTGCACAAATTATTGTGAACATTTCATTCTTCGAAAAACTCACATTTAAAAAATATTACTATAATGTAGATAAAGTAAATGCTATAAAATTAACACAAAAAACTCTATAGTTTTGTACATAACACACACATTATATATATATATATATATATATATATATATATATATATTCCTTCTTCCTCAATATTTATATTTCTTTTTTTCTAATAACCTAACACAGTGCTTCTCAAACTATCAATACTGGCGACCCCCTTTTCAATCATAATTTTTATTGCGCCCCCTTATACCATAACAATGTATTGAATGCAAAAATAATGCACTTTGACGCTAAAGCTACAATATGATCTTATTTATAAAGCGTACAAATTAATAAGATAACTATATTAAATTTTATATTTGTTACTTTTTCGCAATGTATATTTTTAATTTTTCTTTCTCGAATTTTTAAATTGAAGTAATTGAAAATTGCGGTGGCTGCTTTGTTGAGAAAATATAAATCTCAGCCAAATATAGAAACAAGTAATCAGAGTGTCAATTTCTAATCGTAAATCTTTATTTGAAAAACTTTCATCTACAAGACAAGCCCATGAAAGTCGCTAATACTTATTAAGCTTGCTCTTAATTTAGTATTTATAAATTAATTATAAAATACCTTGTGCAGCAATGATACATTAAAAATGTACTGTTTGAAGTACCCGCTTGATATTGGTAAATACTGATTTTATTACGATACACCGAAGTATTAACTTTTCTTAATACAACAAAATCGGCATTAAAATATTTCGTTAAATTTTATGAATTTTTCACTCAAACTGTTTTTAATTCAATTAAATCTGTATTAAAATCAGTTTGTTCCACATACATATTCACAAAACTCCATAAAAGAGAATTGTAATGCACAGTGTGTTAAATGCTTTATTAAACAAATTTTGGAATAGTTTCTATTTCTCTTTGATTAAGACGTTTCGTTTCTGCATCCATATAAACACATTTTTCTATTTCAAAATAAATCTATTTCTGTTTCAACATCCATTTACTTTTTTTCATTTATTTAAAATAAAATGTAAATCAAATACAACTTTATATAAATCTGGCTAATCATTCTTTCTACTCAAATAACCTCTTTCAGATCTCGATTCACAAATCTAAACACTCAAATATGTTTTAGAACAAGTTTTCCCAATCTTATCTCATTGACACAGGTCTAATTCTGATTTACAGAATTGAAACCATCTCATGAATGAGAGATATTCGAAAGCTTCTACAGCCGGTGCAGGTAATGCTTGTTAAAAGATCCAAACCAATGAAACGACATGAAAATAATTAGAGTCGAACACATACATGTCTATTAATTATTTTTGAATCGGAAGCATGAATCCCTTAAACTGTGGATAATAATGCTAAAGGCATCCTAAGTAATACAGAAAATTAGAAATACCACCCACAAATTGGAGGTCAGTTTCACTGTCTGCTTTTATAATTATGCTAAAACTACATGGATGTGTGGGTAGGATGATGTAGGAACTGTATTCTAGTCTGATACTAAAGAGGACTATGATTCTTTAAGAAAGTTTAATTTGCTTTCATTAATACAGTGTTAATATGTCTTGAAAATGGTTAAGTTTAATTTGTATCATAATGAGTTGCCTCTAGTTTCTGTGCTTTCAATTTCCTGTTTCGTAGAATTTTCAACTTAGCCCTGTTATGTAAATATGAAGATGTTTCTGTTATTTTCCGGTTATATGATTTAGTCTCATTATCTATGTGCCTTAAATAATCACGTCTTTTAACAGGAATAATGGAACGCCTCAAAATATGTTCCTTTATAGTCCTTTATGAACTTGGGACAAATGGGAATAGCCCATACATCATATAAATAAATCTCAATTTATTAAAGTACTTTGCTCATAGAAATATTTTAACAATAAATTATTGCATGTAAATTTATTACTCAAATTAATACGAATCTAAATTTAACTAAATATTAACTATTTGTAGCTAATGTTGCATATTAATGGTCAAAATTAAGAGACATACCCATTTTTGATTTTGAGGGCTAACATTTACAGTATCGCGATACAATAAATAAAATATCATTGAAACTACAATTAAATTCAAAATATAATGCTATAAATTTTATTTATGATCTGCACTCTATCAAAAGGTATACTTCAATAACAAAGGATGAGCACAATTTGCATCGATTTATTTGAATTGTTTTCGTTCATTTCAATATAGTCAATGGATGTAAGCGTATACAGAGCCAATCATATATCATCTATTTTTATTGACAGTGAATCAATAAGATTGAAGTAGGATTTAACTCTTGATAGTATTTATTGGATTTCCAAAGGAGGATATTTATTAGTGTGTTAAATGATAGTTAATACTTTTTTTCATCAAGGTTTTTCAAACGCAATAAACGCAACGCTTGAAAAACGCAATACAATTATAGAAATGGAACAAATAAATAATTTTTCCCTTAGAAAATTATCCAAAATAATGTTATTAAAATTGGTGACAACTGAACCAAATTCGGTATTTCAAATTTTTTGTTGACATATAGGAGAATCAGTTACTTTAGAACAAAACTGGTAAAAGCTGAAAATTGGCACAACATGAATTAATGATAGGACATTTTCGAAAGACTATGCAAGAAAAAATGACGTAATTTATTGCTGAGGTCAGCGTAAGGGCTATTTGATGTAGACTGAAGAAATTTGTTTTTGAAGTGTAAGATTCCACAAAAACTATTATTATCATTAAACAAAGGTAGTTTAAAGACAGAATGACTCTCCGCAGACTCAGAAAATTTTGTCTGAATGTAAGAATTCTTCAAAAAGCCATTATTGTCACTTAAAAAGTTAAGTAGATTAAACTGGGTTTAAACCCATGTTCATTGGACATATAGAAAAATGGAACAGTGATATTTGGAGTTATGAGATTAAAATCTGTATGATTGGTAAAGATAGCCTGAAACACATCAGACGAATAATTGCTGAAGAAATTCATCCTGGTACATTAGAGGTATTCAAACTGTGTTCCACGGAACACTGGAATTCCACTAGGTATACCCAGGGGTTTCACGAGACACAATAAAAAATCAAAAATGATGTTACAAATGTTATGGAAAATGTGAATTTAAGTTATCTCTGAAGTTTGTATAACCATAAGTATCTAAAGCTCATCCCAACCACCAAGAAACTTAGTAGTTTATTTATAAGTAATTTTACATTTGTGTGTGTGTGTGTTACAATTATTTTATATATTAAACTATTCTCTCTCTCTCTCTCTCTCTCTCTCTATATATATATATATATATAAGAAAAGCGATTCACTCATTCATTCACTCCCTCACTCATCACGGTATTTCAGGCACTATTAAACCTAGGGAATTGAAATTTGTTAGGCATATTCTCTCTCTCTCTCTCAAGTATGAAATTTGGTAGGAATGGATTTAGTGAATTTCGAGTCCAAAGGGGAGTTATAAATAAATATATCTATTTTTAAACTAATGGACATACAGTCTTCAAATTTGGTACTCATATTTATTTCACTTAGTAGAGATTTTATACAAAATTGGTTTTCAGGAAATCAAACCCAAAGTGGCGTTGTGGGGACTGAAGAGGCGTTATGGATAACTATTTTCATTTTTGCAGTACCAGACGTACAGACACCCTCCAAAAATGTCTTTCTCTCAGTGAAGATATTTCTGATATTTCATTCACAAAATTTCATTTTTACTTTGCAATTTTTTTTCTTTTTCTTGGTGATGGAACTGTTATCTTCTGCTGACTAAAAAACTCAGTTATAAAACAAACTTCGTTTCATCACGCTTCTTTACTTTTAATAAGTAAAATGCATTCAAATACGGAAAATTTTAAAAATGCATATTTCTAATATACAGGGTATTATAAAATTATAAATGCTGCCAACATCTGCACTTCTAGCGTCCGTTCTATTTGACCCCAACCGATCAAGATGATATTTCAAATAAAGTTCTCAGATATAGTGCTGAAAGAGCCTTTGTGAATGGCACACAGTGGCCCTCGCGGTTACAGTTATAGTGACAGAAACCTCGAAATTTTCGAATGGCAACAACCACTTTTTACCATCGCAAAATGTTCAGCACATGCGAAAAACCCTAAATAGCGTTAAACGGTACCGATATGTCTACAAACGGACGTTATGCAAACACAAAAAAGAGTTCTGAAAACCGGCCAATAAAAACACGATCTGGGCGCACGCAATAAATTGTATATGATATGAGTCAAGATACCAATCACAGAACGCCGGTCGCCAGATATTCAGCGTAGGTAACCTATAAAATACCAAGCGGGTATGCGAAGTCGTCATTCGGGAACTCGCACATGCCGACGATAGGGTTCTTCCTGGGAAAGTTCGCGGTGAATTGATCAAACTCTATTACCAAAATGGGATGAACGCTGCGGAAGCCTTGCGTGTGTATCACCGCAATCATCGACAACGACGCGGCCCAGGTACTCTACAAGCTCTGCGTGATTTAGTGCGGAGATTCGAAGATACAGGCTGCACCTGTAACAAACCTCGCTCCGGACGGCCAACTGTTTCTGAGGACGTTGTCATGGAAGTGCACCATACAGTGACTGCAGGACACACAGAAACCGCAAGAGACATAGCGCGCGTGTTATATATTCCGAACTCAACGGTCCGCAAGCTCTTGCACTCGGTACTTCACATGTTTCCCTATCGGTTCAAGCGCGTCCAGATGTTGGAGCCGGGTGACCCACAACAACGTCTGGACTTCGCAAATGAATTTTGTTACGATATGATGCGGATAACGACTGGCCACTTCGCATACTATGGACGGACGAGGCGCATTTCATCTTAAATGGCAGCATTAACACAAAGAATCGTGTGCACTGGGGAGAGACGAATCCTCACGCTGTGGCGCCAGTACCATTATTTGACGCCAAAGTGACTGTGTGGTGCGGCATTACAGCTACATTTGTTCTGGGCCCGTTCTTCTTTGAGGAAACGACCCCGACTGGCCCTGCAACATGTTCTGTAACGGGCTCTCGGTATGCAGCCATGCTGAAAAATTATGTCTTACCGGAGTTGCGTCGGCGGAATGCACTCAATGACATTGTTTGGATGCAAGATGGCGCACCTTCATATAGCGAGGTCTGTTAAAAGGCTCCTGGATCAGCATTTTGGTGATCGCATCATCTCATGCTATTATCCTTTTCCGTGGCCTGCGCGATCCCCAGATCTGACGCCTATGGATTTCTGGTTTTGGGGCTATCTCAAATCCACAGTTTATCTGTGCAATCCTCAAACATTGTCGGACTTAAAGGATTCTATACGGCGTGAGATTGAAAACATCCCTCGTGCCATGTTGCGTGCAGCGATATTGTCCACCGTATCCCGCATGCAATGCGTAATTGCCTGTGATGACACTCATGTGGAAAATGTTTGAAATTAATAGAGATTTTTTTTCTCTATGTGTTCTCATCATTGAGCAGTGTCTTGTCTCTGTCGTATGCGTTATTCCTCCGAGCGCCTTGAAGAACTGTTTGTATGTGTATAACACGTCGGTTTTCGGACATATCGGTGCCGTTTCAACGCTATTTAGGGTTTTCGCATGTGCTGAACATTTTGCGATGGTAAAACGTAGGCGTTGCCATTCGAAAATTTCGAGTTTCTGTCACTATAACCGTAACCGCGAGCGCCACTTTGTTGCCATTCACAGAATCTCGAGCGCATATCTCCAAAGAACTATATTTGAAATATCATCTTGATCGGTTAAATAGAACAGGCGCTAGAAGTGCAGATGTTGGCAAAGTTTCTTTATAATCACCCTGTATTTAGACCGTAATAAAAACTGACGGGGAAAGTGTTAACCCTATTTGAATAAAATTTATTTATTTTACATGTTTATTTGCAAAGCAAATATTTTATATTGCAAAAAGTTGATTTAAAACAACTTATTTGAATGCTTTTTAAACTCTTATATTCTAAAAGAAAATATTATTAATTAAATTTTTGCTTCGATAAGTTCATAAACATCGAATATTTTGAAAATTTCTAAAAGCTTTTAATGTGCATTTCGTCGAAAAGACAATTCATTTTTTTTCTGATGCAATGCAATTTTTGAAAACAAATTTTTAAAAGTTAAATTAAACATTATATTTAGTTAACGCATTACATGATAAGTATTGATTTGAAAATGAAATTGTTAGTAAAATTGTAATGTTTTCTTGAATTTAGAAGCACATGAGTAAAAGCAAAGCTAATTTGTGAACAGTAAATTTTATTTACTCTGTACGTTTCTCTTTTTTTTAATGAAGCTTGAGATAGTCTCATACATTAATCACAACTACAGTAATAATTCCTGATTAACAAGAATTCTTAAAATTTCATCTCATGTGAACAGAGCTTCAAGAATAAATAGAATACAATACATATTCATATTTATAATAAAATGCTATGGTCTCGAAAATTTATCGCCTGACTTAACTCATTTTTACATAAATTATAATATTATAAATTCCACATATATGTATTTCTTTAGTGCATGGAACTTATCTTTGTCTTTACCACATTTGTAAGATATTTTAAATTAATCTGCATTAAGTTTTGAACAAAACACCTTACATATAGCACCAAATATTTCCAGAGCAGGTAGCGGGTCTACCGTTCTCTCCATATGAAAGTAAGGCGAGAGTAAATTAGAGAGAACCAGGGAGCCCTAAATTGATCATTACAATAGTGGAGGCTTGATGGTTTGATCAGGAATCGCTATGGATGGTCACACACACCGATATGTCTTTGCAAGAAACACTGTGACCAGTGGCGTAACCTACACCCCCGCAACTCCCACACTGTGGAGGGCCAAGGCTTCTAGGGGGCCCAAAGCTAGATTGACGCTATTAACGTAGAATTTCACAAAATTAGCTTTACATTTTTTTAAATCCAATTTTTTAAGCGATTTTCAAATTGGCGTTCTAACATAATTCAAAATCAAAACTTTGATCGCTTTTTAGATATCTTAGATCCAATAACCAAATCAAAAAAACATTTTAATTCGCTGTAATCCCCGCGACGAAAGAGATACTTTTCTTTAGTGGGTTTTCTTTTCAAACCTAAATTACTAACAGATAAAAAAGAAAGTCCGACGGAAAAGGGGATAAAATGCTAGAAAGATAAAAAAAAAAAAGTTAATCACTGTTTTTTAGTATACTTCATTTTAATGGTAGGGAGAAAAAAAGACATGTTACTTTTTTTACTAAAGTAGCAAAGCAACTTATTGGTGTCTTTTAACCCCCTCCCGTCATATGTATTTCATTTTCATTTAG
>BMAU01007244.1:0-62190 GCA_019973935.1 Trichonephila clavipes | reverse complement strand
AAAGGTCTAAATTTCATAGAAACAATTATTTTTTTCAGTTGAGTATAAAACTGTTTTTCAGTAGTTTCAGAATCATTTGCTAATGCATGAATTCTTTCAAGAATAATTAAATTTTTAATGGCTTCTGAACTTAAATAGTCAGCAACTGTTAAATTTTTGAAAAAGCTTAAATTCAAATATTGTTTTAGCATTTAAGTATGAACAGAAATTTTCAATATTAGAAACTTAGTTTATATTTATAATTTAGATCTCACTCCAATATAAACTAGCATAAATATTGTATATATAAATAAAACCACTTAATATTTCGCTCTTAAGTATAGCTTATAACATCAGCAATAAAAAAAATTCTTTAAAAATCGGATAAAGTTTTACTTTTAAAATTTGGAAGAAGAAGCATTTACGGAAAGTTTATAAAATTAAGGAAAGCATAAGTTTAAAAAGATGAAATTTTAAATTTTTTTTTATATAATTTGTATAATTTCTTGCTATTTATTTGTATTATATATATGGCACTTTAAAATCTGTATTCTGTTCTTATTTTAAACGTTGACTTTTTTTTTATATCCTAGTATTAGAATGAATGAAAATGAAAAATAAGACACGTACAATTATTTCTATTTTTAACAAAAAGAAAGTAGTCTTCCACTTTTTTTTGTGACAATTCCTAAAGTGAACAACAGTTTGATTCTTAAAGATCTAGAAAAAACTTAATTTCGCATTTATTTTTTATTTTTTTAAGCGTCAAAAAGTTATTTCATGTATTTTCAAAATAAAATTTTAGTCATTAATCTCAGTTTCTTAAAACAGTATTTGGAAAAATTCGGATTTTATTTTTCATGTAAAAGAAACAAAAAGGAAGCTGCGTTAAGAGTAATATATAACTTTAAAAAAAAGTTTTCATTTATTTTCAGAAGTCTCCTCAACAACGTTGAAAAATTTAAAAGAATATAATATCCTCGGCTTTTTCGGCGTAAATACATTCTAGAATAACATCCCATGAAATAAAATGGAAAAACACATTACTGATACAACAAAGCATCGAGTAAGGCTCAATAAGATTTTTTCTTTCTTTGTCTTTGTATTTTTCAGCAATCAAACATTAAAGAAAGTCGAAAACATCAGCTCCATCAATGAAAAGCTCATTTCTTTTTTCCCGTGTCCACTTATAAATCTCATTTTTCTGATAGCATTTCTCACAAAATGAACAAGTTCGGATATCAGAATAAATAAAAAAGAAAAGAGGTAGAGGAATGAAAATGCAAAGAAAGGAAATATAAACAAGAAAATAATTTTCCTTTGGGTTGGAGTCATTTTTCTTTTCGTGTTTGAAGGGAATTTTGTTTTAAAAACTTTCACCCGTTTTTTTTCCTTCTGTAAATGGAAAATATTTTCTAAATTACCACATCAAATGACTGATTTTCATGACAGGTACATTTTCGCAGATCTATATTTTTCTTCCTTTTTAACTGATAATGGGGAGGTAAAAAGAGTGAAACTGCTAGATTCACTAAAATGTGTAAAATAATCAATATAAGTTGGGGATTTTATTCAAATATACACTACAAATTTAGTGATTTCCTCATTCATCTGGGTAAATTCTGTTTCTTTGTATGAAGTAAAACATTTTAATGTATTTTATGGCATGTTATGCGTTTAAACTAATAGATTACTGTTCCCATGTGTTTATAACAAAACATAGTATAAAGTCAAATAGTATTATGAATGTAATGAAAAATAAGAAAACACATATCTTTAATATATTCATATTAAAGCAAGACCAATATTTTTGGTTACAATAATGCGTACCTCGACATATCAGAAAAATCGTTTTCAAATAAAGTAAGATAATATTTTTTACTACCTGTTAACTCAATTCTATACTATTAGATCTCCTAGATGTTTGCTTTGCCGTTAAGTAAAATCCGAAATCAAAATGAAATTTTATATTCATATTTTGTTTGTTCATAGTACCAAGTTAAATTGGAAACAAAACAAGAGTAATGACTGAGTATAAATTAAATTATTTGAAAATCTTTCAAAGAAAGTATCGGAAATTGTCAGCTACAAGGCCATATATGGCATCCTAGATTCTCAAAAACTGTCTTGTGAATAAATTATGACTTTGAACACAAAAATATTTTCTTTTTTGTTCAAGTATTTTTTTCCAATCGCCAATCAAATCTTTTTCTTGGTTATCATTTGCAATCATTTATACTGCTAATATTATTTTAAATCATTTCATATATCAATTTATACTTTGGTAATATCAATATCAACTTTGGGTTGTCAGTGACTGAGTAACTGAAACTCCAGTGCATTGTAAACGAAACTCCTTACAACATTTAAAATACAGCACATTTCAATGCTAAGGCTTAAGCTTCAAGCCTTTATGAACTGTGCCAATGCCTCACACTAGGATATGAGAAGAGTTTATTCAAACGTTACATTTGAGAGAACTTTCAATTGAAGTGAAGGGAGCAGTGATCAAAGTATAGGATGGCTAGACCTAAGGCTCGCTGTCATACTATCATTCGATAATGTCGACAAGAATATTTGAACTAATGTCGAACTGAGAGCCGATAAGATAGCGGTCGAGAGAAAGCAAGAACGCGAGGATAGAATGGTACGATCAATTAGTGCTCGCAATTATTGGTAGGAGCTTTTTTTCCTAGGATCCGACGTGAAACAGGGATCTGTGCAATGACCATCGATGGGTGATTTACAACCCCGAGCTTAAGTCAGGGAAGACATTGCTTCGACTGTTTTATACTGTTACTCACCTCCAGGGCATTTGCAGTGATGCCGAATGAATTCAACCTGTAACTTCATGAATTGGAGTAGAAATGTTTTCAGCCATTTGTTCCGCTTTAGCTTGAAGACCATCAAAGACGTGTCCGAGGCATCCAGGACCGTTCTGAGATATTTATTTGACTTTCATCTACCACACAACCTGACAAAAAGAAAATATGTTACCTAATGCTATTTCATTTTATAATTGCGTCCTTTTCGGTTGTAGTCCACACAGCAGTGTGTCAACAAGATTCTATTCCCCGTAGTGATGCTCTTCGTATATGACCCATAGGACAATATTTCAAAAAGATAATACCCGTTCGAAGACGACATAAAAATTTCTGCTACTTATCTTCGTGCTCTCCAATACTTAATTGATGAGCATGATGGTCAGATTTCTTCCTGATTGTTTGAGCTGGGATGAGTGGGTGTCATCATCCACCCCTAAATCGTGCCAATTTAACTGGCCAATAGGACCCTTAATGACAAGAAATCCTGCAGGTGGACATCCACCAAACAGTGCTTACCTGAATTATAGCTTGCATCAGGGCCACAGTTGGGAGAACGCATGATTCACTACGCAGTTACAGAAGCTCTTGCAGCTGTATTTCTCTGATAAAACAATCAATTCATATGATAATATTTGCGTTTGGTTTTCAATGCATGTGTGTACATAATATCCAAAGATTTTCCTCCCATTTGGAATAGCTCCTTCTTGGTACGTGTTTTTTACGTTAGCAATCCCTACTAAATATGTCAAAATTACTTGAAAAAATATTAGACATGTGTTAGAAACTTTAAAAAACATGGATGTTGCAGTATTATAAACAAAGCTTATTGAAGACAACTTTTAATTTATGTAAAAGTGGGGTTTAATCAGTTTTGGGGCTAGCTGAGTAACCTTCTCCCTTTAAATTTATAATGTTGAGTGAAATCCTACAGAATATATTGTATAGAAGTTTTAAACTATATAAGAAAAAAGTGAGTTACCTAAAAATGCATTCAAAAAGGCTTAGATCACGATGAATCAATATAAGTTTCTCTCTTTCTCTCGCTCTCTCGAGTACTTTCTTCAGCATCTCGAGCGTCTCAAATGTTTTCTTGGACATAACATAGAGTTTGATATTTGCATGCTGCTCCAAAGACGACATTACAAAATCCAACTAATGAAAGATTCGCTTCGTCAGAAATGATCTGTAGCTAACGACAACACTACAGGAAATGAATTTCAGATGGCTGTGTGTTTTCTTTATTAGTGCTGCCAAGCCCCGAAACAGATATTTACCCTCCAACGAACATCAGTGTGAATGTAGGGGACCCTTTCGGAAACTTTTTGACTCTAGTAGTAGAAACAAACAAAAGCATAAAAATTAAATGTATTCCAAAACTATATTTCTTCCCTTTAATTTCAAACTGTTAAAAATTTTAAGAGAAGTTTTATTCTAATCGTATAGTTTCTATATGTAACTAGATTCTTACAGAAAATTTTCCATACTTTGTGGTTTAATGTTCAGAAAAACATCAAATGTTCTGACGAAAACATTTTACAAATGTTTTGAGAACCAAGTACAGAAGATTTATGATATAAATTACATTGCTTGATTTGATTTATACCTTATGTAATCCTATAACATTTATAAGAAATCATCCCATTTTTCTGACTTCGTGGAAGAACAATCTATAAAATTGTTTTTATACGTCAAAAATTCTGGTCATAAAACTACATGATTTTTCAAAACTTCTGAAATAAAAAATAAATACACTAAAATTTCTTTATCAATTTATAACTAGGATTTCTTAGTATAAAATTGCTATAAAAGATCTGGAATATACCATATATGTTTTTATTTATTGCATAAAATCCTAGAGCCGCGCCAGATTTTAGAGTCAAAAAGAGATTATTCTCTATTCTCTTTTTCACCATATGAGCTTTAAATTTAGGAATCAATTGAATGGTATAAAGTAATGCTTGTTATTTCTCTCCTTTTCAGAAAAAAAAAATTGATTATTTTTTTAATAACTTAAAAGAGGAGAAATGAATAGTTTATTTATCTGATAACTACTCTTTTTTGTATTAAATTCAAAATATATAAATAATATACTGCGCTAAACTTTATGAAAACAGAAACTGTTTTTAAAATTCATACGAAATATGTATCATGTACGGTGGTTTTACCCACCAGTTTGTTAAAGATTAAGGGAATAATTTGAAAAAAAAGCATGTCTCGAAAAATATTTTAAATTTTAATTCCTTTACTATGCAAAATTGAGAAATGGATAATAAATTTCAGACATTGTAAGATAAAATAAGTTAAAAATATATTTCTGATTAAATTTGACAAGAGCTAAACGCCATTTTCACTGCAAACTAGTACAATTTGTGTAAAATTATCCCCTGATAAAAACTAATTTTAAACGTTTGCTAGATTATCCCGAGTTATCTCGAGTTCGTACGTATTGCAGTTAAATATTATCCCGAGGAAACTCTGGGGACGCAGAATTTGTCAGTGCGATTGGTTTTATTACGGTTTTACTGAGCCTGGAGGAAATGAAAGGAAATATTCACACAGTTTTGATTGGCAGTTTGCAAAGTTTTGTTGGTTTCGCGAATCTTTTGGCGGGACTTGTCACGTGTTTTTTCCTATTGTGTAGTACACGTCGTCTTGTGTGGATGAGTGATGTATAAAGAAGAATAGTTCCGTTGTGTGTATGAAAAAAGTAAAGTAATGGCGCTGATGCAAGATAGCGAAAGCAATGATTTTTCAGATAGTGATTATGAAGAGGTGGACATTGAAAATAGTGGAAATGATGCTTCTGTATGTAGCCTACATTTTGTACTGTAAATAAGGAGGCTAAAAACTAAATCAGCTAAACAACTTAGAATGGAACTGATTGAAAAAATAATTTCAGAAAATCACCGTGACGAATTTTCTGCCACATCAGGAAGACACGGCATTAGTCCATCACCACTAAGATTAACCTCAGGGAATTTTCCATATGTTATTCCTGCTACTGAAAAAAAATTAAAATCCAACAAGACCGTGCACTACGTGCTCCAGTAACAGAGATTCCAAAAAGCTATCATACAAACACTAATATTTAACTTTTTTTCTATTTGCCCGAGATAACTCGGGATAGTAAACTAATATTAAAACTGAATGCTTTTACGCCTGTGGAAAATTAAAAATTCAACTTAAAACCTACATATTTTGTTTTGTTTCGTTTCGTTTCCCTCTATTTAAAAATAAAATTTAAAAAAATGGGATGATTTTTTTTTTGCAGTTTTTTTGAAAAAAAATTGTAAGGGAAGCGGTTAATGCATATCACAGAACTCTATTTTTGTCTTTTAGAAAACTTAATTTCATCTAATATATTTTCACGTGGATGTAAGTGGTAATCGATTAAATTAGATTAAATCGAAATAAAGTTCACTTACCTCAACTCATGATGAATTATACAACTTGGTTCCGCATCTGTTCATATAAATGTACAGTCGAAATAACTACTAGAGCTTCCCATACTCGGAAAGATACAATTAGTAACGTATTTGACTATGTAGTAAATAAGAATAAATAGAATATTCAAAAAGAAATGAGAGAGACAACATACACACAGAAAGTAAAAAAAAAAATGTTTTTAGGTAACTCATCTGCAGTCGCAATAAGATTGACGATCTATCGCTTAAGAATTTGCAGCTCTACCGACTGAGCCACGGTATGCACTCTCGAAGAGAGTAAGTTTCGCTTCAATATATTAAAACAAAAATAAACCCTAATGCCATATTTGACAAATTAAAATTATACTTTTTTCAAGCAAAATACAATCACTTTAAAGTAAATTTCATAATTTTGAAGAAAAATATTATAAAATAGTTTATAAAACTTTTAAAATTAAATTTTTCTTATAGTATCTTAAACATTAAAGCATTTTCTTAATTTTAAGGCAGCTGCTTATGTTCTCTCATTAAAAAGAAAATCTTCCAATATGATTTGATTTTCTATTAACGTTTCACTTTGTAGCTACCCTTGGACTATTGCAACGGACATCATAATTTCCAATTTCGGCCAAATTACAAAGATGGCATCTGAATCGGCACTTCTCTTTCCAAACTTCCATTGCACAATCATATCGTGAGTACTTTAAGACATCTCAGGGGTGTTAAATTTCTCTAGAGGTCTGAAAATATAAACAATTTTCAAACAGGTATAATTCTTTTAAATTTAAATTAAATGATTCGAATATTTTACACATTATTTATAAAAAAAATGGGGCTTCAGAAAAGTATAAAATGTTTAAAATATAATAATAATTTAAAAAAGCATAAACATATGAAAATTCTATTATAAATATTAAATATTTTTTGCGTTGCGCACGCTATTTTCTTAAATAGTAGCCTCTGATGTGTAAAACTTGATAGAATTATAAAATGCATCATACTCTTTAAACCCTACCTAATTTTAGTATTATACATCTTTTGTATTTCAAAATATTTGTAAAATATTGCAATTTTTTAAATATTTTTTAAAAACGTATTTTTTTATTTATTAAAATACGTAAGTTATTATTCTATTTATATAAAAATAGCTACAGTGCAATACGAATACATTTAACTATATAAATCAACTTATAGCTAGTAATTAAAGCTACTATTTTAGAAAATAGCATGCATGACGTAAAACTTAATAAATATTTCTTATAGAAAAGTTTCTTATTTTCATATAATTTTTAAAATTACGATTATAATTTAAACATTTTATACTTTTCTAAAGCCCCATTCCTTTATAAATAATGTGTAAAAGATTCGACTTACTTAATTTAAATTTAAAAGAATTATACTGGTTTAAAAATTGTTTATATTTTCAGACCTCTAGAGAAATGTAACACCCCTGAGACCTCTTAAACGTCGACAAACTTAACGTACATTAGCCTTTCTACGCTTTCTTATGTTTCCGTTGAAATTAAAATCACAAAAAAGTATGTATGCTGATATTCTGAGTTGATTTTTAATGAATTTTCTTTCTATGTTACGGATATTTCGAAGTACTTTGCTACAATTTTCTAATTTTTCAATAACTGAACGAGAAAAAAGCAAACATGGGATCTCAAAGATTTAATTAT
Organism: Trichonephila clavipes; assembly: GCA_019973935.1. Lineage (NCBI taxonomy): Eukaryota > Metazoa > Arthropoda > Arachnida > Araneae > Nephilidae > Trichonephila > Trichonephila clavipes. The sequence continues at coordinate 54,279 of BMAU01007244.1, read as the reverse complement.
AAAAAAGTGTACCGGAAGAGTAAAACTCGAAAAAAATCTCATAACTCATTCGAAGCAGTTCCCCAATACAAAGTGTACAGAGTTATTGAAATGTTTCGACTGTGAGGGGAATTACTTTAATGTGAGAATTGAATATCTGCGTAGGTTTAGTGACCAAGTCAGCAGAATTAATGTGAGTAAAGTAACAAAAAATATACAAAGATCAACTCTTCAAAATTAAAAGCCAAAGCAGAAAGCAATTTCGGTAAGTCGTGTAATCCTCAAATTATTCACTAGATGCTGCTTCATCCAATATGCTATGGTAGGAAAAGTCTTCTAAAGCTGTTCATTGCCAAAATTAATCTCAAGGAAACTCGAATTTTCTATAATAAAAAAGAGGAAAACAAGGACCAAAAGGTTTCCAGAATTCTATATTTCAGAACTTTATTCTGATGAGAATAAACTTAACACTCAAATCAGATAGAGCAAAAGGGTTTCGAAAACCCAAACGCAGTCGATATCGATTTCTTATTATAATTATCTTCCAGAATTTTTCGTAATTCAGTAAATTTTGCTTCCCATAATTTGGAAGATGTTAGTTTAAAAAGTTCTATTTCAAAATCATCGACTTCCATCCACTTAAAAAACTGACAAATCAAGTGGGATTATTAATGCGTCTATTAAATCAAATTTGATTAGGAAGTAAATGTAGACAAACAAGCTTCAAAGTCTTTTGAACATCTTTTAGGAAACTCCTCCCTAATATTTATTTAAAAAAAGCATTTGTTGAGTAATTAGATTCACTTCCCGCGTACCTAATTATCCTACTAATTATCCATTTTTTTCTTCATCGAATTTATTTTCAATCAAAGCTATGCATGTTGTTAGAGTAAGTACTTTTGTTTCTTTTATATTTCCACTGCCAAACGCTTACTAAGCAGAATTTTGATTTATTCCTACTACTGTATTTTTTCTCTTAGCATCAGAGCTCGAAGGTTTGGTAAGTAAATGACAAGCTGCATAGATTTTTTTTATTTATTATGCAGAAATGAGTGTGATGCTTCATTTTATACAATCATTTTGATTTCCATTGAACACTTAACACTAATAACGAGTCACATTTAATCTGAGAATGTTTTCTTTTATATAAAGCACACAATTTACATGCAAACTGACTCAGCAGAATCGTTTTTTTTTCGTAGAGAATTGAAAATGAGAAATAGCCTTTAAAAATGTGTTAGACGTGGAGATAAGAAACATGCTGCGATTTAAGGTTGTTATGTGAACTTTACGCGGAGCACATATTCGGACAGAAGCATAAAATTTGTATAAAAATTTGTGACATTGTAACTTCTGCATTTGTGTTTATAATATAGTGTTTTTTTATAATTTCAAAATATTTCATAAAAAAATTAATTTTTTCCTTTAACATGTAAAGGGAGAGCTCATTTAGCATTACGGTATAGGAAAAAAGTGCGAACACATTTTATAAAAGAAAAAATGAGTCAACTCGGATAAAAATGAGTAGTATTATAAAAAAAGTAATTTCTCTTACAGGATAGTAAAGTCAGAATATAATATTATTATTTGAGTACTTTTATATCTGAAAAAATGTTCTGAATTTGGTTCCTATTCTGTAACATTAGCCGAAGACAGCCTTAAATATATCTTGTAATTTGCTAGAGTGGTGAAGGGCCACTAAGAATTGTTCCGCGTATCACATCTCGAACGTGTGGAACGATAGGTTGCCGACTCCTGGCAACCTATAACACACGTTCCATACACGTTTTTCATTAAAACTCAAGAGATAATATGCCTTTCAACGAATTAGTATTCTAAACCAGAGGTCGCCAAAGTGATGGTCCACAAGAAAATTCCGCTGGTCCCCCAAAAAATGTGGAATATACTTACTTATCACTTTAAGTTATGTTTTAAGATGCATTGAAACACAATTCGATTCATAACAAGAATTTAACACTTAAAATATACCATTAGTGGTTCGCGAGATTTAAATTATGAATTTACTGGTCCAGGAGGTTAAAAAGTTTGGCGACCGCTGTTCTAAACTATACTGTGAGAGTGCAAAAATTGGTATTTGAGCAATTCCGAAAACCATCAAAAGAGCTGCCTAGTTTAATCTTATTCATAATATCAATAAAATAGGAAACACTACATCAAACTGAAGCATAATCTCAAAACTGCAAAAAATACCATTGCTCACTAAACTAAATGGCAACAAGAATAAAAGAAATGATAAGAAAAATGTTTACTTACTTCTGTTTTAATTTTTAAAAGATACTTTAATTTAATAATTTTCAATTCATTGTTTCTATTTATATAGATATATATTTATGAAAGGATTTACAAATTAGTTTAAGTTAAACAGTTTTGATAATGAAATGTATGTATTTTCCTATGATATTTTTCAGTTTAATACTAAGTCTATATATGCTATTAATAAGTTGGTATAAATTATCATTATGAATTTAACTAGGTCATTCATGTAACAAGCCTTCGTGCTAGTAAAATATCTTCCTGGTCGATCACAACATCAGCTTTCTAACCCATAAAGTTCAATTCAAGATTTGATGAGCCTAATCTCAGGGACCGACAATCTTTTTTCTGAGGCGTGCCAAGCCAATCTACCAATATAATTCAGTATGTTACACATTAGTACATTTTTAAAACCATTCGATTCTCCCGATAATGCATGCAAAGTAAGAGGATAGAGATAAAAAATACAGATATTTACAGTTTCATTACACATTAATTTTGCAGCCTTTAAATGTATTTCTTGACGTAACAATAAACAACATAAAATATATCTATTTCTTCAACCACAAAAAATTAAAATTGTACATATGTTCCGTATTTTTAAACAAAGGTATTAAAATAAGAAATATTCAACAAAAATTATAAGTATTTCCTATCATTATAGTTTAAAAAAATTAAATAAACATTTTAATGTGAACCTAGTGCTTGTACCGCTTTACTTTCATATCGCAAAATTAGGGGTATAATTTGGGACTATCAATTTGACACAATTCTGATCATTCAGTTGTTAAACAATTTCTTTGCGAACTCGAAATATTTACCATGTGAGTAAATAATTTTTACTTAGATATTCAAACACCAAAGCAGAAAGCAGAGTTCTTTTTTTGCAACTTTTTCTATTAAAACAATTAAATCTCTCCAGCAATAGTATTCAATAATTTACAAAGTAACTGAAAGCTTATCTTTAAAATTATATTTCAACTTTTTTCATAATTCCTTAAATGTCTGTAATTCTGATACCGTTTGTCAAGAAGATCCATTACAAATTTATCGATTTCCGACCACTCAAAAATTGACAATTTTGTAGAGAAATGCACAGTGCCACTAAGAATTTAACGCGTGTCATAGGTTTCAGACCCCTATTTAGCTCAACTAATAAAAAGAGATTGAGAAAAAATATCGCCCTGAATAGTTGTCAATTTTTGATATAAATGTAACTCCTTCTACTTAAAACAAGGCTCGTAAAAACGTTTTTAAAGTGATTTTTCAATTCTTACTATTAGATCACATTCTCCCTATATATATATATATATATATATATATATATATATATACATATCTTGTTCAAAATTTCAATTGTTATTAAAAATACTTTTTAACACACTTTTATAAGTTTTACTTGTATGTAACGGAATCTTTGAACTCGATTTCTACCCGCTTTAAAAGGTCACATTAATTCGAAATTTTTCACACTTGTCAAGGACCGATGACAGTATAGTAATTTCATAATTTTGTTCAATTGTCCTGTTCAGGATAATTAGGAATACGATTTATAGATTTGGTGACTAATTCAGTATACCAATTCCAGATTTCGCGACTTATTGCATAAAACATTTTCAGATTTGGCAACTAATTACAGATTTAGAGACTAAAAGATTAAGGTGCAACCCTAAAACCACGAATAGGCTTGTGGTTAATACTAATAAAACAAACAAAAAAAGTTTTCTTTATGTTAGAAAAAGTAGGATGGGTGCATTAGCAATTTCTTACCATAATATAAGTCAAGTTTTTCTGAAAATGGAAATAGAAAAAAAGACTGGTGAATATGAAAAAAATAATTTGTTATAACAGTCAAATATTTTTTATTTTTTATACAGCAATACGTTTAGAAGTGATGATACGAATTAACATTATAGCAATACGTTTAAAAGGTGATAATACCATTGACTTTTAATATTTCTTCTTACACACTTTTATTAGTTAGACCTGTATCTATAAATACGGAATCTTTGAAATACAACGATAAGGGACTCATCCAAGGCCCCGTAAACGGAGAGAATAAGTACCCTTTAGACCCGTTAATTAATATCCATTGAAGAGCAAGACTAATTCCAGCAGCCACGTAATTCCAGCTCGAATTATAAAACTCAAGGATAAATTCAACAAAGAATAAATGATAGATTTAAAAACTAAAAAACAGGGGGTTTTTTGTAAATCGAACTAAAAAATGAAAAATAAATTATAGTTTAAAAAAAACTAAAAAATACTCTTTTATAGGGAATCGAACTAAAAAGTAAACAAATAATTCTTCATATAAGAATAAAATGATTCATGAGAAAATTAATTTCATTGTGGTAAAAGTGTGGGGTGCTTTGTACTACATTTTTACTCGAACTCATCATTTCAGAATAAAACTACCAAGAAATTGTTGCAATTAATATAGAGCACACCACGCTTTTATCTCAATGAAATTAATTTTCTCGTTAATCATTTTATTCTTTAATTCAGAATTATTTTTTTACATTTTAGTTCGATTCACTATAAAAGCCTGTTTTTTAGTTTTTTTAAAAACTATAATTTTTATACATCCACTCAAGTTTAAATACATTTTTTAAACTTGTAGTGACACTTGTAATGACACTTGATGTGAATACAGTTTTTTAAAAATATTTATTCATTGATTAAATTAAATTAATGAATTAATAGTAACAAACAAAAATAATAGTACAACAGCATATGTAAAAAGAAAAATCTCTCGTTGTATCCCTTTAGCGCAATAGATAGCGCGATGGATTGGATTCGAATCCCGCCTCGAATGGTCTAATTTCTGAGAATGTGACTTTACTATACTATTTTATTAAAATAGTTAAATTTAATGAATGAATAAATAGTAACAAACAAAAATAATAGTCCAACACTCAAGCTCTCGTACTTTTACCGAAAACAGCCTTAATAGAAAGTAACTAAAATAAAATTTTTCTTTGTTGACCTTAGTAGGAATTGACTTAATTTTTTTATATTAATTGCTTTTATCTATGGATAGGAGATAAGCTGACTCTCTCGTTTTTCACTTGCTTATTCACGTACACACTCACTCATCACGAAATCTATGGCACTATTAGACCTACAGATGTGAAATTTCGCAGGCATTTTTTTTTTACGTTGAGTAGAGCATGTACTCTCAACATGGTACTCGCATTCCTTCGAACGGTATTCAACTCAATTGGTTCCATGTTGGGAGTTTGAGTCCTTCGTGAACCATCCTCCTTATGCCTACTCTACCTCGTAGTGAACCCTATTTACACAAATTGTGATGCGAATTAGCAAACATCCGGTGGTCCCGTGCATCTTTCTGAAAGTACTTTTCGCAATACAATCTTTCTACTTCTCTCGTTCATCTCCTTCTGTTAATTCACAAATCAGGTGCATAACTGCCAGCTCGGTATTTTTGTAACGTTCCATACTCCTCTGCGGGCGATGACATCTCAAATGACTACGGTAATTCAGGCCTTAAGATATCCGACTACTTGCGCCAACTTTTTTTTTAAAAAAAATGGTGAAATGGAGATTTGTTTGTGTTTTTCAGATTTGTGTAGTATTTTAAGAAAAAAAGGCTAAAATTAAGAAGAGAAAAATAAATTACTTCTACTAAACTAGAAAAAATGGGTAAACATTGACAAAAAATTACATAAACGTCCTTCTTATTAACAAATCGTCTTGAGGGATCTTTCGTCCTTAAAAACTATTTTATTAAAACACACCCACTGAAGAAGAGAACGTGAATATGTAAATTAGGTCTGCTTTATGTTGTCTAAGCCTTCGAGCTGAGAGAAAGAGGGAGGATATAGATTACTAGCGGAACAGTGATTTGTCAAATTTATAGTGTAATTCAGATATTTGTTTTTTTGATAATTGTAATAATTGACGATTTGTCACTAGAGATTAGATAACTAAGAAGGCAGTGTATATGAATCTGAAGTAATTGCACTGGTATTTAAAGTCTTCTCATATTTCGCATACCTTGTTAATTGACTCCATATAGATTTAATTGAGTGCATCTCTTAGAATTGATTGATTGAACTTGCATTATTGATTGTGTTACAAATAAATTAAGATATCCGACTACGTTCGGAATCGTGATTTTAAAAAAGCGCATAAATGGATAATTTTCATGATATTTACTGTCACTCAGATTAGAATACATGCATAAAATTGTTTTAAGGACACATTTTGACAAAAAAGATTTATTTAAATGTAGTATTTTGGCAAAAAATTAACTTAGAATAATCTTTTTTTCAAATGTTCTCCTTTTGTGAAAAATACTTCTATTATAATAATATTTTGCCTGTATATAGCTCAGACCTCTCTACAGAGGCTAAACTAGAATTTTTGAAAATTCACATTATTTTCAGAGTTACCACCAATTGAAATAATTATTCACTTTTTTTTCTTAAAATCACTCCCCTCTGTTGTCGTAAAATATGAATATATATAAACCCACTTCTAATTTATTTATTTCAAACATTCTAGTTGAGCCTCTGGACAGAGGTCTGAGCTATGTACAGGCAAAATATTATTCTAATAGATGCATTTTTCACAAAAGAACATTTGAAAAAAAGATTATTCTAAGTTAATTTTTTGCCAAAATATTACATTTAAATAAATTGTTTTTGTCAAAATGTCCTTAAAACAATTTTATCAATGAATTCTAATCCAAGTGACACTGAATATCATGAAAATTATCCATTTAAGCGCTTTTGAAAATCATGGTTCCGAACGTAGTCGGATACCTTAACTGATTTTGAACATCGCTAGTCTTCCTTCCCTTTCTCTCACATATCGAGACATGGATCCATGATTTTTACAAATGGAGCCCGCTCTGTACAAATAGTAAATGAACATATTCTCCATTTTTCAATCTTGATGTATTACTTTTCTATTCCTTTTTGAAATGACCTTCAGGATAAGAGATATTTTGATTTTTACAAAAACTAGAACACTTTATCTTAGTTATTATACGCTTAAAAACACATAAAAAAAACTGTAAAATTTGTAATAAAACAGTGAGATTGATAAATCTGAAGGTTAAAACACTTCTAGTGTTATACAGAACACACACAAAAATTTTCAGCAAATTATTTTAAAAACTTTTTGAGCAATCACTAACCGCGTTTGAGCTTTACGAAAAAAAACGCATTTTAAAGTTTGACATCTTATGTAACGTTATGGCATTTGCTTTTACTAAAACACTTGTAGTTTTTTTTCTGGAGAATGGAAAATATAAAACTTGGTATTTTTATAAAACTATTGCAGCGTTTCTCCAACCATGGGGTGAGCCTCCTTGGGGGACGTGATAACTTACAAGGGGAGGGGAGGGCGAGCATATTGAAAAGTCGAAAACAAAAGATTATTTTAGAAAATGTATTAATTTACTGAAAGTAAACAAGCAAAATATATTCTGCGTAATAAAAATCGAAATTAACATTTACACTGATGTAATATACTTATAAATGTATCAGTGCTGTACAATGTATGTTATAAATAATTTAACAATGCTAAGTTAAGAACAAGTTTTTAATAATTACCAGTGACCCCATGGGCCTGTCATACATAAAATTATATATAAAAATTAACGCTTATCTAGATAATTTTTACGGTTTATAAACAATCCCATAACTGCCGATTGAAACTCACGTGATTTGCTCCCCAATGCCACCGTTTAACACGTTAGCGCATGTATGTGACGTATTGGAAAGGGGGGAGAAAAAGAATAAATATGGAAATCCTCTGATATGAGTAAATCCTTTGCAAACACTGTCAAGATCCTTTTATTGCATTCCAAAGCATTCGGAATCATTTTAAGAATAGCAGTGCATAGAAAGGATCGTACTTCGGAAAGACGTATATATACGCACGAAGTATTTAACGCACCGGTTGAGCGAGACGTATGTATACGCCAGTGGCATTTAAGAGGTTCAAGTCGTATTGCTTCTTTAGAGTCAAAATATAGTATTATTGAATTCAATGCATTGTTCTTTGTATGAAGGGGGGGCGATGAAAATTAGGATTGAATATTGGGTCGCACATATTGAAAGTTCGAGAAGCACTGAACTAATAAGAAGGCATATAAAATAAAATCATACAAAAAATGTCAATTTGTTTTTAAAAAAAATCATGATTTTAGGGGAGTCGGATACCTTAAATGTTCTTGTGAGCAACGGTACCCAACGTCGAACGAAAATGTTTCTGAACATGAGTTGCTATGCAAATCTGAATGCTTGTGATGGTCCTTACCTTCTCTTAAAGTTTGTTCCGATGATCCTGGGAAACCCTGTACTTTGATGTTCCGTTAAGATTTAAAAGTACTAATGAGACATGATCATGGCAACCGCTAAAAAAACACCTCCATGCAAAAATTAAAACTAATTGAGAGGAAAAGAGAACACACACTTTAAAATACTATTCGATCTTAAGTGTGTATTTTATCGATCCAGATACATACGTCAAATAACTAACTTTAATTAATTTTTCCGACATTTTTATAGACACATGAAAAAAATAAGAATAATAACTCCAACTGAAAGAAAATCTGTTCGAAATTTTAAAAAAGGAGAAAAAAACCTTTTAAACACTGTGCAAACTAATTTAATATTTTCTCTTCGGAAATGGAAGCGAAAAATAAGAAAAACAATTCATCAGCAAAACGCAAAAAACATAATTCAATTAGAGAATATAGAAAAAAAATTAATTCCCCGTAGAGATGAAAGGTTTTAATGGAAATAATAACCTAAAAAATAAATAAAGTCAATAGTAAAAAATTTTAAAAAGTAATGAGAGAGAGAGAGAGTGCTCCAGTTCCCCTAAATAAACATTCTTGAAAATTCCAATGGACTTCATAGTTTTTTTTCCCAACCTGTTTTTTTTTTAACATTTATTTTTTCGTTGCGCAGCTTGTAAATGATTTTTAACGATGAGCGTTAAATGTTTTCATTTCATCATTAACGATTGTTCAATCAATGGTTTTTCCTCTCAGCTCATTTTTCACAAAAAATGTTATTGATTTTTTAAAAAAAAAAGGGCATTTTTATAGAATTTATTAAAGTTTTGGAGCAAATGTACAAGTGTTTAAAACAGTTAAAGTGGTTTCTATAATTTTTAGTGAAAAGAAATGAAGCAAAAACAAAACATCAAAGTTTTTTGAAATGTCAGTAACTTGACTACATTAAAAACATGTTTGGAGGGGGTATAAATGTGTCTTTTTCATTTTGATTTTCTAAGTGTCCTTTTTTAAATATTTAAAATATTTCTTTTATCATTATTAAATAAAAGTTGCATAAGGAGTAATGTCAAATAATTGACTTTTTATTTATATCGCATTTCTATCAACACAAGGACTGTTAACGAAGACCTTATAATTCTGGACCATGGTTAAGCGATAAGGTCACGACACATGAGCTAACACTTCAATTTGCAAGCTTCTACACCACACAAACATAAAAACTTTGAAATATGAAAGGTCTAGCATCCATCAATTCATCTACACCAGCGTTACTCAACTTGCTGTCCACAGGGCCTTTATTAAGTGGTCCAATCATGGCCCCTTTCTCTGAGAAATTCATTTATTTATGAAAATCAGGTGGAAAATTCTTTATTAAAAAACAAATATATAATTTTTTTTGCTGTGGATGTCGTATGGATGCGCATTGGTATTTTTTTCTAATTAGTGATAATATTCAGCAGTGGAGTAGCGACTGTTTTATGAGTGGAACTAGTTTTTAACTATCTTGCAAGCTAAAAATATTCGAAGAAAATAGTTGTTTCAAGACGATTGGAAAGTTAACTATTTTGTAGTGAAAAACAAGCATGGTTCATTAATTGTTTGATTTGTCACGAAAATGTTGTATTTAAACAATACCAATACATAGGAATCATTCAATGACGCTTTTTCTCGAAAATCTCTTTCAAGAGGTGATAAATAGGCTTTTTTAAACAATCTTTGCAACAGCAAAAAGTATTTTGTCAGTTGTAATGCCACAGCGGTAACAAAGGCACCCTATGAAATTTGTTATATTGTTTGTAATCATATGAAACAGTTTAATGATGCAAAAATTGTGAAAGAGTGATTCTTAAATGCTTCCAATTTAGAAAAACTTAGTGACAAAAATAAAAAAAAAACAAAAAATAATAATTAAGAAAAACCAAAGTAGGAATTTTAGAATTTTGATCACTTTCCCCATTTTAAGTTTTCTATGTCATTATTATGCCTTTCAATGTTTCTATGCTCATTCCCCCCCTCTCCTCCATTAATTCTCATGTTGCGGCCCGCGTGAAATAGCCATCATATGCATGCGTCCCCTATGAAATAGCAGAAAATAAGGTTGAGTACCCCTGATCTACTTGGTAGACCTTTAGTAGCACATAGATTCGAATCCACGATTTAACAAAACCAACGCCAGCCACGAGTCTGCGAGCTTCCCTACTCGACAACCACAGCTCCAAGATAATGTCGAATGATGAATAAGTGAATGAGTGAATATTCAGCTACCCTAAGGCTCTTGGAGATGGACCTTGTAATTTTAGCTATGGTCAAGTGATGAAGATAACACCTGATTTGGCACCCCTCTCTCCCAGCTTCCACTCCACACAAACAGCAAGACATTTGAGCCTCGTCTATATTTAACATGCATCGAACACATTTACACGGTGGGTTTTCAGAGGAACAAGGCTCGAGCTCGCCACACGCTGGCTGCGAATCCCTTACCTTGACCATTACACTACCGCGGTCACCCAGATAATGTCGAAGAACAGTTATTAATAATTTATCCCGAAAATACAGTAACACACACACATCGAAAAGCAGTGGAAGTCATTCTATCGAGGTTTTTATTTTAGGTTTATTTGTATTTATATTATGAAAAAAATGTGGGGGGGGGGGGAACTTTGAGTGTATCCCCACATTAGTCGGGTATTTAAAAAAAGATAAAAATTACGTCAAAAACTGAATATTATTCACAATAGTTCTTATACTCGGTGGTATTTAATGTCAGAAAAGTGTTATATTAAATATCCAAGTTTAATATTTATAACAATGAAAAAAATTCAGAATCTATCAAGGTACTGGATCATACTACAACGTGATGGGCGAGGGACATTAAATTGATGTTGTATGCATAATCTATGTTCTGATTCCCCTTGTGCGATTTCATCTGTAGAATCGCAATTCCAATAGATAAGCAATGCCATTCATTCAGACCAATAATGCTCAAACTGCGGTCCACCGGCCTTATCTAAATGGCCCGGTCATAGCTCACTGCCCTATGAAATTAAATTATTCGGTGAGTGAGCGAATACTAACGTCGCACTGTTTCAGCTACACGAGGGCTTTTGGCGACGGACCACTAATTTTGAACCATGGTCATGCGACGTGAACAACACCTGAGCTGGTACCCCCTCTCCTAACTACCACACCACGCCAACGGGAGGACGCTATTAAATTATTGGAGAACAACGTAAAAATTTACCGAGAAATTCTATCAAAGAAGCAATCAAATCTATAAATTTTGCTATTAATTTTCTTTTTTGATTGTGAAATGGGAGCAAGAAGCTTGATTATGAATGAAAAGAAATCAAAACTACCCCATAACTCGGTAAAAAATGCATAAAAGTAAATATTTTTATGTTTGTTTGATAGAAGGGTTAATTTAGTATTAAAATAAAAGCTGAAAAGGATATTTTTAATATATTGGTCAATTTTGCTTTGTCCAATGTTACTTTGGTCTTGTAATGTTTTTCTCCCTGTATCCTCATGTTGAGGCCCACGTGAAATACCTGTCATATGTATGTGGCCCCGCGGGAAAAAAAAGTTGAGTACCCCTTATTTATACTGTTTAATTATGTAACTGTATCTTTGTTTTTTATTTTAATATGTAGTTTGAATCTGGCATTGTGTAATTTACTTCCATTAATTTTCATTCTGATCACGCAAATTGAAAGTATAAATTATTGCTTTTCGATACTCTAAACAGAACGTTGCTTTAGGTTTAGTGTAAATACTGCTCATTTTGAATGCATTTAAAAAAACGGCAGACAAAAAAATGACTAAAATTTATTTATATCACTTCATGTATTAAGTGTATAAATTAATCAATACAGAAAATTCAAATATAAGGAAACAAGCAACATATTTAATTTTCTAAAACATTGCAATAATTTCACGTTCTAAGTATGCTTGAGAGTTATATATATGTATATAAGTATTTACAAAAAGAATAAAATATCATATTGGTACGATCCTCTTGCGACTTTCGTTAAAAACCAAAATTGGTAAATATATAAATTACCACTTAAAAACAATAAATGAAACTTCTACAGGATGTCCCCGAATGCCGTGTACAAACTTGGAGGGGAGGTAGAGATCATCCTGAGGAGCCATAATTACATAAGAAAGTGTGGGCGGAAAGCGATAGGTGACGCTGCACGCTACCTCGCAAAGTTGAACCATGTGGTTTCCTCATTTCAGACACGGACAGCGTGCGATGACAATGAATCGTTATACGAACACCGAGTTGGCGGATATTCACTTCATCTACAACCGAGCCAAAGAAAATGAAAGTGCTGCTATTCGGTTCTACGGTGAAAGACATCCAAAACAAAACAGCAACCGAATCATCCAAGTTCATTCGAGTGTATCAAAACCTGGCGGAACACGGATCTATCAGAACCACAATTGAAAGTACTGGATGGCCACGAATAGCATAAACGCCCATATTCAAAGATGGCGTATTGTATGCTGTGGACTGAAATCCCGGTACCAGTGTATGGGCTTTTGCCGTTGCAAACGGAAGATCCCAAACAACTATCCATCGTGTACTGCAGGAAAAGGCCTTACATCCATTTCATGTGCTGTGCAATTATTACAGACGGATGATCATCCACGACTTGTCGCGTTTGCACAATGCCTTATTAACCAAAGTGCGGCAGCCTTGCACTTTGCCATTTCCTTGTTCTGTGTTGAAACATTTTTTTCCACGTGAAGGGGTGTTCAATATGCACAACGCCCGCATGTGGGCTTTAAACAACCTACACGACACCCAATCAAGAGCCGCACGACAACGCTTCACTGTTAATTTTTGAGCAAGTATCGTAGGGGGATGGGGCAGTTTACTGGGCCCCTGAAACCTACCACCTCGACTGGACTTTGACAAGTATCTCGTCTTTCTACAGGAGGTACTTCCGTGACTGCTTACCGACGTACCCGCATTTGTTCGGCACCGCATGTACTTTCAACAGGAAGGGGCATCATCTTATTATGCGTGACCATTTGGACCAGGCATTTCCAAAAAAAATGGAATGGACGTGGTGGTCCCATCGCTTGTCCTCCCAGATCCTCTGATTTATCTTCTATGGAGTTTTTTTCTGGGGTGCCATGAATTCGCCCGTCAGTTCTGAAATGGACTTGGAGGCACAAATATCCATAGCTACTGCTACCATCCGTGAAACACTCCAGTATTTTCAAACATGTCCGCCAATTCGTGTCGCTTCGGTGTCGTGCGTGTACACGTGCCAATGGTCGCAAATTTGAACATCTCCTGTGATGCTTTTATGTCATACTTTTTATTTATTATTATTATTGTTGTGTGTGTGTGTGATTTTATACTATACATTCTGTGCAGAGTGGTCTTACTATCTTTGTGTCTCTTTATCTCGCTAGGGTTAAGTTTCCTCCCATGCTCACCTATGTAATTATGACTCCTCAGGATGTTCTCTACCTCCTCTTCAAGTTTGTAGAATGCATTCGGGAACGTCCTATATAAGACGTTTCAGTTTTCAAATTTCAGTTACTTTTCCACTATAGATTCATTTCCCCAATTCAATGTTAGAAATCAAGAAATGAAACGTGAGTAATGTTTATTGTTTATATGCGCTAATATTTTAGGCAATACGAAAAAAATGCGTAAGGATAATTAAGTTCTATTTTTGTATGTGATTTTGAACCCCAACATAATAAAAGTAATTCATATTCAAAGTTGTTGCTAGAGAATTGGAAAAAATATTTGCGTTCCATTTTTTTTAAATAAGAAATGATTGCTTATGTCATCATTTCAGCTCATTTGGTTTGAATTCTTTAACGTACCTTTAACTAAATTGACTATTTTTAAAACACAAATAAAAATAATTTCTAAGATCGTTTATATATATCAAATTTCAAACTGATTTATAATTAAATCTACAAAAAAAATTCGCACAACTAAAATTTCAGAAATGAAAATTTCAATAGAGAAAAATGATAATGTGAGTCAATTAAACCAAATCATTAAAACTATTGTACGTTTACTAGAGCACTTACACTGACTAATGTTGGAAATAAAGTGTCTTACAAATGAATGACTAAAATATTTTGAAATTTTTTTTAAAAATATTATAGCAATTTCTTTGAAGTAGGATTTTATTTTAGCATACAAAATAGAAACTTCTGAATAGCGAAAATTTTAGAAAAATAGTATTGCCATCCACAACATAATGCTGTAACTGATCTTATATTATTTGAATAAAAATCAAGAGAAAAATATCAGTGTATGTAAAGTGAAGCAGAGAATCAAATCTACATATTAATGTAAGAGGGAGAAACAAATTGTGTAAAAAATATCATAGCATCTTTTTTACGTAATTACTTATTAGGATAGTCACTTTCATTACAATACTTGCAAAATAAGGTTGTGATATAACTAATAACTATTTTTATTATCTATAGTATACTATGTATTGTGCAATTAATTATTATAATTATTGTTTTTGTATGTTAAGTAAAATAGTAGGTTGTCATTTCGTTGTATGGAATTAAGAATCATAATGCTTTAAATGCGACGTTGTTATTCAATAAGGAACTTTATTTATGGAAAACTGAAAGGTATCTCTTTTATCTGAAAATTAACTTTTTATATTTTGATTTGATAATTTCAACTCGATGGCTAAAATATTGGCAATGTTAATGTCAATATTGGTCGTAAGGATATTTAAATATTTTGGTTAAAGTAAAAGATAAAGTTTAAGAACATTTTTACTTTTACGAAGAACTATAACGTCTGTAAGAATTCTATATATGTGACGGGAAAAATATAATAGATACTATTAATCTCATAGAAGCGTAAATAATACTTGCTTGCTAATTCATTTCGGGGTTTTCCACTAATATCTTGATAGTAAAAATTGTTATTTAAAATGTTTTCTTGTAAAGTGTGGACATTATATTAAATTTTCCACTATATAATATTTTCAAATTCTTTTTTATGCATTCGATTGCTAACTTTAATCATATTTTCAGTATGAATAAAATGATGCATGTTTCAACAATCCTGATTGTGTATGGAATAACTTTTTCATTTTACAGGAATTTAAAAATTTATTTACTATTTTTTTCAATAATATCTACAATTTTACTTAATTGATTATAGGATTTGTATATTAGGGATTATTGTGAACTTTATTGGGTTTAAATCAAATTTTGAACAAACACTGAGAATTTAAAAAAGCCACAATATTTATTTCTAATCTTAAAATACTGTGTTCTTAAAACTAAGAATAAGTTCAATCATTTGAATTAAATACAAAAAGTTACATTCTCTCAAAGTATTTAAAGAATTTTTGTAACATTTAAATTAAGGTTTTACTGAGAGTTCCCTCAAATCCGATTCAATTTCTGTTGTGAATTACAGAAAAATACCCTCACCAAAATCAGTATTCAATTTCTTGAGTTGTCGACTGTTCAGCTTACGGACCACGAAAACCATGCTCACCCACCTCTGGCACCCCCTCTCCTAACTACCACACCACACCAAAATTTCAGCTACAGATTTAACGTGCATCGCTGCCCTTCGGCGGGTCTTTAATATCATGACATGCCTTATTGGATACCTTAACCACTCAGCCCTCAATTATTCTCATCAATAGTTATATTACAAACATGTATTCCATTACTTTAAATTTATTTATCTTAGAAAGCCATTAAATCCATTTCTTATATTTTATAGCATTATATATAGAAAATAAGTGTTTTACAAATAATTTCAAGTCATTTTGCTTAGACTTAAAATGTAATCAATATTTAAGCATTTGAAATTTTTAAAGTTGGTTTTCTGTTTTATTACGCCAAAATAGTTAATCTTAAAAAAAAAGAAGAAGAATGTGCGTAAAAAAAGTAGTGACTATATGTTTCAAAAGACGAATTTGGAGGGAAAGGCGCTTAAACATGCATTTAAAAACTTCAGAATAATAAAAAAAAGAAATTATTTGTGAAAAAATTCCTATAATCCCAAAATTATAATGTGCATGCCATACATTTTAGCATATTCTTGCATCTAGTAAGTATTCAAAAATTGCACTGTGTTCTATTACATACAATGCTTTCAATATGCTTTCTTTGCCTGAGAGATTGTACACATAATATAATTTCTCAGTAAAATCAAAAATTGTATATTTCTTCTAAAGGCAAGCATTATTTTTTAAAATTTATAATAGATTAAGATACTGAAAAATAAAGTAATAAAGTAACTGGTTCAATCAATATGTGATACTAGATGAATACATTCACAGGAAATGTGATAATAAGCTTTGAAATATAAATTTTTGTTTATTTTCAACAAAAAAAAATGGTGATTAAGAACTTTATAACAATATTTAATAATTTCATGCTGCAATCACAAAATACAATGTTGCTGCATAAAACTACCAAAAATTAAACAAGCAGTTTTAAATATCTTTGGAAATATATTACTGGCATAAAAAATTATTTCTCTTTTCTTATAATAAATAAAAGATATCCTTAGGCATTCAAAGAGTCCCCATTTTCCTTACTTCCCATTTCTTTAGATAATTAGTGCATCAATAGTTCAGCCACTACGTGATTGAATAAAAGGAACGAAAGAATAAGTTGCCTAATTTTCTTCCTCGACATTTAATCATTGTCACTTGATCGTATTTGCTTCATCTAACCGTTTCTCTCGTGCGGGTAATAAAGATGCGACAACAAAAATGAAAATCTAATTCCCTCAAGTCCAAATAACTTTCCAAGTTTGAATTATCATTGAGAGATTTATTACTTGCATACATTTGGTGAATCAGTTTTACCTTCCATTTTCATCTGACTGTTTCAGGGGTTGTTCCAAAATTCCATATTCTTCAATATAAATACAGTAGAACCTCTATATTACGGACCTCTATATTGCGAATTTTTCTACATAGCGAACCTTTTCCTGAAACCAAGAACATTTCACGATTTTCTTCGTAAAATACCCTCCCAATAGCGAAGTGCATTTTCTATATAATGAACTTTTTTCTTGTAATTAATTTTTTTCTCCTATTTTTAAAGTATTTCTGGACATTTCAAGTTTTTCTTTTTTCAGCATTCTTTATAGTGGTCATAAATCTTGAACTGGTTTTGTTAGATGTCTAACTCGCCCACAGCAACAGAGTTCTGGGTATTTCATCCAAGAAGGGAAACCTTAAATCCATACTGTCCAGTTCACTGTGACATCTTTGACATCCTCTTTCACCCTCAGTAGCGGTTGGTCCATGGCGAAGGGTATTATACAGCTTCCTGCGAGGAACCACTTGGTCGGAAGACTGACTAAACCTCATGCTTGTAAGCTAAAATTAGATGATCGTGGGCGCCTATTACCAGAAGGAAGGGAGAAAAAGATAAACCATGATTGAGGATTTTAAACAAATACAGAGTACACCCATGAAAGGCGGGGAGGGATGACGTACCTTATGCTTGTTGGTCCACGGAAGGTATTTTATTTCCCTTCAACACCTATTGGAAAACCAATAGAGGCATTCCCCGATCCGCTACATGGGGATGCGCTCTCTAGGGGTTACAGGCTCCCTCTAGAGCCTATCTCTACAGTGTAGGAGTTCCAGGGCTCATCAGAGGGACTTGGCGGGCTTTAGAAGATGACACCCGTGTAGTATGACTTTTGTGCAGGGGGTAAAGTCTTTCCTTACCTGTCCCTGCTCTCTCCCTGCTTCTCCTGCTCATCTTCTAGACTGCTGTGGCATTTCCCTGCGGCAGTTGTTTGAAGATCAAGACCTGGTGTGTGACACTATTACGCGGAAAGGTCAAATGGACTTGATGTAGACTTTCCTGCTCCAAGAGGATTGGAAACAGCAACACAACAACAACCCTCAGTAGAGTTGTCTCGTGTCACCGTGTCTTTAAACTAGTCTCCGTTCATTTGTAATGTTGATCAGTCGTGCTGGCAGCTTCGATTCTTGTAGCTCGAAAAAGTTAAAACGCAATTGCTTGAGCATCAAAGAAAAACAACATTTAATTGTTCAGGAAGATGATAAAGGTGGCAAAAAACTTTCTTTGCAGTTTATCGTTTTTTTATTTGTTGTTGTTGTTGACAGTTTATCGTTTTTTGGAATAGATGTCCTCCCTTTCAAGTCCTGCACAAAACAAAAGATGATCTGGAGTTGCCTGTACCAAATTGCATTTAGTAAGATTAAAAAAAAATAAATACTAATAGCATATTTATTTACAAAAAGTTCTATAAGGAATTTCGTTTAAAAAAAAAAATAAATTATTATTTACAAAAATTAAGTCATAATTAAATAAATAATTTAATTTCATATACAAATTTTAGAGTATTGTCAAACGTGGCTGTGTGTGTGTGGTAAATATTTGTAAAATTCGAGCACACCCACTTCAAGAATTTTGCATTCAAATTTGAGTCAGACTGAACCTCGATCACCTCCATTTGCACATGGCTCGGTAGTGAGTCTATATTTATTGGAAAAGTCGAAGAAAAAAAAACAAAATTTGTCTTCCAAATAATTAAAATCTGTATATCTTGTATCAATTGCAGTTCTAACAATTCAAATTTTTTTCCGCTTATTTTTGATACGATACATTATCAGCTAAACTTGATTTGTTTATGTTGCACGTCAGGAAGTGGATTAAATCTTCCCTTTTCAGTCGTTTTTCTTGAATATTATATATTATTGTGTGCTGATGTATTGCCTGGGCCACAAAAAAGTTCGTTGAGGGCCACGAGTTTGACCCCCTTACGTACAGAATTGTCTTACTAACACGATTCCTTGACTAACTATAAATATAGCTATAACATGTAGACTCAGTAGCGAATAATCTGCAGATTATTCATAAATAACAATGAATAGTCTAATCATGATTTTTGATACGTAGACATAAAGTACAGAATAACTGCAAATGATATATGCAGTCTAATCCTAACGAATATCTAATAATTTATAGACTAAAAATGTACAAACTAATTTTATCATATTGCACGAAACCCAAAATGGGCCAAAGCCTTCTGAACCAGACATTACCAACCATCTCTACTTTCAACCATAGATTCTTTCCATTCTTAGTTCTAAGGACCAAACAATCTTTACTGCATCTATCCATCGAAGCCTGAGTCTACCTCTTTTTCTAGTGTTACATGTATGATCTAGCCAAGGCGCTGGCAGCATATGGTACGGATTTTAGATTTGAGAGAGAGAGAGAGAGAAGCGAGGTACAATTCTATGTGACACTCTACAAATTTGTCAATTTTTGAGTGGATGGAAGTTCATAGTTTTAAAATGGATCCTATTCAACTAACATCTGCAGTATTATGGAAAGCAACATTTACGGAATTATGAAAAAGTAGGAAAGCTAACTCAAACGAGATAAGCCAGTTTTAATTGGTGGATGTCATCACTCGAGATATTTAATTGCTTAAATAAAATTTCATGTACTCTACTTTTCGCTTTTGGTTCTACATGTAAACAATTTATGTCTCATATGAAATATGTTTTGAGTTCCCAAATTTGTTTTTACAATTGAACATTTAGAATTGTGTTCAAGTGAGTCACAAATTATAATCCTGATATTGATATAAGTTCGGGGACAAAGATCGCATTAAAATATATTTATTTTTTTATCTAACTATATTGATGGAAAACTTATACTTATGTTGTTTATTTATTTTAATATAATTATGTTTAATAAAAACAATGAGTAATTTTTTTTACAATTTAAAAAAAAATTTTTTTTGAAGGAATAGTTGTGTTTATGTTTTTTTTTAATTTTCTTATATCTAATTTCTTATATTATTTACATCTTTAAATGAAGTAAATTAATATATATTCTGTCACAATAAAATATATATATACATACTAGCTTGACCCGGCAACGCGTTGCTGTGGCTTTGTTTTAATACGTTGATTTAATATTATTCAAAGCCATATTGAATGCAGTCAAATTAATCTTCGCTTACAATTTCGGAGATTTGAAATTCAGCATAAAACAAGATAATGTTTTAAATTTTGCAATGTATTCATCTACTATTTGAGTATAGTAAATCACATGAAATACTTACGAAGTTGTTAAATAACAGCATAAGATTTAATTTTACAAAAGAAGTGACTATATATATATTATATATATAACTTTGATTTTTATCCAATTTTAGTATTATTTTTATCCTTTTAAATTATAACAATAAATAAGTTCAATATAACTAATCTTTAAACGGTGCACAATATTTTTCCGTAACCCGTCTTTTGCTAACTAGAATAGATTCAACAGTTTCCCCAAACGTGAGCGTGCAACCTATAGTTCGAGAAACATGAATTTTCGAAGTCCAAGCCCCCAATGGACATTGTTTGGCTTTGAGACTTATTTAAAGTCATCGCGAAAACCAAAGGCATTGGGAATTGAAGCCTTTTGAATAGTATTGGAGATTCTGACGATATCAGTGGAACACGTGGCAATAGTGCAATTTCTCATTTAACCTTTACAGTGAAAATGTTTGCTTCAAGAAGTTTCCCGCGCGCGCGGTAATTCTTTTAAAAAATAAACATGTACCATTTACACAATTTAGGTGGATTTAAGTTACGCAGCCGAATAACCAATCTTCAACCGAAGATTGTGTGGTGGCATTTCTGATACATCCAAAGAATTCAAGAACTCAGTTGGAAAATTTACGGTTTTGTTTTCATGACCAATAGCGTCGATTGATTTAAAAGGCATTGGATCACCTGGAAATAACTCTATATTTGTAGGTTAATTTCGTTAATATTAACATTCTTTCTGATTAAGTAACAGGACTACCAAGCCATCTATTATCTAGATAATTATACAGTATATCCGGGAAGACACTCTCAATCACAGTTCCTTTTTTTTGTCTGAATAAAGGTACAGAAATTGTCTGGCTATTTGATACATTATGTTTTAGGATGCAGTTCTTCTTTACCGTTTCCAATATCCAGCAGTTGGTTACCCTGAAGTTTAATATTTGCTCCGATTGATCAATTTGTAATTGTACTTGTGTGTTTATGGTCAATCGAAGTGTTTCGATGCTTCGCCAAAAAAGCGATTGTTTTAAACATGCGTTAATCTCATGAGTAAAAGTAGTGCGAGAGGAATGACTGACAATGTTTTTCGGAAATCACCTGTGGCCGCGGTAGCCGAGTGGTATAGGTATCGGACCGTGGCTTGCTTTGTCACGGGTTCGAGCCCAGTACCACTAAAGACCCGCCGTGTAGGGCAGCGATGCACGTTAAATCTGTCGAGAGCTGAAACGTCCTCCCGTTGGTGTGGTGTGGTAGTTAGGAGAGGGTGGTGCCAGCTCAGGTGTCGTCCACGTCACTTGACCATGGTTCAAAATTACGTGGTCCGTCGCCAAAAGCCCTCGTGTAGCTGAATAGTGCGACGTTAATATTCAATCAATCGATCAATCAGTCGGAAATCACCAAACAGTAGAAGGATAGCATACCGAATATTTTTTGTTACCGCTTAAATCTTGCAAAGCTCTATGAAATGCCCCAAGTGAATGTTTATGGGATATGGCAATGATCGAACTCATTTGCAATACCGTAGCCAATCAGCCTTTTTTCAATGGCCCGGCGCTTGATTTCTCATGAATGTCTAATGGAAGCTTGAATGCGAAATGTGTAGTTTGTCCAACATCTAACAAAGTGACCACAATGCCTGAAGATGAAATTGCCAATGCAATTTCCCATTGTAATCGTATTTTTGCAAGGCTGTGCTTGCAAGTTTAATTGCTATAGGAAATGAAATTCCGGACGCGGGACTCAAACGCAAAGCCATTCGACCTCATTCCGGCAATATCCAGCTAAGTTAGGGGAGTTTCTGAAATCCGAATCCAGATTCGCGTTCCCCACCCCGAGATGCACCCGGTGACCAATTTCGGTGCATCTAGTCCTGCAAGTTCAGTCTCTGAAGAGAGCTTTACGGTTGCCCAGCTTTATCTAGCAAAATTATGGAAATTTCTAAAATTTTATTTCAGAATTTAATTTACTTCATTCCACCCAAAGAAATACCAGATAATTACTTTTTACATCCCCAAGAATTTTTAGGTAATCTCCTGCCATAATTAGCGTAAAATACAGATCTAGCATTGTTCTGCATTGTTATCATCTGGCGTTGTTTGATAGTTATGGGAATTTCTTGAATTGGATGTGAAGTTTCAGATCAGGACTCATTTTTTGCATCCCTGTGTCTGCACGTTAGGCCGCGAATATTATGGCCATCCAGCATTATACGGCAAAGTTATTCGAACTCCAAAAATTCGATTTCAGATTCTCACTCCATACTCCAAAACCTGCACGGGATTGACTTTTAATGCCCCAGCGTGAGCAAGTTCAGTCGCTAGAGGGAATGAAAATCCGAACGTGAGATTTAAATACAAAACCTTTCCACCTAATTCCGGTAATATCCTGCAAAGCTACGGGAATTTCTGAATTATCAGATTCTCGTTTCCTGACCCTATACGCAACTGGAGAATTTTTCGTTGCCCTCCAGCATGCGAGTTCAGTTCCTGGGGGGGGCATTTGGGTCGTCTAACATAATCGGGTAAAATTTCTAAAATTCGATTTCGGATTTTCGTCCACCACTCCGAAGTACTTCAGATAGGCACTTTTCACGCACCAGGACTGTTAGGGTAAGCCCCTGTCACGGTCTGCTTAAAATATGGTCGGTCGGAATTATCGAGCAAAGTTATGAGAATTTCTCGAATTAGACATCAGATTTAGATTGTCCATTTGGAGATAAGTAAGGGACCATGTTTTTGCGTTCCAAGGCTTTTGAGATAATTCATTGACCCGGTGTGTCTAAAATATGGTTATGGCAGTATCCGGCAAAGTTGCAGAAATTTCTAAAATTTGATTTCACATTCTCGTATGCAGTCCCGAAGTACACCAGAAACGCACTTTTTCACTCTAAAACTTTTAGGGTAAGCTCCTGCCATGGTTCGTGTTATAGACGGCCGTCCGGCATTACCCGGCAAAGTTAAGGTAATTTCTAAAATCTGATTTCAGAATCTTGTTCACCATCCCGAAATACACCAGAAACGCAATTTTTTTGCCCTAAGACCTTTAGGGTAAGCACCTGTCAAAGTTTGCATAATAGACGGTCGTCCGTAATTACCCGGCAGAGTTACGGTAATTTCTCAGGTAGCATATAAGATTCCGATTGCCCATTTTGAAATACGTCAGGGACCAAGCGCTCAGGCTCCAAAGCTTTTGAGGTAAGCCTGCCACGGTGTGTCTAAAATACGGTTGACATGCACTATCCCTCAAAGTTCTTGGCATTATTGAAAACGAATTCGAAATTCGGAGAGAGATTTCACGCCCCAAAATACGTTAGGCATTCACTTTTCGTGCACTTTGGTCAACGAAATCCGCTTCTGCAGAAACACACGCATTGCAACATTTTAAAAATTTTCCCTTTTCCCCGATTCTTCATATTTCCGGCAATAAAAAATTTTATCGTCTTTAATTGAAATAAAAAGTATCCTATATTTTAACTTGGACAAAATGACACACAATACACTAAATGTTATTAAAATCGGTTGAGTAGTTTCGGAGTTAATCACGGACAAACACTGTGACACGTAATTTTTATACATAAAGATATGTGCCCAGAACGAAAGTAGCTACCATCATGAAACTTTACATGCATGTAGTGCATGAAGAGATAAGCAAATGATTACAAATTCAAAAGAACAGGTTGTTTTATTAAGATGTGGTGCTTGAAAAAGTTACAAATCAGTAGGTAGTAAATCCACCTTTATCAGCTATTCAAGCCGAAAGAGGGCGTGGCATCGAATCGATAAGGTCATCTATGACCTACTGCGGAGGAACATGTCATAATGTTTGAACAAGGCAGTTAATTCACGAGTATTCCGGATGGTTGTAGTTGCCTTCCAAGCACGTCCCAGTCGAGCTCTATTGACAATAGTTATGATGACCTTACAGGTAATGGAAGTACAAATATCCTTTGAGACATTGCTGGTGAGGTCGCGAAGTATGTGGACGAGTCTTGTCTTGCCGATCAATGGCACCTGGGTGATATGATAGTATGGGTAGTACAACTGATGTTAAAACCTTGCCCAGGTAATTGCATGCCGTTAAAGAGCGTTGAAAGACGAATAGAGGTGATCGTGTGTCCCAAATAATTTCTCCCCAAACTCTCAAACTTTGTGTAATCCCCGTAGCCTCTCAACAACAAATACCGGGAAGGGACCAGTGGCCTAGACGCCTCCACACGCTTATGAACTGGTCATCCGCATTGAAACTAAATCGGTATTCATAATTGAAGAACGTAAGCCTCCAGTTGGTAATTCTCCAGATTGCCTGGGGTTGGAAAACGTCCAATCGACACTGCGTGTGATGTGGAGTCAATGGTAACCATCTTAATGGTCGTTGGCTCCTTATACCTGCGTCGGGCAGTCGTCTCTGAAGGGTTTTCCTTGATACCACCGGATGTCTGGAAGATGGTAAATTGTGTCGAACCGATTCTAGCGACGCTGTTGGTGATGACGTCGCCACTCTTATGCTTTCACGATCATCGAGTGTATTTGTGTTCCTGGGGCGCCCTGACCCACGTGACGGTAGGTTATCCCTTCCGTGATTCATTGTTGCAAACAGTGAGCAACTTTTATATCGCTTCTACCAAGGTGGCGGTCGATACGCTTGTTTGACCAACTTGTTTCTCTGAGGCATACTATGCAACAATTGTTCGTACTGTCGCCGGTTACGTCTCCGAGGCACCTCCAGTCACAATAACGTCCTACCAAGTCGACAGATTTATTTGAATAACCCCATGACACGAGCAACCGAGGTTTTAATTTCTCCCATCTGTGCATCTCATATGCGCATAACGCACTTAGTTTTGTCTCATTGACGTCGAAATTTTAATCATTTGCGTATCTCTTACCAGACTGCTTTCCTACCAAGTGTCATGATAGTAGCTCAATTTCTTCTGAGTACATATTTTATAACAGCAGAGTGTAAAAAAAAATTCTAAATATGTATTCTTGAACTTTATTCCTTGATTTTGAATGCATTGCCACGAAAGCTGAATTGATTCAAATACAGTGTGGCATCTTGAACCGTAATGGTAGACTGGTTTGTCTTACCACAGCAACAAGTTTGTCATACGGATCAAACACCCAGTCCAATTGAGGCAGTTAATTTTAATGCAATGAACATCTGGTTCTTTGAAAATTGTGTATAATTTTGCATTGCGTCTTCTGTGCAGAGTAATAGCTAATGAGAGAGAGAGAGAGAGAGATATGAAATAATAATAGTAATGTATAGAAATATGAAGACTAAGAGTTAATGAGATGTATGAAGAGAAACAATAGTTAACAATGTATAAATCAATGATTACTATTAATGTACAGTCAAATCATAGTTAATAATGAATAGACTGATCATAACTATACAACAGTAAAAAAGTCGCCGTGTAAAATAAACATATAACAATTTCTTCCTGAATTTTCGTCGTATTCTGCATAAGGAATATTTAAAATCATAAACAGTGAAATCTACAACCATATATTCATTTAAAAAATTCTTTTATATTTCATTTATATAAACTTATAAAAAAATCTAGTATGTTTCACCTACAGTGGGCCACAAAAGTGTTCATACACTTGCAATTTCTTATAAAATTTAATGTTTTAGACGAATAAAAATTAATATATTGCAATTGTAATTTTTTAAGATATCTGCAACTTGTTCTTAATAGAATGACATAATTAAATTTTTAAAAATAGTATAACCATTTTTTTAAAAAAATTAATTATCAAAAAGCTACTAAAAATTACGCGACAAAAGTCTTCGTACACTTAACAAAAATCTCAACTTAGCTTTAAATATTGTATTTCTTTCTTAATTTAGTACTTAGTAGGATATCTTTTAGTGTTCACAACAACTTTTAAGAGTCTTGGTATAGGTTTAAACAGTTTTTCGTAATTCGTAATTTCTGCATCGATTTTCCTCCATACTTCTGTGATTAGTTTTTACTTCATATTATGTGTTTATATGTCATATGTTCTTCTTTTTTTAAAATCAAATTCTCCACAAATATGTTCTACTGGACTAAATAAAGTGATTGAGAGGTGTTTTCAGAATTTGGGAGCAGTGATAGAGACATTAGTGCCGTACAATGAGAGCAGTACACTTGGTGTCATTACCCTGTTAAAAAATTAAGTAGTCTCCAATATCCAAATTTCGAGCGGATAATTTAAAATTTCTCTTTAAAATAATTAAATGGAGCTCATGATTCATAATATCAACAAAAAATAACAAGTTACCTAATTCTGTGGCCGATTTATACCCCCACACAAGAACACTTCTACCTCCATGTTTGATTGATCCAACTAGATTCTTGGAATTTAGTTTCAGAAAATTCAATACTGTCAGCAAATTAATTGGGATGGCAGACAGTTCAACAATTTTGGTTCCGATGGACCTATAATAGCTTGTAAATGAAAAAATAATTATTTTAATCCCACGAATTTATGTGGAACAAGAACTCCTTCACTTCCAGGCTTCAGCATGGAAGTGATGGTGTTCTGGCGTGGGGGTGTAAATTAACCTCAGAATTAGTTGATTTGTTATTTTTTGTTGATATTATGAATCATGAGCTCTATTTAATTATTTTAAAGAGAAATTTTAAATTGTCCGCTCGAAATTTGGATATTGGAGACTACTTATAATTTTTTAACAGGGTAATGACGCCAAGTGTACTGCTCTCATTGTACACCACTAGTGTCTCTATCACTGCTCCCAAATTCTTAAAACACCTCTCAATCACTTTATTTAGCCCACTAGAACATATTTGGGGAGAAATTGATTTTTAAAAAAGAAGAATATATGACATATAAACACATAATATGAAGTAAAAACTAATCACAGAAGCATGGAGGGAAATCGATGCAGAAATTGCGAAAAACTGTTTAAATCTATACCAAGAACCTTAAAAGTTGTTGTGAACATTAAAAGATATCCTACTAAGTACTAAAATAGAAAGAAATACAATATTTAAAGCTAAGTTGAGATTTTTGTTAAGTGTACGAAGACTTTTGTGGCGTAATTTTTAGTAGTTTTTTTGATAATTATTTTTTTAAAAAGAATTATACTATTTTTAAAAAATTAATTATGTCATTTTATCAAGAATAAGTTGCAGATATCATAAAAAATTACAGTTACAATATACTAATTTTTATTAGTCGAAAACATTAATTTTTTTAGGAAATTGCAAGTGTATGAACACTTTTGTGGCCCACTGTATATAAATTTTTAAACAAATTGCTGCTTCTTAATAAAGTGATAAGAAAAGCTTTTATATTTTATTTGTATCAATTGGAAAATATTTGTTCCCATTTGTGCTTGAAAATTTTGCTAAATTCTAAGCATTAAATAGAATCAAACAAAAATTCAATCAAAAGGCAGACGATTTGAACATTCTTATTAACTCTTCTATTAAATAAACTCGTACAAATAATATTTTGTCAAACAGTTTTAGACCATAAGAAAACATAACGTTCCCATCACACATATATTCATTTTTCTATTTTCTATGATTGTTTGTCTTATTTCTCCCTCGACGCAAAAGAAATTTGCATATTTATTTTAAATAGGAAAAGGAGTTTGTTTACTTTAGCAGAATATCAACTAGAATTTCACGGAAATCGAATTTTTATGGTTTATAATTTCATTTTGGAATGCATTGCTCAAAATGTCAAATAAAAGAAGTATTAAAAATATTTTGAGTATAATTTATATTTACAAAAAATAGTTAAATTTTTTGTTGTAATTTTGCACTAGAAAGATAAAATATAGCATTTATAAAAATTGATTTAAACTTTAGGTTTAGAAATAGAAACATTGTTTAACTTTCATTAAAATTCGAATTTTGGCATACATGCAAAATAGTTTATTTGTAAATTCTCGATCACGGAATTTAAAAAGAACTGAAATAAGGAAATTATTTTCTCAGTTCTATTTACTAAGCAGTCCTCAAAAAAATGCTGCAGGAAAAATATTTGTGTAAGGAGAGCTTACATGTTTTATCTTTGATCTATATAGTGTTTAAAAATTCAAATTGACAATTACTTTTCTTTAATATAACATTAATAACAAATAAATAAAGCTAGACTTTAATTTTTCAATTCAAAAGTTTTTACATTAAAACCAAACCTTAGAAAATAATCATTTTAAGCTAAAATATTTTAACCATTGAATTAATCATACTTAGTTTGTTAATTCATTAATACAGTCAAACCTCTATATAAAGAAGTCGCTAAATCCCGGAATAAAGTTTGTTATATGGAAAATTCGTTATATTGAGGTTCATCTTTTAATATACTTTATAAACCACACAAAATAAATTTTAAATGCATAAACACTATGTATTAAAAAAGGTAATTATTCACACCTTTTTTTCAAATTAATATATGTTTATTTTATATATCTTACCCACTAAAAAAGAAAGAAAGAAAGAACAACTGCAAGGAAAACAAGAAAAAAGAATGTCAAAGAATTCACTGTATTTTCAATACTAAGAAAATAATTTTATACTAAAGTTAATGAATTTTAAGAACATTTTATAATTTAAAGTATAATAGTAATATTAAGCATACATTATTTTATAATTGGAACACGGGGACAAGGTACAACTTCACTGAGGGTGAAAGAGGATATCGAAAATGTTTCTAGTGAACTGGGCAATGGGGGTTACAGGCTGCACTTCTTGTGGATGAAACGTCCAGAACTCTATTGCTCTCGGCGAGTTAGAATCTAATAAAACCAGTTCAAGATTTATGACCACCATAACATGTGTTAAAGAGAGAATAATTTGAAATTTTATCCGAAATACTTTAAAAGAAAAGGAGAGAAAAAATTGAATCACAAAAGAAAAAAAGTTCGTTATATAGAAAATACACTTCTCTGTAGAGAGGTTATTTTACGAAAGTAATGAAATGTTCAAGGTTCCGGGAAAAAATTCGCTGCATAGAAAAATTCGCAAAATAGAGGTTCGTTATATTAGAGGTTTGACTGTATTTCCCTCCGTATCCTGAACAATTCTTTTAACTTTTATTCTACAGGTGCAGTACAAGAAAATCATTATCTGAGGATAGATTATCTTTGGTAAAAACGTAAAACATTTTATTGTTCCGTTTTTCTATTTACAATTCTTCAATAATGGCCACAATTTATACACTAAAGGAAAAAAAGTCCCAAAAGCAAGTAAAAAAATATTGTATAGGCTATTGAAATTTGGAAAGAGTGCAATTGTCTAGTTACCATGTTTAATTGATTAAAATGTCAAGATCACAGGTTAATTTAAGCTCAAGAAAATGCATTTCAAGTGTGAAATGTTGTACATTAATAGCCCGTGTAACCTACAGAATTTTGAATGCAAACCTGCAATCTCTTGCATGCATTATGTCATACAGGCACCGAATGTCAATGCGTTACAACACCGGTGTGATGGAGAGCGCTATCCTGTTGGGAAACTTACCTTTGAATGCCGTTCATGGATGGCAATTACCAGACTGACACACAAATTTGCAGTCAGTGTAAAAACTCTAACATCAAACAATATGTGAATTATGCTTTCTCCTACCAGAGGACGATAGTTGCGATATATATAAACAAAAAATGCGCTCGGTGTAAGAAGACACGCAATGTAATGATCTCCGTTTCTGTCAATTAGTGTTGTGTTTCGTGCACGTTTTTATATGTAGATTAGAAAAATGTGTTAATTGTTAAGAAAATAATTTTAATTAAACTGAATTCAGCATCAACCAAGGATTCTTCAATATTTATTTTGATATTAGCTAGCTTTAAATCGAATACA
This sequence comes from Trichonephila clavipes, assembly GCA_019973935.1. Taxonomy (NCBI): domain Eukaryota; kingdom Metazoa; phylum Arthropoda; class Arachnida; order Araneae; family Nephilidae; genus Trichonephila; species Trichonephila clavipes. The sequence continues at coordinate 23,849 of BMAU01007244.1, read as the reverse complement.
CCCGATTACTTTCGGCCCGGGAACATCAGAAGAGGTAAGACAATTTTTATCGCGTTAAATAACCTGCTTAGTTTTTTTTTAATTTAATAAAATTAAGGGATGCTTTTTTAACAGTTAGTGTGCTTGGGATAATGACGAGAGTGCTCTTGCTGTCACAGAAAAATGCTCCCCAGATGATGACTCCAAATCTCCAGGGTGTCTAGGCCATAGACAGTCTGGTTACAGGCGATTCCCTGGCCTTCGTCTGACCAACTCACGGCCATCACTAGCACCAAGGCAGAGCCTGCTTTCATCAAAAAACAAAACAAATCCGCATTTCGTCCTCCAATGAGCTCTAGCTTGAAACCACTGGCGTCACAAACGGCAATGGCTTGGAGTCAGTGAAATACATGCCATATGGCACCTGGCTTGGAGCTGTCCTTGAAGTAACCAATTTCTAATATTTAGCTGTGTCACTGTGGTCCCAACTGCAGCTCGAACTTCTGCCACAGCCATACGCTTCCCTCTCAGTAGTTGCCCCGTAGCCGCCTGGAACCCGATCTTCATGAGGCAGCACCATCCCTTCAACCTTGCTCCCAACAATCTTTCACAGTGGATACATTTTAGCCAAGGCTTTCTGCCATATTGTGGGAAAAGAATCCACCTTCTCGTAGTCTTATTACGTTATCTCGTTCAAACTTGGTGAGCTGTTGATAATGGCTTCTTCATATTTTAAAGGCATTTCTGGTTAACATCAACTCAATACGTCGAATTTCACAGGAGAAAAACGCTCACGAACTTAAACATTCATTTAAAACAACCATAATCTATAAGTTTTGAGGGGTGCTACTAGCACCACACTTAAGTGCGAAATTGGAATCGACGACGTCTTTCAGATGTATAAAACACGAATACCAAATTTCATTTAACTAACACAATTCTTTCTTGGTGTTGGGATTTTTTCCTGTCAGTGTAGTTTAGAGGATTTAAATCCCAACAACTAGAACGCCAATCCTAGTGCTATGAGAAGTCCGGCACATTATCTTTGAAAAAACATTGGGCCACTTCACCTTGTGAGCAGAGTCCTGTTGAAGGTCTAATCATTTCTAGGGAATAAGCTTATGTTCAGGGGTTTCACTATTGCGTAGGATTCTATGATTGTATTTTGTTAAAATTTGCCTCTAATTTCATTCATTTCTAGTAAAAATAAATCTCTGAGCTCCCTCATAGCTGACACCCTACCAAACCATTACAGCTGCTGTATAATGAGTTACCTGCAGAATCTTTTCTTCTTGACTTCTTCGGCACTCCTTGCGTATACACGATCATTCTCATGGATGAAAGATTCTTATAGATAAGTTTTTCGTCGTTAAACAGAATTCGTCTGTGCGTGTTACGATCCTGCTACCACAACAATGATTTTGCTTAAAGGTGCATCTAGTTCTTTGATTCCTTTATTAGAAAATGACAGGCTATTCTTTGATGACCTTTTGGTCTTAAGTCTTCGTTTTCCATACATGACGTTGTTCTTTTTAACGTACTCGGCTATTTTGCAAGAATTTTGACTATTTCGAACCCAGACTTCTTTGACTAGTATTGGTGTTCTTACCGAGCATGGACGATCGCATCTGTTGCTACACTCATGTTCAAAATCAAGGTCACAAACATGGTTTTCGACGTAATTCTAAATTGCTACTAGAAAAGATAGAATTTGTATTTTACATATTTTGAAGAACAGGTAGTAGAATATCAACCTTTGTTTAATAAAAGAAGCTACTTAGCGTTAATTTTTGCAGAACTACTGGATTGAGACTGTTTGAGCATATGAGATTGCAGTTTTAAGAATATTGCATTAAAACGAACAAGTTAGTATGTTTGCAGTCTCATAACTGTTTAGATAGTTTCTTGAGATGGAAAACTGCTAGAAGACTTGAAGCTGGGTGGTTTCAAGTGGAGGTTGTTCGATGATTACATGTATCCCCTAAAGTGATCTCTTGGCTGTGAAATTAATTCTAAACAAGTGGTACTGCAACCAAGAAAGTCAGCCAAGGTCGCCACAGAGCAACGACATTTGCTCAGGTTCAATACTTGGCAGTAGGCGCAAAAAGACATAGGCGGACAACGACTCTTCAGCTTGCTCGTGGCATTGCTGTTGCGTCTGGAAGAATAATTTTCAAGCAAACAGTCTACAGACGTCTTACAGAGACTGGCCTTTACTTCTGGCGTCTGTCTTGTGTGTTTATTTCATTATATTCAACAGGAAAACCCAGCTATTGTTAAACCAAAAACATCAGTCATGAACACCTAAAGAATGGGGCAGGTTCCTTTCAGTGATGAGTCGAGGTTCATCAAAGTGATGCTCTTCGAAGTTTGCATCCAGAGAAAAAATGGAACTCACTTTCATCCTTCCTACGCAACAAAAATCGACTGATTTGGAGGCAAAGAAATCCTTGTCTGGGACGCCATAATGTCGTGCAGTCGTACATCACTGAGAGTCTTCGATGCAGATACTGTCAACGCAAAGCACTATAGAGATGAGATCATTGAATGCTGTGAGGTTATTTCGAGGTGCTATAGGCCTGGATTGCATTTTATGAGCGATAGTCAGTAGTCACACAGAGCTCTCATTGTTATTAAATTCCTCAAAAAAGAATATATTCTCCGTACAGATTGGCCCTCGAGATCTCCGGACCTCAGTCCTATTGAACCTGTTTGGTATTGTCAAGACAGAGTCTTTTCTCAGTTTAGTCACCCTCCCAGAAACCTCCTGGAGTGAAAAGGCACGCTTATGGAAGCATGGGCTTGGTTGCCACAAACCTTTATTTACATTCTCATAAATAGTATGGCAGCTCATTGTGAGTCTTCTGCAACTGTGCATGATGGTGCCATTTTGTTTTAGACAAACTTTTCCCGAAATAATTCTTTATCTCTTATTTATTATTTCACACTTTTGCATATTTCCTATATCTAAATTCCCGATTAAAATCGTTCTTATATTGTTTTGCTGCTATATTCTTTCTCGCATTGTAATCTGTCTCTATGCCACAACACAATAAATAATTCATCCGTTTTCACAAATTTTATATTTGTGACCTTAATTTTAGACATGAGTGTATCTACAATGTGGTTGTTTTCAGAAAACCTCTAACTTGTTTCATAAATAAATCTCATTCAAGTCTAAATGTTTCATTTCCTTAAAAATCACCAACTGGCTCTTCTATTTTAAGCAGATAAATATCCTGCACACTTCTATTCAAAGTGTTAAGCTCTGCCTGATTTCTAACAACATAAGTGGAACACAGCAAATTTTGAAACGTATTGTAGATGATAACCAACGAGAAAATTTAGAAACATGTGCTTTGTTTTAGTCACAGAAAATAACCCCAAATTTTTGGATCAGAACTTCTGGCACAACTAAGTATGTACATATATAACCGCTACTCACCACTATATTAGTAAGTGTTGTTTCTCGTATTAGTTCCAATCAATAAAATAACAAAATTTTTGATAAAAAAACATTTTCAAAAATATTAAAAAATACAAAATTTTATTTATATTCGTTATCTATTTCCTATTCTCGTAACATAACCAAATTCGGGTGCCAAAACATTCATCATAGGGAAAAACACCTTAACAGATAAAAGAAGATATTCAGAAAAAATGTATCTGTTACTACAGAAATTTTTAAATACACTCATGTCCATAAATTAAGGATAATGAAATTCAGGCAAGAAAGAGACAGAAGCAAAACAAATTTGACTTATTTGTAAAGTCTATTTATTAAACAAAAGGTAAAGAGCAAAAAAGATGCTATATGTTTGACATAATTAATAAAAATTGCGATTTTTACTCCCTGGAGCAAATTTCAAAAAAAACCCTATTTACAAAAAACAGTATAACATGGTTAGTATGATGGTTAATGCGGAGTATGTCTCCCGGACGATGCAATACAGGTCTTACAACGCCTAGGCATGCTGAGTATCAAATTATCAATCTGATCTTGGGGAATATCACACCACTCATCAAGCAATGCCCTCCGAAGTTCCGGTAGACATGTGGGAGGGGGTTGACGGGCTGCAATTCATCGGCCAAGCATATCCTACACATGCTCTATTGGATTCAAGTCCGGTGAGTATGCTTGCCACTCCATACGGATGATATCCTCCGATTGAAGGCATTCGTCTACAATGTTTGCACGGTGAGAACGGGCGTTGTCATCCATAAACAGAAATTCAGCACCCATGGCGCCCCGAAACAAACGTACATGTTGTTCCAGAATGACATCCCTATAGATGTGGTCTGTCATCGTTACACTCTGAACATGCAGGTCCATTCTGGAACCAAGAATATTTCCTCCCCAAACGAGCCATCCTGCACCTCCGTAACGGTGTCGTTCAATGGTGTTCTCTTGGTGGTAACAGGTACCTGGCGCTCTCCATATTAAAGTCCGGCGAGAATCAGACTGCAATCTAAACATGGACTCGTCGGAAAACATCACACAATACCACTGTTGTGGTGTCCACAATGCATGCTCTCTACTCCAGATTAATCGCAGGCGACAGTGAATTGCGGTAACTGGAACACATCTGACAGGCCAACGAGCATATAGACCAATCTGCCCTAAGCGTCTGTACACGGTCTGCCTTGAAACTGCAGTACCGGTAGTTTAAGAGAGCTGACGAGACAGGTCTGATGCTGTGCTCTGTCTGTTTCTTTTGGCGGTAACTGCCAAATATATATATATATATATATATATATATATATATACCGGTCCTCATTCGGAGTTGGAACTCGGGCGTGACCTGTACTGTAACATCTACTTACATTACCATCTCCTTGGAATCGTTGCCAAAGCCTGGAAATGACACTCTAGACGATTAGAAGTTTCTTGGATACTTCATGCTGGGTACGTCCACGTTCCAGTCGTCCAATAATTCTACCACGTAAAAAATCATCCAAATGCTTACTTTATTCCATAAATATACGGTTATTGCACTGAAACCTTTTAAAGCGCTTGTGAACACATTTACTTCTTTGCCACCATTCCTTATATACCCCTCTCTTACACTCTTGTCATTGTGACGTACTATCCGCGCCATCTGGTGGTTTCCTGTAATTTGCATATTCTTCGTCAAGATGTGTGTGATAATTTTACAGGTGAAATTTTTATTTTAGAGTTCAATTTCTGTGTGATTCTGAATTATCCTTAATTTATGGACATGAGTGTACATAAAATATGCTTTGAAAAATCGCCAAAAATAGATACACTTGATAAGTTTCCTAATTCTTATCACACTTGAAAAAACTGAAAATCGTTATTTACTGCTCAAAAAGGTCTAAATCATTTAATTTACTCACAAAAATATGGAAAAATTCAAGTATCTCAATAAAAAGAAGACCAACTCGATATCTTCAATGGATATTAGTCGAATACAAAACGTGACGAAGGCATAAATTGAACAAATCAAACGCAATAAGAAAACTTTTTCCATTTGATCATTTCAATAACACTTAATCCCTATAACGTTGTTTACTCAACAAAATAGTGAAAAAATGCATTCTTTGTTATGAAAATGTCTTTTCAATATGTCTGTCTGGTAAATAACAAAGATTTTCCAGTGTTGTCATGAGAAACTACGTTTTTCTTCTTTCTCTAATGTTATAGTAATGGAAGGGCGCCTTAACTCTGAAATAAAAGAAAAGATATCTCAAAGCGAATCTCCCTTCAAATTACATTTCCTATTAAATAGAGTTCAACTCAAAATGACGAGTTCTATATCTCACAGCAGAGCTATGAAAACAAATTGGAAGATAAAGAGATGGAGATGCGTGCAAAGAAAAGATACTTCTCATGGTACACACATTCCATTTTTTCTCTACTCAGAAACGTGCTATGATCAATAAGTATGCGAGTGCCAAAATGGCATGGATTTCCCTACTCACAAGAAATTTTTGTTAGTTTCTTTCCTTTTTCTGAAAAGAATCTCCAGGCAAACATTGTCTCAATTGACTATTACAATTTAAATTTAAGTGTTTTATAGATACAATTCTCTATTTTAAAATTACAGTTTTATTTGTACATCAAAATTTGGAATTAAAACTCTGGAAGTGTTTTATTCTAATGAAACAGAGTTAGTCAAATTAATATATATATATGTTTTATTTAAAAACTCCAAAAATATAGAAAGCCCTTAACTCTAATTATGTCGACCGAAATACTTAAAATGGAGGAGTTTTGGGGGAAATCACGAAATTATCTGTTAACTCATCTGTTTTTTATCTCAGATTTTGTGAAATGGTCATTTTTGATTCATACCGCATCCATGGAGAAATTCTTGTATGAATGTATGATTCATTTTACTTTGAATCAATGATGGATTCATAGCTTTGCATTCACATCTTCCGGAGTTGTTCATCTGCCATTCATATCTTCCGCCGTATTTTAATTGCCTATCAGAATCGAAGAATTAAAAATTTGGAAGCAAAAATGTATCATCAAAATGCTAACGTTTAAGCATGGTGGTTTGCCAATGTTACGAGTTACGTTGAACAAGTAGCTTAAGACTGTACTTTTAACAATGATTTATTTTGCACTTTTAAATATCAGTGTGGATTAAGTCAGGTAAATAAGAGCTTGTCTCGATTTTCAGATTTTCAGTATTTTTTAAACGAGTTTGGGTGATCAAGTGAGCATTGGAAAAAGGCTCTCGCTGAGGGGGGTAAATACATGCTCTAGGCCAGCGGTAAAGAGAGTCAGTATCTTGTGCAGGTCTCATAGTAAAGTCACAAAGGTTTGTTTTTACTTTAGCTTTGAAAACGGGAGTCTATTCTTTTTTGAAATCAGTGTGTTCACTTTAAGTTTCTCTGAAAAGGTCTATTACATCACACGCTCATAGAAATACGCGTAACTTAGAATCTCTTTCATTAAACAAACCTGATATCACCATCAAATGATTTGGTTCCTTTTCACCTTTCACGGGAGTGTAATTTGTTGTCAGAGTCAAGAAATTTCACGTGATAATCTTGCCTTGGTTCTCACCCTCTTTGACCCATATAATGTCAGATGACTTGACCCCAATTTAGATGTGTAAATTGTCTTACTCTGTAAACACAAGAAACTAAAACAACCTCTGGAATTCTTAACAAGAATTCCATCGGGAACAGGGTTCCACCACAGATTTCTCTTTTCTTGTCAGACCTCACAAGAAAGAAAGCATCCTCTCTCGAAGAAATTAAAGTATAGATGGTGTCCTGAGAGATAGCTCTCTATTCTCCGTTAACTATTTTTCACTGTTCGTCTGCTGAACCCGGCGATGGTAGAGTAAACAACTGGCATCCAATAATGTCCCAGACGTGTTCGATTGGTAAGAAACCAGGAGGGAATGGTATTAAGGAAATCACTAGTACATCTTGCAGTTCACATTGAATGAGGTAGACAATGTGTGGTCAAGCAATATACTGCTAGTAAAAGACACTGGGCAGCCCCTTTTTTCCTCAAAAAAAAAAGGGAATGTCACTGATCACAGCACAACTTTCACGTACCATTGTACCATCATTATTACTTTCACTCTAATTTGTAAAAGCAATTCCTTAAAGTACCCTACTCGCCATTAAAATTTCTACATCAAGAAGAAATGAATATAACAAAATGATATTTGTTGTACAAATATATTATACTGGAAATATAACAAGAGATAAAATTTCCAAGAAATTTGGGTGAGTAGATCCGAGGAATTAGTATTCAGAATAACCACCTCTGGCAATAATAACAGCACTTATACGCCTGGGCATTGAGTCAAACAGAGATTGGATGGCATGTACAGATGCCCATACAGCTTCAACATGATGCCACAGCTCATCAACCGTAATGACGAGCCAGTTGCTTGGCAACCATAGACCAGACGTTTTTTATTGTTGAAAGATCTGGTGAACGTGCAGGCAAGGGAAGCAACCAAACATTTTCCGTATCAATACCGGTAATATGCGGTCGTGAATTATCCTGCTGAAACGTAGGATTTCACAGAGCTGAAATAAAGTGTTGAGCCATGCGTCGTAACACACCAGAAACATAACATGCACTGTTCAAAGTGCCACCAATGCGAACAAGAGGTGACCCAGACATGTATTCAATAGCACCCCACAACGTCATGTGGGGTGATGGGCCAGTATGACGAAGACAAATGCACGCTGTCAATGTGCGTTCACCAAGATGCCGCCAAACACGGATGGGACCATCTTTATGCTGCAAACAGAACCTGGATTCATCCGAAAAAATGGCGTCTCGCCATTCGTCCACCCAGGTTCGTCGTTGATTACACCATTGAAGACACTCCTGTCTGTGATGCAGCGTCAAGAGTAGCTGCAGCCATGATCTACGAACTGAGAGTCAATACTGTTGCAAACGTCGCCGATTTGTTGTCTTGAAAACGACCACTATTCTTTACTCAGTGCTGGTGACGTGGCTGTATGATCCATTAAGGCCATGTAAGTAACATGCCTGCCTTCTGGGCTGCTAGTGATAGGGGTCCCTTGAAATGCAGCACGGCGTTCTGTATTACCGTCCTGAAACCACCGATTCCATATTCTGCTAACAGTCATTGAATCTCGACCGACGCAAGCAGCAATACTGCGATACGATAAACCGCAAACCTGGTACGCTACAATTCACTTTTTATCCTAAGTGTGCTGGTACACATTTCTGCTTTTTACACGAGGTATCACAAAAACTTTTCACCAGGCAACAACGTTCAAACGTAATTTGTATATGAGAAACCAGCTGAACAATTTCCTCATTTAAACACATTGTAGGTGTCGCTATCGGCGCCTACTTTGTCTGAATGTGCTGAAAAGCTAATCATTTGCATATCACAGCACCTTCTTCCTGTCGCTTAAATTTCACGTCTGTTGCTGGTCGCCTTCTTGGTGTAGAAATTTTAATGACCAATAGTGTATAGAAAAATATAGGTAAAGAAAAATATTTTTATCTGCCTTTTTTCAAATGGGACAGGCAGTGAATTTATGTAATGTTCAGTTAAAAAGAAATGATTTAATCCAAACTGAAAAGACTATTTGAAGTTTTGAGTAAACTATGTTTAAACAAATTTACAAGTTTTTGAAGAATTAATATTATTAACAACTTTGTGTTGGATAAATCACGTATAAAAATTCAGCGCGCTCGAAAAAAAATACACGTCTGCTTTGTATTAGTTCTTGGGACCGCGAGAGAGAGAGAGACTCCATTTTCTAGATGGAGCTGGTAGTTGAGGCTCTCCTAGCTTTCGGGTTTCCAACAATCATAGTGTTTGTTACAAGAACATCATGTGATCTACTATCATACATGATGATGTCCTAAGTCATGATGCCGCATTATCACGGTATAGGACATTCCATAGATGCGGCCAGATTAAACCCGTAACCATGTCGGTGCCCTGCATACACAGTGACCATCACTGAAAAAAGAAGCATAACTCGTCTGAAAACACGTCCCAGTATCATTCCGAAGCCCATATTAATCCAAACAAACACTGTCACTGGCTACTGTTGAGTGCAAGTCACTGGCTACTATTTGACGGATAATAATTCAGCTTTATCTGCTCTTCTATTAAATCGTATTTAACTTGTACCGGACAGTACTGCATATTTCACTTCATTTGAGACATCACAATCACATTATCCTGATAAGGTGTACCTTTTCTAAGACTTGCATGATTTCCTCACACCTTCTTGCTGATGCATTTTTCAATGCTGTATAGTTTTATGATCCTTGAGTATTGTGATTTGTTCCTCTAATTTTATCAAAATATTTACTTTAAGGTAGTATACTGCTCAAATGCATTCTAAATTATCATATAATTGTAGTTTTAAAAGAAAAATCTAAAATAAAGTACTCCCTGATTTTTACAACTGTCTTAATAATAATTATTACTGATTGATGAATAATGATAATAATTATTATTGATTTAAAATTGAATATTTTCTTGAAAAGAGTAAAATACAGTGCGAATGCTCATAAAAAAGTAGAAATAAGTAATGCTATACAACTTCATGGATAAAAAATTCATAATTAACTTAAATACATATTGTTTTATTATCTATACAAATAAATAAAACTCAAATGTATATTTGTAGTTTAAAATTAACAGCTTTTTACTAAATATATTGTTGTTGTTGTGGTTTCAAATCCCCTTGGAGCAGGAAAGCCTATGCCTCAATTGACCATTCCGCATAATAATGTCACACACCAGATCTTGATCTCCAAACAACTATCCCAGGGAAATGCCCCAGCAGTGCAGAAGATGAGCAGGAGAAGCAGGGAGACAGCAGGGACAGGTTAAGAAAGACTTTACTCCTTGCACAAAGGTCATACTACGCAGTTGACTGCTTCTAAAGCGCGCAAGGCCTCCTGAAGAACTCTGGAACCCCTGCACTGTAGAGATAGGCCAGGAGTCTTAGCTGCGTACCAGTGGTGAGTAGGAGGGTTTCGCAAAGTCAAATTCGTTTTAGCTCTGTGAAGGGAATGGATTTCCAAATGGCTCAAGACAGAGGAATTAGGGTTATTGAGATCACAACCCCCCTACCAGCCAGTTCATCCACTGCCTCGTTTCCAGGCACACCCACATGCGACGGTATCCAATAGAGACATACTTGTTTCATTTGACCAAGCCTAGGAAATTTGGATATAATATCTACCTTGGACCACTAAATACAATTAAAAGTATATACGGTACTTATATCAAAAAAGCAATTTTTAAAATTTTTATCTGTCTATCTGTTTATTCTGGCTAATATTTGAAACGGATGGACCGATTTTGACGGGACTTTCACTAGTAAATAACTGATGTTATATATAGTGTAACTTAGGCTGCTTTTATTTTAGAAGAAAATTAAGGTTCCTTGAAAACAAAATTAAAACCAATCAAATAGTGAATAACATCCGATTAAAACACGGAAATATGTATTACTACATCTATATGTATATAAATTGATGTTTGTATATATGGCAGTACTTGACTTCAACACCGTTCAACCGATCACTATGAAAATTGGCATGTACATGTATTTTTTGTGGAGATGGATTTTGTGCCATCCTCTTCGTTGCAGCTCCCCACCTGGTGGCATTACAGATATCAACTTTTGCACCGTTCAACCAATATGATTTTTGGTATTGCAGAGATTTGATTTTTTTAATTTACAAATCACGTAAAATTAAATCATTAAAAACTTCTTTATCCTTCTATTTGTATTGTTTAATTTTTCAATTCACCCCTGAGACGAACGGGTATACCAGCTAGTTAATAATAATATTATATCAAGGGAACCTTCTCCCCCAATTAAGATTTAAAATATTCCTTCAGAATTACGGAAGAATTTCTCTTTATCTTTTGCAATATGCTCTTGGGCTCTCAAATACATTCCAATAGGCTCACTGGATCTCATTCGATGCCCAAGTTAAATGTGTAGAGATAATGTTTGATATCAAATTGGCTTATATCGTGCATAAAAGAAAAAAAAATATGCGATAACAAATTGGCTTATGTCGTACATTAAAGAAAAAAAATTATGCGATAACAAATTGCACTCATTAAATGATAAGCAATTATTTGAAGTGTTGCAATCGTTTCTAATAGAATACATTCATAAATTGCGAGATAAAACATTAAAAATTTATAATTGTGAAAAGTATTATAAATTCTATTTAAATGCACCCATTAACTGGGTGGCAAAATACTAAAATTCTAGTGTGGCAAAGTTATAAAGAATGTGTGCGTCCTCATACGCCCTTCTCTTAACTAATCTCTAGAGCCACATTACTATGATGTATGATATAAAAACCTTAACTTACGAAGAGCAAACTTGTGTGCATTGCTCATTTGCATGCATATTATATGCAAATGAGCAATAATATTTAAATAGTAGTGTAATGAATGAGAGAAAGGAGGAAAACGTATTACTGAGGTCAGAAGATCCTCTCCGGAAGAAATTCACAGAGCACGAGATTCAAATCCCTGTTTAGAGACTACAAGATAAGAAAACGTTACTAGAAAATGTATTGGATAGAAACGGGTTGTGTTAAATAACAATCTATGTATCTTTTGTATTCGATTGGGATTATTCAAAGATTGAATAAATTAGATAAAGTTGGGTTTTTAACATGTACCAGGACATGAACCCCACAATACGACAGAGACAATACCAGCCACGAATTCCCAATCACGGCGATTTGACAAACACGTCATCTAGATCATGCCCGAAGTTGCTTTTTAAAATATGTATAGAAGAATCTTGATTATTATGCATTTTTATCTAAATAGCAGGCGAAAAATTGTTAAAGTGCAATCCTTATTTCTAATAGATTAAATAGTAATTATGCTGTAAGTACTTACACAGCATAATTACTATTTAATCGATTAGAAATAATAAGTTACCCTTGAATTAAAGACTTATATACCAAACTGAACTAAATGAACTCGGTGTGAACTTTCGCCTTGAGGGCCAAGACCTACTGTGCCTATCTCATTTTACGTGACCTTGTTAGAACCCCCCTGTGTTCTACCCTGGACACCAAGATTAATTTGAGGCAAAGAATCACTAAGAGCCATTTTGTATAATAATAACTTGTATTTATTTTTCAATTCAAATCTCAGAAACTCTAATGACATATAATATTTCTATGTTACGTCAAACAAAAGGGATTTACCTTTAATATTAAATTAAATTACGAAATATGAAATTAATCAATACCTACGCGTAAAATCAAATAAGGTCTACCGAAATAGGAGGTTCGAGAAATACATGTAACTCAAATTATTAGCTTTCATTAACTTAAACTAATCTTATTAAACTAGCGCTAGTTTTAAACGAAAATAAACTATATTATATCACTGGTAAATTAGCTTATAAGATGCCTTTGGGGAGTATTAGCAGTAAGGCTTCACTAACGTAATCCAATTGAATCATCTAAACTTGAGGCTACTGCTGCTGCTGACTCAATAGCCTTCATCTTTGCTAGCTTAAAACGCTCTACTTAAATACCCTATCTACTTTGCATATCCCGTTCGCTTCTCGGAGTTGATTGGAAATGTACGCGGATTTATAATCCCCAAAAAGAAGCCTAAGAATATTAGAGGAAAGGTTTCTGTACAGATTCGTCACAATCTTAAGTGTTGGGGTGCATGTGCAGATGTTTCGGTCAAGTGGTCAGTCTGACACGAAATCCCAGAGTACGGTTCCCAAGCAAGCTTGGTACTTATTTATCGACCCGCTGAAGGGATGAAAGGTTGAGCTACTTTGCTCACCCCGGGATTAGAAGGCTTATACATAGACTTTACATTCAGGCTGATGGCGTTTTCTGATTCCACGAATAATTAATACAGAAGTTGCACTCTATTCCCAATTTTGTACAAAATATTTATTTTATTTACTTACAACTGTTATTTTGCTTATAGAGCTGAGATTTTTGTGATAGTATTTAGGTATAAATAAGAAATTGTTTTCATTTTTATGCGTCTTAATGACAATGATATTATTAAACGACATTTACAGCTACACAACTCATATCAATTAAACACAGACTTCATAGCAAAATGTATAACTTTATCCAATTTTTTTATAAATTTTAATTACTGAAGGTCCTTAAAACAGTGTTTCTCAAAGTGTGGGGCGCGAGCATATCGAAAATTGAGATTCTTTTTTTAAAAAATAACCGATTCTTTTTTAAAAAAAAATACACAACAACACTGATAAATTTATGTTTAACAAAATACTTTTTTCTATAATAAATATTACTCGTTAAAAGAAAAAACGAAACCAAGACCCTGAGAAAAATTCTAAGATAATAAACATTTCATCACTGTAATTATTATTGAAATACTGTACATTAGTTGTAGAAAGAAAATGAAGACATGATTCACTTTTCAGCCAGGCAGCATAATACATTTAGCGATCATTTGGTTGACACCTTCAAACTTACTGTGGTATGGTTTCTACATTAGTTCCGTCCCATCTTTTATGTATTTGTTTTTCACTTAGGGAAATTGTAAATAATGGAGAGTTTTACGATATTTGGAAAATAATTGATTGATTTGAAGGATTATTTGGCTAAATTTATTTTTAAGAGTAATCTCAAACATATAAAGCATAGTGAAAAACGTCATAATCCATTTTAGAACATCCGTATTTTTTTCTAAATACACTTTAACCCGGGAGTGGTGGTGCGGGGCATCTGTGATATCTATTGAAGGAAGTTGAAACTGATCAAGCAAAAGAATGCATATTATTCATGATTGAGAAACACGATGAACATGAAACAAAAGGAAAATTTTCAAATGTTTCCTAAAGAACTCTCTCAAATGAAATTTGAAGCCATAAGTGTACCACAAGGTTCAGTTCGCCTTGTCAAAAAGACACAAGAAAGAAAAAGTTCAATTTGATATTTTTTGATCACCAAAGGTGTCACGAGTTCGAGCCCAGTACCACTAAAAACCCGTTGTGTATGGGGGAGGTGCACGTTAAATCTGTCGAGAACTCAAACGTCCTCTTGTTGGAGGGGTGTGGTAGTTAAAAGAGGTCAGCTCAAGTATCATCCTCGTCAACCATTGTTCAAAATTACGAGGTCCGTTTCTAAAAGCCCTCATGTAGCTGAACAGTGCGACGTTAATATTCACTCACTCGATCATGAAAGCTCATTAAAACTACAATTACTTGAACAAAATATGACCGCTTTGCCGGCAAATGACATTTCTGTAATATTAGTGAAAAGTATCTCTGATTTGCATCCTTTCTTAAGGTCTTGCACTTTTGAATCATTTTAGTTCAGTGTTTTATTGGATTTTTTCTCAAATCATCAAAGAAAAATTGAACATTCCTTGAAAGCCGGTAAGTATACTTTCTCTTAATTAAATTATTCACTGGAATTTTTTTTCCGATTTTTATCGTGTAGAGTAAAAATAATTATAAACAAATGATTGGGGTGACTGAGTCCCCCCGCACTACCATTAGCGTTAGTATCGAGTGCGTGCCTGCTCCCGGGTTAAAACATTTTGAAGTCTTCTCGCTTTAAATATTAAAAAGTAACACCATTATTCTTCATAGGAATTTTATATTCTTTTTCATTATTTAACATTAATTCTAAAAAAATAAATTCTTCTGTGAGGTTTAAAATTACAGTTCCTTTAAACAGTTAATTACAATTATAGCATTTATCTAAAAAAAATCATTTTACAATTTTTGTATACAATGTCGTGTGCACGCAGTTTTACTCTCCTTACAGTTTAGCTATTATATCAAGAATAATGTTATATTTTTTTAAAAAATGAACTCGTGCGAAGAGCCGGTATTTCATCCAGTATACGTTTAATGTATCAGTAATGAAGAAGGTATTTTATGAATAATTTCTTAATACTAAATTAAGAACAAGTTTAATAATTATTAGTGACTTCCATGGCCTTGTCTTGTAGAGCAAAGTTTTTCAAAGGAAAGTTTAATATCATATATTGACACTGAGTTATTTTTCTATATTTAGCTGAGATCTATATTTTGTCTTCAAAGCAGCCACCGGAGAAAATCCGGTTTAACATAGGCAAGATGTTGAAAATGGTAATAGTATACGAAGTGCTTTTGTTTTCAGTGCAGAAAATTCACCATCCATCTCTACCCAATATTCAAAGAACGATTTATTACAAAATTGCCTTTTAATTTTTCACTCTGGATGTGAAATCTATGAAAATTTCTTCTTCGGAAGTTGAGAGCCCTTCTGGAGTATCTTGAAATAGACCCCTAATTCACTCGTAACTTGCTACCAATTTATCCTCGCCAAGAAAATACTTTTTAAAATTCTTTGCCAACATGGCTAAATGATTTTACATGGTTTTAAAAACAACTTTCACATGTTGTTCTTCAGATTTATAAGTTTTAACACATAACGAGCTGGGGCTTTTTCCCCATCATTTACTTCAGTAGTGGTAAATCCTAAATTTAAGTATTTTTGAGAATATTTCCGTGATTTAATTTTCGAAACCATGCTCGTCTGTGTACTTGTTGATCCTTTATTATGGTAGAATGCTCGCTGACGACTTAAAAATGTATGTATGAGTTTGATTTAATCTACTGCCGTAAATACTTAATTACCGTGAATAACAATTAACGTGCTAATTAAAAAATGTGCATTCAAGGTAGATTTGGTAGCTATAGAAGTATCTATTCAACCAAAACTAATTGGAATTGTACGAGGAAAAGAATTTTTACATGTTTTGCGCAGACGTCCGATAGATTGCCCAGACTCACGCAAACGTACCTGATAATGCCAAATGTGATGGATATGATAGAGAGCAACATAGACTAGACTATTTTTCTAATGACATTTGTACTTTGAGAAATGGATGCTGAAGGAAATATATGTTTAATTAAATGTATCATTTTGCGATCTGTTCCAATTTAAAAATTAGAGAAAGAAAATAACATAATAATAAGTAAGTAATATATATTTTTAAGTAATTTTCTTAACATAAATATTAATTAAAAGTAACATATACAAAATTTAATACTTATACAGTTTATAATTGAGATCGCATTGTAGCTTTAGCGTCAAAGTACATTTTTATTGCAGTAAGTACATTATTGTTGTACATGGGGTGGGGCACGAGAAAATTATGATTGAAGATTGGGTCATCAGTATTGAAAGTTTGAAAAACACTGCATTAAAATTTAATTAAAATAGTTTACATTATTTTTTTCTTTGAAATTATTATTTTGTAATATTTTTAATTAGATGCTTGTTCTAGGCAGTGTTAAAAAAGTCTGTATAAGTAGCAGTGGCAGTCTCAGGATTCTTGTGAAACCATTAAATCACTCATCCATGTATTGGGAGTTTGGAAAGATGTTCAAAATCTCTTGGGAAACCGTGATGTCAGGCTGATTCATTAAGAGGAGGCATGGAAATCGAAATTTTAAGAACAACTCCACTGTATTTCTTACCTTTTATGGTAAATACCAATACTAAGAATAAAAAGCTCGTAATTTTCAGTTTTAGTAACTTTAAAGTTTGAAAGTTAAAGAACAATTATATACAACCAAGAAATTCATCTTGACAACTGTACATGTCGTTTGTCTAATTGTTAAATCTATAGATCCTTAAAATTCAATGTATTCTAAAAGAAAAAGCAATCAATAGAAACACAACAGAAATAAATTCACATGATTCCATAAAACGATATATCTGTGTTAATCGGAAGACAACAGCTAAATAGATAAAGAGAAATTTGTCCTCCCACGCACAAATAAGGTCATGTTTTTCTGGAATATGGAAAAGAAAACAAACAAAAATGTCAATCGATGACGCGAAAATATCGATGTGATCCTTCTGGAAAATATATCCGGGTAATTTCCGGCAAGTATTCACTTCCCATTCTTGTTCAATCCATTTGCGGGGCTATTTCCTTTGACCAATGGACCAGTTTCATTAGTATATTATCCTCGTATTGAAGTATGGTTTAACCTCACGAGAGGGTTTGGGATTTCCAACTTATTGTACTTTTTCTTTTTGAAATTCCAGTGATGCTCCCTTAGAACATGTATTTATTCTATTGAGATCAATCAAAAATAGTTAAACGAAAATTAATAAATTTAAAATTTAAAAAATGCAATTTTGTTATTTTTTTATCAGACGTGCAATATAATTTTATTAACATCCTTTTATAAGCTTCACTTGTATGTAACGGAAACTTTGAATTAAATTTTTACCCATTTTAAAGTGTCAGATTAATTCAAAATTTTGTTCACTTGTCCAGGGCCAATGACAATACAATAATTAAATAATTTTATTCCAGGATCATCGGGACTAACAATTTCCCATTTTCAGCTCCCGTCCTGCATCTGGAAACTAAAATTCCAGATATCTTTTTCAGATTTGCAACTAATTTCAGATTTGGCGACTAAGAGATTAAGTTACAACTTAGTTTGATTAACTATAAAAGGGTGTTTTTTTAGTTTTTTTAAACTGTAATTTATTTAGTGAATATTAATTAAAGTCAATCTAAGTATTGAGAATGAATTTTTTAAAACAATTTTGGAATTCTGTTTCCCTTTAAGATCTACATCTGAGATGGCGAACCAGTGGCACGCGTGCCATTGATGATACTCGACACAATATTTTGGGCACGCCACCGATCAAATCGGTTTGCGTTTTAATTCAAAATAACAAAGTTCAATATGAAGTATTACGAACGAACGCGAGTGATCGGTCGCAGGTTTCAACCAGATTTTCTCAGTTCAAAGAATTATCGGAAACGCTCAAGATTTTATGTACCCTGATGGGACTTCATTTAATAAATTGAATTCGTCCCGAGTCAATTAGTTGTAAATTGAAAAATTTGAAACGCAGCTGATTGATTTCCGGTCTAGTTCAATATGTATTCAAAAAAATTTTTGAAAAAAGGAAAAAGTTGGAATTGACGGAAATATAGAAATATTAAAAATCAATTTGTGTGTATATATATAAAAATGAGTAATGAAATTTTATAAACATGGAATTCTATTCCAGGTAAATTTAGCTGTTAGAAGAAACTGTGTATCATACTTAAATCATATTTTCATCTACCTATGCCTGCAAGTCATTATTTTCAGAGATAAATAACATTAAAGACTCATTTAGAAACCGTTTGGCAGATGACTCCAATTCAACTTGCATTCTGCTAAAAGTAACATCTTATAATCCTAATACAGGTTATTTGTCATCCAGTCTGCCACAACAGAATTCACACTAATGTTACTTTAATTTAAATTACACGTATAAATAAAACATTTACTACAATACAGTGTAAAATGTATTTTTTCGTTGTAAATCATGAGTTTTGAGTTGTTAGTACTTAGTTTTATTATTTTCGCAATAATCACAAGTCAAAACTATTTGAAGGCACGTCCATGCCTCACTAAACATTTCTAAAGAAAAAATGGCACGTTGATCCAAAAAGGTTCGCCACCCCTGCCTAGGCCAACGACAGGTGTACCAGGATGAATTTCGTGGGCCTCGTTCTGACTACGTCAGACACACAGGTGGCATCAGTCACAACAAAAACAGCAACACCAACAACAGAAAAATGAATAAATTGTAGCAAGCAAAAATAATAGTCCAACACCGTGTATAAAAAGGAAAATCCGATCATTGTGTCCCTGTAGAGTTATGGATAGCGGGTTGTGAATTCTAATCTAAAGGTCGCGGGTTCAAATCCCGCCTGGGCTGGACTAATTTTTGAGAATGTGATTTCTTTTTTACTATACTGTTTTATTAAATTAATTAAATTTAATTAATGAATATAAACAGTAACAAACAACCAAAAAAAGTCCATTGCCATGTATAGAAAGGAAAATGGAAAATCGCTTTCTATTTTGTCACTTATTATTGTGATTCTGGTATATGTATATAGGCATTTATATTAATTGTAGCTATTGAATAAAATAAACTAAAATAAAAAAATTCTTTGTTGATCTAAGCAAGAACTGACTTAAATTTTATGTATATATTACTTGTTTATATTGATGACGAGAGTTTCACCTACAAACTTCTTAAATTTCTTTAGTGGACATATTTACAGAGGAGAGTTAATCACTTCTTGCGTGCTGGAGTGAAAGTAGAAAGTTGCCACTAGAGAACGATGGCTATAGAGTGGTACTGGCGCTTGATTCCTATTAACAGAAGGGATGTAATTGGGTGATATATGCCTTTGAGCCAATCCTAATCAACTTTCGGTATTCTTATCCCATGCGTGCTATTGAGGCAGTTGTTCAATTAAAACCTTTTTCTCGGGAGCACATGGCAATAGGAGCTCCCTCTTTCCTCATTTAGGAGGGAAACGGTTAATTGGAATCGTAAACGAAAAATCATTGGGTTGATACGTTGAAGGTACCACTTTTTTCAGCAAAAAAAAATGATAGTCTATAGTTTTAATTACAGTTTAGGTAAATATTTCTATTTTATTGCAACATATATTTTATTAATTTTTCATACAACAGGAAATTTTTAGTTACTAAGGGAAAAAATTTTTTATATACAAATCCTACTGCGAAATGAACTGAAATAATTTTACTGCAGAGGTAAAATGGTAAGATATGGAACAATGAAAGCTAGCGTTTGTTTAATAACTCTACAGATAAATTTACAGGTATTTTTTGAATTACTAAGGCCATTGCTGAAGGTATTTAATTGTTTGAAGAGAGAAAAAATTGCATGTACTTTGCATTCCGCTTTTTTCCCCACAAATCGAAGTAAAAATTCTTTCTTCATATGAAAAATATTTCGAGTCCGCAAACAATAACTGAATGCTCTGAATCGTGTCAAATTGAAAGTCACAAATTATACTCCTGATTTTGCTGTATGAAAGTAGAGTAGTGTAAGCACTATGTTCGCATTAATATTTTTATTTATCTTTTTACTTCAATATAATGGAAGGAAATTCTTATATTTTATGTTTTCTATTTCTCATTAATAAATATGTCTGAATACACATAAGCACATAATGTACATTTTTATTTTTTAAAATTTTTGTTGAAGAAATATTTATATTTTTTATGCTGTTTATTTTTATGTTAGGAGATATCTTTAAATGATTCAAAAATAATGTATAGTAAAACTGTAAATCTATATTATTGACTTCTATCCTTTAATTGCATGTAATATTTTGGCAATTGAATTGTTTCAAAAATGTTCTTCTATGTGGCACGTTGAATCGTTTTGGTAGATTGGTTTGGCATGCCACAGCTGAAAGGTTGCCAATGACGGTTCTAGAATATGGCTTCAAGATAAGATTTGCATGAATATTTGTGAAAAAAAAAACAATGCATAAATTCTCTTAGAAATAATTACAAGTTACATATAAAATTATTTTTAAAATTAAGGAAAAAACAAAATATACACATTAAGTTGGCTTTTATTTTATATAAAATAAATGAAATGTAACACATTTCTCATACTGAATCAATATAAATTAAACTATAATTTATTTTACTAAAATACAAACCAACTTTAATTTAACATCGAATCTAAATAAAGATAATATTTCATTTTAATAATTCTCGTCTAGCTATCACTGGTGACAAACTGAGAAAGAAATCTTTCCGAATGAGTCGGACAGCTTCAGTGTTTTTATATTTACAGTATTTCTTATTACACTGAAATAAAGATATTAAATAATTAAAACAGAATACCAATTTACTAAATAGTGCTTTATGCCAAATAGACACAAAGCAAAACTTTAAGCATGAATTGTATAAAATATGAAAGATAGAAACCCTTTGAAACCTTTATACATTTCCAATACTTTTTTGCCTGTTTGGTTTTGATATGACCTTTTCTTTGGATGACTTCCACAGGTAAATCCCTTATCCATTTGGGGAATTGCAGAATTGAGAATTCCAGAGGAAGGAATCATCTGAATTGCATCACCAGAAACATCGAGTTATCTGAGGCAATTCAACATTATCCGGTACATGTCCACTTGAACCTTTGTTGGGAATCGTGATTCTTTTAGCAGAAAAGGAAGAAAGAGCTGATCTTTGATTTCATGGAACTCCATCCAATCATGTTTCTTCCATTTTCCAGTTTTTCTCCGAGTCCCGTTTTTTTGGTTAAGTAATAGAGGGAAATGGGAACTAGTTGTGTTAATGATAAAAATAAAATACAAAAAAGTGAACTGCAGACAATTGTATTATAAAATATTTAATAGCTACACAAAGAAAAGGGAAAATAGTTCAATAGCATCGCGAAAGAAAGAGAGATCGAATCAACTGGCAATTCACGTGCTTAGAATGTCGTTTCGTAAGTCGTATTTAGGGATAAGGGGAGTTGTAGAACAAATTGGATGTTTTTTTTCTTCGATAGAAAATTCTGTATACACGGTGATTATAAATAAAGTTTCAAAACGCATTAAATAACGAACCACTGATCAGAAGGACGTCAAATTTGAACGGATTATTAATGTATAAAAGGGAAAGTGTATGACATAAGAAAAAAAATTACAAATTTTAGGAATAGATGGCGCTGTAAGCACCATAATTTAAAAGGGTTAAATTAGAAATGACAGGAATCGTAAAACAACAGCTAAGGTGTAATTTACACGTTAAACTAAGTGTGCATGACTACTCAGGTGTGAAACTGTTAGTTACATAAGCCCACCCACCACGGCAAAGTCTTATCACATGGGTTGAGAAAATTCGGTTTTTAATTGTCCTGTGTCCGAAAACCGCACAAAAAGCGTACATCAAATCGGTTTTTTAATTTCATGAGACTGGCGCAAATCATGTTCCGTCCACCGTTGTCTGTAACAAATTTAAATCGGGAAACAGCATGTTTCACAACTGATCGAAGTGACTTCGGGGTCACATTCAGAATGTGTTGCGCATTGGGTGACTTCAATTCAGCTGAGTGTGCAATCGGAGCGCTGAACACATCCTCTTTCAGAAAGTTTCAAGCCAGAAGTCTCACGGATTAAACTCAGGTGATCGGGGTGACCAGGCTGTAGGGAAATGGTGGCTTATATAACTCTAGCATTTCCAAAATGCCTCCTCAGCAGCTGCTTCACAGGATTTACAGTTACGGAGGAGCTCTATCATGATTAAAAATGATCCTCTTCACACAACCACACTATTGAAGATCTGGAATGACGTAGTTGCGCAAAAGACACTCATATCGTTGACCAGTGCCGGTAACGGTAAAAGGACCAAAAGTACCAGTCTCCTCGAAAAAGTATGGTACTATGATAAATGATGCCGTTAATCCACACCACGCAGTGACCTTTGCAAGACGAAGTGGTACAGGTTGAGTTGTGAGTGGATTCTCTGTTGCCAGTATTTGGAAATTCTGTACATTGACATATCCTGCCAGAGGGAAGTGGACTTCGTCTGACCACAAAATGATCATCATCACGATCATAGACCCACCATGAAATGGGGCTAATGCACGTTAAATCTATCAGGAATCAGTCCTCAGTACGGAATTGCGTGGAAGTTTGGTGAATGAAATGCCGTCTTAGGTGTCCTTCTCACCCCTTGATCGTGATTCATAATTAAGAAAGGGTTTTGTACTTACGTTTCTTACCTCTCAGTACAGCGTAAGTAAAAAACAAATTAATAAATCATGAACAATTTGCAGATTTAAAGGTATAAAGTATTTATAAATGAATTACATTGTGGTTTTCCTCCTTAAACATTTAACATCGAAGAAAATCATGCATAATCTGTTTTTGTAGTGAAATACATTGTAATTATCTGTATTATTTACAATTAAAGTATCAGCATATACTTAGAGAGAAAAATTTATCGTAATACATTCAATGGAAATCAATATGAATACACGATAAAGGTGATTGATTCAATATTTTCATGATTGCAACTTATTTCTTCATAAATAGGTAATAAATGCACTTATTAAAAATTATTTTACAATTTTTATACATTGTTTTGTACCAGGTTTTAAGCTCCTTACAATTCAGCTATTACATTAAGAATAATATTTTTAACAATTAAGCACGTGTGAAGAACGGGTACGTCAGCTAATAGTTCATTAAAACCTTCTACTAGTTTCCTCCACAAAATTTTTATTCATGCAAGTGTCAATAATTAACAACATTAAAATGGGTTAATAGTCTCTTTGTCGCTCCATATCCCACACAAATAATAATTGTAACTGTAATAACATCAAAACTGAAAGAAAATAACTTGCATCACCAGCTAGCAAAAAATTTAATGATTTCAATTTAAAAGTCAGAGAATGATTTAGATAAAAACGATCAATGATCTAAACAAAAATTAATTCAAGCGTTCAAATTTAACAGCAAGGCCGCAGCTAGATGGTCCCACTATGAAAATGGCTCTCACATTTTGGG
>BMAU01007243.1:112500-115010 GCA_019973935.1 Trichonephila clavipes | reverse complement strand
TAAACTTCTCTCCCACACCAAGGTTTCCGAAAGGCAATTCGGTAATCTCCCTTTAATAATAGGATATGTTAGAGTTAGAAAGACTAACTCTAGCCAGTAGCGCACACAGGAATTTTCATGGGGGGACGAGGTCGAAAGTTCACTATTCTTGTATCATGCTCCTTTTAATTTTGTCGATTTTCGGGAACAAAACACAGTAAAAAACTAATTTTTGAATACATAATTAGCATTGATTAATAAAATTTATCATTAATAATAAATACTTAATTAAATTGTTTTCGTACTATATACTAAAAACTGTAATCAATCGAAAAAAAACAAGGGCTTTGGGGAGTCCAAACCCCCAGGAACCCCTCTTGTGTGCGGCACTGCCTCTAACACATTCATTGCTAGGCTTTAAATAGCACTCAAATTAGCCAACAATTAAGCTATCTCTATGGAAGGCTGTTTTAAACTCAAACAAAATTTACAGAAATATTATTTACAGCAGATTAATGAAAGAACGTGGATAGAACCCATCGCATTATAAAACGGTATAAGTTTCAACAACTGTTGCACCTCATGTAAGGAGGATATAGTGCTTAAATTGCACCATTAGAAAAGGTTCTCAATAGTGTTTTGTATTTAAATCGAAATACTAAGATAGCTACTCCACTCGCCTAGTGCCAAGATTAGGAAGGTTTTGATCATTAATATAACTCTGCTTAGCCGAGCATAAACATCCATCAGAATAATAATCGCAGCAATATAATCTTGCAAGTTAATTAGATTTCGTATGGATATTTTGACCATTCATAATTCAGCAATTGGGCACATACAAGTCAGTGTGTCCTCGCGAAGGGACTCTACCCCACACCATTTTTTCGCCAGTACTTTAACCTTTAAACGGTGATGGAGTCATGGCCTCTATAGTTGCTTGCGGAACATGATGAAAAACAATTTCTAAATTGAGCCTAGAGTTATTTGAAGAATTTCATACTGACGTTTAACACTTGTCCACTCGGATCACTTGGCAGAATAAACTAATATATTTGGATTTTTCTATGTATTAGATTTAATGGTGTAAATCAAATGAATCTCATCACATCGGTTACTAGCGATTAGGAGGTAGGGGGTTTGTGTAACCCCGATAAGGACTGAAGTATATTGGATTTTCAAACAGATCATGTCTAGTAAAATAAAAATAAGTAAATTTTTTTCTCCTTGTCTGAAAAATAATAATAATAATATTCGAGTTCTTATACCCCACAGAAATATTCTTTTCAATTTAGAAATAAAAAAAAACAATTAGTTTTGAAACTAATTCTGAAATTTGAATTGTGTGTATGTAAAATGGGAGACTCCTACCACCTATAAAATTATCGTTACTCCCTACTTTACGTACAAGCATTCATTGTGGGGACGTCATTGGACCGTCTTCGACGAAATTCATCTTTAGCCCTCCGTTATGCGCGTGAATCTCTCAGATACATAGTAAATATAGTTTCGATTCTGCATCCACACGGTGAATTGGAACACGCCCCTCCTTTCTCACACCTTTCGTCACTCGCTCTAGGATTGAGCGTCAAGGCCGAGAAGGGTTTCTTCATATTTCATCTTGCAAGGGTCGTTGGATCTAGTAGATGCAACGCACCCAGCAAAGTCAGTTTTTATGACTTTGTACTATTTTGTTAAATTAGATTTTTTTTCCTTGTAAAATATTGTAGATTTCAGACACGAAAATGTTTTGAAACAAGTATTTTGTAACTTCTACTTGATGGGGTTTTTTTTGCTGGGAACTGAGATACATCTGACAGATGATGTGTGCTTAGGCAGGGACTGTATTTAATTGAATCATCAATGTAGTTGAAATAAACTTCCAAAATATCTATATGGGAACCAAAATCACTAAGATCGTCGTGCACATATCTAGTAAAACTAGATCCCGAATTTCTGAATAAGACCTACGAAGACGTTCTGAATGTAGCCTTCACATGCCTCTTTCATTTTGACGCAGGATTGAAGATATATCTGATAAACAACACGACATGCAAGAGGAAAAACCAAAATAAACATTCCCAGAAACTTGGAAAAGAAGGTATTGTTTCTTCTTGTCAGGACATCCTGAAAAAATTATTAAAAATTTGTAATGCATTATACGAAAAATCCAGGTCCTTTAAATTCGTAACGAGATTTGTGAAGACTGCAACAATGCATGTTAAAATGTAAATAGTGGTGACTCGGTGATAACAAACCGTTGTTTTGTAGATGTTTTTTTTCGTATAAATATCCTAATATATATTATAAACGTGAAAGTTTCTGAGGGTGTTAGTCCGTCTTTCACGCAAGAACAACTGAATGGATTTTAATGAAACTTTACATTAGTATAGCTTATACATCAGAACAACACATAGACAATAATTAATAGATAGTGTGTGAAGTGTCTAAAATATAACAATAATTGTCAAGTAAGTAGGAAAAAATTCTGCCATCTGCAAAAAAGCCCGCGACAGCAAATATCTATCTTTTAT